>CM034148.1:791161736-791617912 GCA_019776745.2 Taxus chinensis
GGAAAGAAAATATGATGGCCATGACTGTATTGAGCAAACAAATCGACCTAGAGCCAAAATCAAATGAAAAATCTAGATAGAATTCACTAGGGCTTCGCCCTCAATTCTCCAATAATGCGAATGAAACAAAAGATTAGTTTTTATTTGTTTTACCCAAGCTCAATCACTGTGTAAAACAAACTTATCGAAGGGGTTAAAAAATCGACGATGAAGATCCGAAAGTACAGAGATCAAGGGTGTATTTTCAATCAACATTAAATGTGAATTAACAACGTAACCACCAGATCAAAACCATAATCAATGATAAAAAGATAAACGAACAGAGATAAAGCAAGTCAAAAAAATCAACAGCCAGCGTTGGATTTAGTTTATCAATGCTGACTCAGCGTTACAGTTAACTCGACCCGAGTTAGATGCCAGTGACCAAACATTGTAAGGGGTGAGTCATCATGGCAGAGGGGACCAAAATTTATTTAAATTATGCCTGTTGAATATGATTTTCTCCATATAAAATCAAAACATAATCATTTCCATCAAACCATGTAAAATCCGACAAATATATACTATGCAATGATATTCAAAAGCCGACAAGTAATCACCATGGTCATGTGTTAATCAAAGGTGGTAGAGTATGGTATGGTGGCCTTTTATGAAGTGCCCACATATATATGTTTAAAACCATGGCAATGTCCCAAGTCTACAAGAAGACCAAACTCAACAAATACATGTGTAGCTATCTAGAGTGGTCCCCACATGTCGTTAGCATAGAAAAAAAGTGATGTATTTTACAAATGATATATTTAAAAGATAGCAAAAGAAATCATGTTACCACACTAGGGGACAAAGGAAATGTCAATTTTAGAGTATGATCTTAAAGGTGGTCCCCCATCAAGATGTATACTTGAGTGAGTTATTTTTACAAAATATTGTAAATAATGGATTATCTATACTCACACATAGAGATCAATTTCTACATGTGCATCCAAGCGGACAAGTGGATCAACATTTCATATGTCACATCAACAACAAGAAAAAAAAATTTCATGCACCTTGAAGGAGACTTGCTTATCAAGCAAGGTTTATTTTTTAGCATTATTCACCTATGCTTTTTCTTAAAAATAGGACAGTCAATTATAGTTTGATTGTGATGTAATTAAGGGATATTAATGCCTCTTTCTATTAGTTTGATTTATTTTATTCCTTTATTTATTAATAGATAAAGGATAAAAATAGGATGCATGGGCGAGTACAACCCTAGTCTATTTTTAGGAAGGGTGGATGAATCAATTTTTCTAAATATTATGCGCCTTGTCAAAGCACAAAGAGGTTTTTTTAGATACATGAGTACTGAAGCAATTTTCTGCTAGTTTTAGCCTTTGAATGTGAAGTATTTTCTACCTTTCCAATTATTTTCAGTCTTGTGTATGTTTCCATTAATCTTGTGAATGTTGAATTCCCTGATTAATCATCTTACCCTGTTGCAAGTTCAATATTTCTGCATGATCATAATGTGTATGTGTAACTTAGCAGTATTGTTGTGATTTTATCGCTCAATACATCAAAGTGTTTACCCTTAATTATGTTTAGAAAATTGTTGGCCTGTGCATCATAAATTAATTCCATATCAATTGTGCATGTATTCAGTCAAAGACCTCATACAAGTTTAGTGTATCACCTCAATTTTAATTTCATTTTACATTCATCTTTTACCCTTAAACCCCAAAAAATCAGTTTAGGATACATCAATAAGGAACTGACCTTGATACTGGAGACTCACCTCAAAATAGGTATACCCACAGACTTCAGGTGTTTCCATTATATCTACTAAAGAGAGAGAGAAAATTTGCAAGCCTAGATAACCTACATCCATCTCTCTACAGGGGGCACTTTTGAGAGATAACCATTTTTGGCACGCCTGATGGGACAAGGACTAAAAAATACTATTGATGCGTTATGAAGATTCAAGATCCAAGCAGAATTCATCTGAAAAATCCATAAATATGATTTCAAATCAGTACAAACACTTAACAACACCATCGAATTTTCATTTGCAGTTTTTAGGTATTTTTCAAGAAAATCATATCTATTTATTTGTTGTTATTAGCTGTTTTTATGAGAAACAAACCTATTTTTTCATAGTTTCAATATTTTATGAGGTCTTGCAGCCATGAAACCTCATTTTCAGCAGTATTATCAGCCAAACTAGCAGCCCTTTTATCCAATTTAACCTTCAGACTAGTTTCATAACCCCTATCAGAATGAATACTCTTATGACCCAAACCTTGGAAATTAGTATGATTTTCAATATGATGATCATTATGTGGTTTAAATTCAAAGTTATACAGAGGGTTATGCTAAATGTTAAAGGTGAAGAGATCTTAAAATTTATCTTAATGAACTTAAGCAATCATTTTTAGTTGTCAAGGAACTATACAAGAAATCATTAGCAGTAAAAACTTATAGGAATCAAGATATGGAACCCTATCAAAAGATTTTTCCCACCTACCTTCCCTATCTGAATTTAATGCCTATATATTCCCCTTGTTATTTAAATCATCCCGTTCATCAAATTTTAAATTATCGGGCTGCTGTAATTCCTACTTTTCCTACCCCACAATCATGCATTGAACCCAAAATAAAGTGTCCAAATTGTCGTTCAGGTACTGTCCTAAAAACAAAGTTTGTACCCTAGCCTCTGTTTAAAGAAATTCTAGTTAAGGTTGAGATTAATCCCACTCCTCGTTTACTCATACTTCTAGTCTAAGAAAAAGAGGATCATAATATCATTTAGGAGGGACAAGCAGCTAAAGAAAACAATAGGTTGGAGTTTTTACAGAACATAGAACAATGGGATTCTAAATTTCAATTTGATCATACTCCAGAATTAGAAGAGCAACCCATTCAAAAGGTATAGTCTAATTTTTCAGCAGATCTAAATCAGATTAGGGATGTGTTGGTGCTCAAAATAGTCTTGCCCCAATTTGTCTTTGAAAATCTATCGATTTATGACTCCTGTCACTTTCTTTTTCCCATATTGTGCTTGGTTAATCTTTGCTGCCATTTTTAATCTATTCCTAGGTCATAGATCACTTATGGTTCCATGGTTTGCTCCTTGTTTCTTTGTTCCTCTCGAAAAGGTCTATAATTTGGGTCTTTCGTTCTCTGTTCATCCAAAAACTCAGGTTCTCCCATATTTTTCAGTCTCCACAATCAGGATTTGTCTTCCTTGTCGTTTCTGCCCTAAGTACTTGAAGAAAAATGAATGGATGTATCTCTAATAAACATATTTGAGCCTTGTAACATTTCTAAATTCTCTGTCCTTGGAGAAATTTTCATCTTCGGGCTTGAATGATCATTTTTCTGTATTTTACAGTTTGACGAGCGTTTCTCCCAGTCAAATTTTCATCCTTGCATCGACAGGGGATGTGGCACCTTTTAGTTGGACGAAGATCGGCTGGGTACTTCAAAATTTCTATGAATCACCTCAACTTAAAATGTGTCCACGTGGAGGAACGATGCTCATTTGAAGGTCTACTTTTTGGTTTGGCCTAGGAGTAGCACCGAGAGGAGACATGTAGGTTTCTACTGCTTTGCCCAGACTTAGACAATATTTTATATAGATGGTACATTTTGGCAAAATAGGGACATGTGGTGAGCCCACGCTTATTCAAGGTCTCCGCTTTGGGCACCATTTTGAAATTCTGCCATGGAGACATGTGGAGGAACCGCGCATGTTTCATGCATCAAGGCTAGGAAATCTGCATCACACACACTTCATAGGGGGAGGGATTCTATTCTATTCCATGCACACGTGTTATTTACATCTTCTATAGTTACTATTACTCACTACTTCACAAAGTGTGACTGGAACGAGAGCACCTAGGGTATGGCATGTATACACTCACTAGAACTACATTTGAATCTGAAATGTAGTGCAATGCTCAATGATAAGTCCAATAGCTTGGCGGCTAAGGTCAGTCCAACCCATTCATATGCATATTTTATTTTTCTATGGTTTGATACTTCTCTTTGCATTGCAGAGCATTTTACAACTCATCTGAAAGATCCAATGCGACAAACAGGGAAGGTTCAGAACCAACTTGCGACCATACCAGTTGTAGGTTTTGAGCATTTACAGTGTCCAGAGCTCCCAGTTGCAGACCAGGGTGCCCCAGTCACTTCAAATTTGTCCTTTGCAGGGTCCCTGAGTATTCGTCTGCACTTCCAGATTTTATTCTCAGACCTGCGACAACCTACGACAGTCACTGCTAATCATCTAAGCTATTTCTCTCCCTTCTCTTGCACATTTAGGGTTTTATTTCACTTAGTATAATTTACTTGCATTTATTTCATATTGTTTCAATATTTTATTACAACGTTTTAGTTTTCCTAATTAGATTAACTAGGATTACTATTTCCTTGCATTTAGTCTAATTTTAGTTAATCAAAGGGGTAGAATATGTATGCCTTATATTTTAATCACAACTATGTATCTCTTGCACACTATGAGTATGAGGCAGTCCCATATGATATAGGTCATTTGCAGACCCAAAAATAGGCCACTTGACATCATAGACTATAAAACCATTTATTATTATTATTGCATTTCCTATCCATGTGGCATTATCTTTCTTCTCCATATGATGATGTGGTTACCCCATTGGATCAACTCATCATTGAATATGTGCAACATGGGTGGTCAATGTTTTTGTAGACACCTAAAATCTACTTTCACAGTTTTATAACGTAAATGTGCTAACAATCTTTTTATCTCCTCATTGGGTCAAAGAATGACACTTTGTTATCTAACTATGCTTCTATTTCACTCCGTATGCCAATTAATGACACTCTGTTAGTTGTAATCTTCTTAATTAACTATTATACATTAATTAAGCCTCTTACCTTGCATTCAACCAATAAACCTTCTTATTGGCTAAGTCCCGCTTCCAGAACATCCAAAATCTATCAAAACCTCCTATAGATGCTCCCAGAAAGGTTCCTAAACCTACTTGGGATTATTAATTAATCCTAAAAGATTAATTAACTTCTAATTCTAATAAAAAAGTGCATTCACTTGTTAAAATTATTTTAGGCTTTCCTTTTTGTCCCACATGCACTAGAATCCCAAATTTTCCCAAATGGAAACCTATAAATACAAGCCTAAGGCATCCCTTTCAGCTTTGCACCTTGATACTTTGGAAATATATGAGATCTCATTTGTATTAGCTTTTGCTATAAGACATTTGATCTTGATACATTTTCCATTGTAGTAACTTCTTCACCTTACATGCATCCCTTCAAACTTGGTTAGTAGGAGAATATCTAAGCATGGCCTTGTAGCCATTTTAGAGATATATCTTCACCATGTTTGAAGTAAACAACAAAAAACTGATTGCTTTAAGATCTAAATAGGTTCATTCTATGTTAGCAATCTAGAGAAGTAGAGATAACTTAATAATGTTAGTTTGATTCTTGTAAAGTTTCATGCATTATTGAAGAAGTTCATTTCATTAAGCTCTCATCTTGATTGTATGATAGATCTAGTTATATTGTGGAACTATTAGGTGTTAATTTCACTTCTATTTGCGTAGCTAAATCTTTTCACACATACAGTTTCCAAACCATCAAAAATATGTGCTGCAAAAATGATGGTTAGACCTCTCTATTCACACTCTTATCTAAAAAATTAATGAAGTCCAAATTCGCCACAGCGTACAAATCAATTGTATCCTCATCTAGTACTAAAAGCTTAAATGGATGGAGAACACACATACATATTTGTAAACAATGATGCTAGTAATCTAACACTTTGTGCATTCTCCAACAAATATCAATATCAAGAAGCTCAATTAGTTTATCTCTTTCAATAGGATCTACTCCTTCCACTTTAACAACCATGTATTTTGCAGGAAAATGGTCTTGGAGTGGAATATCCCCCATTACATAGGTGAAATATAATAATAACAATAATTGGTAATAATATAAAATCATGGCACCATGGAAATAATAATATTATATCACTATTGTTTTACAAATTATTGGGGAGGAGGAGAAGGCTTTTTTTCCTTTTGTTAAGAGATTCATAATTACCAAGGGCTTTGTTTTAGTTGTTTTTTACAAAAAAAATATTATGTTTAGAATTATCAAAGATTATAGAATTGGGGGACTGTTCAATAATCACACTTTGCAAGACAAAGTAAAAAAAGAACTTGAACAATATTTTATTTCTTCCTCTTTTTTGATATTGACCAAAATTAATTGTTATTATTATTACATGAATATTTAACTGATTTTGTAAAACCCAAGTATTTTTTTGTATTTTTATGTCAATAGCCATTCCTTTACTGGATGAAGGTTTGCGTAATAAATGTGGATGATAAAAATCAACATCTCTGTTATCTTATATATAAATTCACCGGTCAAATAAATTCTAGTTGCCTATTTTAATCAACATTGTTGAAGGTGAAAGTACCGATCGAGGTGACACGTCTCCTTGTGCAACTTTTGTACCACAAAAAACACAAACATTATGTTTGAATCCCTGCTCAACTTTATCTTGGAACTTGCAATCCCATATGTGGATGCTACCATCTAAGTACTAAAAATCACTAACGAAACCACTGTTGATTAACACATTATTCTCATATTTTGTTGATTCAGACCCGTAACACCTCTGTATTAATTTTTAAGTACCCCCATACCCAAGTACCTAGAATTATAACATTATAATTGTGAATAAATATATTTATAGGAAAATTATTTATGACATGAATGTGTAGGGTATGGATGTTGATTCTCATAGGGATTCACAAACCAAAACATTGCCTATCACATAAGTTCATTGAGGTTTATTAAAAAAATGGACCCAATATATTGCCCCATATTAAGATGTATAAGGGGTTAAAGTACAAATATTTTTAAAAATAAATTGGGGATAAGGTATTTGGAGTAGTAGGGAGGAGGTAGAAAGTGTAGTCATGGGGAAGATGAAGAATCCCTAAATTTAGATCATTTTTATTGTGTGTTTTTTCAAAGTAGCATCATGTTTTTTAGAGAAGCAACTTGTTTTTCTAGAGTAATAACACTACATAGCTCTCAATTGTTGGGACATCCTTCATAGTGCCTTTGTTAAGATATAATTTTTTTCATTTCATTCGTTTTTTTGTTAGAACGGATTTAATGAAGATTAATAAAATTTTAATTAACAAGACTACAACCACACATGACCCTTCACATTACTATATATAGTTTGATTGGTGCATGCCAAATGTAGATGGGAAAGAAAGGAAGGGAGACATTAAATTCCACATATTGAGGGTTTATACTTTTTGAGTCCAATATTAATTTCATTAAGGTTTTAAGTGGAAATAATATTAAGTTTTGTAAAAGTGTAAGATATTGAATCCAAAAGGTGGAAACAAAAGGGGTATAAGATGTCAAAGGGAAAATGAGTAGTTTGGATATATAGTAAAGTAAAGGGGTATTTTATAATTGAAAAGTTGTAATGGGAGGGGTGTTATTAATCAAATATTGAGATGTAGATTTGGAAATAGGGGTATTATTTAATATCCTATGAACACACGTGATAGCCCATAAGTTTACATAGTGAATCCCCCATGCCAATTCTTTGAAACTAGTAAGTGAAAATCAAAAAATTCAAAAAAAAATCACCATTGTTGTTGGTTTGTTTATTGTTCATGTCAAAATATAATATAAAATGAAAAAAGTAGAACATGTGAAATACATCTACCTGGTCCACTCATATTGTGGGTTCACCTCTCCACTCAAGAAACCAACGTGGCCAATGGAATGTTTTGTAACCTCTTTTAGTAACCTACACTCTTGTGTGATTGTTGTCTACACAATTATGTGTATTTATACCAAAAACAATTATCCTACATAAGGGTTATGAGCATTGTCCCTAAGGTTTTTGACTGTTTCATGTGATTCTTTTTTATGTTTTTACTATAGTGTGTTACAAAACTATAGTGTTTTCTTGGCTCCATTAATTTTTTAGAAATTGATTCTAGAGATTTATAAGGATAATGATATCCTTGGGCAGGAGATAAAGACATTTTTTGTATTGTGTGTTGTTGTTGCAACAATTCCATTATGTATGCATGAGTACATATTTGTTTGATCTGGTATTAAAACTTAGATTTTTGGCAATAGTGGATGTTTTTAATTGTAAAAAATCATGCATACAGTCGAGTCTTTATTAAATTTCAATTATAATTATGTTTATTAATAAACAATTATGACAGTGCAATAATAATAGCAATTAAGTATTTTTTTGTCTAGCTTATGATTTGATTTTTTTTCAATTAGTCTGTTGACAAATACTTCAATTTATTATCAATATACCTCTTTTGATTTGATGTGTTTGTGTCTTCATCTTTTATGCTTATTAAATTTGTATTTTTTCCATTAAGTTTAAAAGATTTTAAATTAAAATTATATATTGAAGATTGCTTTTTGACTTTTAAGTGTGCATATGTTTAGACAACCTCACAACTTTTGTTTATATGTTTACTCATGCTAAGGTATTCTCTTGAGGTTTATGTGTTTATGTGGTCTTTGAGAGATGGGTAAGATTGGTTTGTTAGGGGCTTTCAACCGGGTCGACCATCTACCCTAGCTTTCCTATATTGGGTCCCCTTTACCTCATGACATATGTGAGAGGTTTCCTTACAAATACAATAGAAGGCACAATATTAGATGCTTTTGAATGTTAAAACTCATGCTTATAGTTGATTTTTTATAAATATAAATTTAATATTCAAGTTTATTATAAGACGATTAAGATGATACATTGATGACGACGATTAGGTTGTTCCTTTTGTTCAACTTACAATTTGGTTGATTTTTGATTTGTTGACATATACATTGATTAATTATCAATATACCTCTTGGTCCATATGTGAATTACCTCAATAAATAAGAGATGCGCCTACTCTCCCTCGAACATTTTCCCTTCCCTTGTACTACTCCCTCTATCCCCTTCTTCTCCTTTGCGCCTCCCTATCGACGTAGCCATTGCATGATGCAATTGCTAGTCTATTAATTTTTTTTTCCCAAATTTTTTATATGTTGCTTATGTAGCTATATGTAGCTAAGTGTTAGGGTGCAAGTCAATAAATCCTCTCCCTTCACTTGGAGGACTTCAACGCGGGACAACTGAGGCCCTCATAGAACTTCAATTACCTTCCATAACCACTTAAAACTAACCTAGCCTAATTTATCCTACCCATTCTAACCCCCTAACCTATTCCTACCCAAATTCCTAACCTCTCACCACTCAGGAAACAACCTTAATCCTCAGATGGCAAGTGGTTTTAACCATTTGCCATCTTTTCATTACTTGATTTTTGATGTCTCTGGACAAATCAACGGCAATCCATGATCATCGTCGATTGTTGCGGATGCCGTCAATCCTATTTAAACCACCCTCCTACCCATTATCATAGTTAGATAGGTTACAAATACATACTAGACTACTACTAGATTTATAAGCCTCCACATGACATCACTACTTTGCCAGACAGCCCCACTCTATTGTCATTCCTTGGAGAAATCTCATCAAATCGTCAGTCAACCACTTGGAGCTTTGTCATCCTCTAAAGTATTGAAAAAGGTTGGTACACTTTTGTTTATCATCTTCAATCATATTTAACATTAATTATAGTCTACAATTATTCGTCTACACCATCCTCCATAGCCACTACACGTTCACCCCCTCATTTAATCATTTGATCAACTTTTATAATATCTACAATTTTAACAATGATCACCATCGATCAATGTATTAATCACATTTGCCTCTCATTAGCCCTTTAAACATATTGTAATCTATGTTTTCTGAATTGTATATATTTCTAGAATCCCCCTAATCTGTCTTAACATTGCTAAATGCTATTTTTCATCAATTACAATCTATATTATTAGCTTTTATCAAAATAAGCCATTTTGTATCTGATCTCCGTTAATTCCCAATCATCTCTTATCTCTATCAATTTATTCTTTTTTAGTAATTATCATATCTTTATCAATCTATTTTGGCCTAATATGTTGTCTTGTAAGATGTATTTTGTGTAGATGACTGTTCCAAGACAGGTGCACCCCATCACTAACATATACGACATTACAATCATCCAACAACATTTCGTGTGGGAAAAATTTTATATCTCACACGAGCTCAGCTTGTGTGCGATTGCACTCACACCAAAAATTGAAGACATCGAAGATCAACTCGAAGTGATACGCGAAATACAAGACACGTCAAAACATGCTTGGTTTGACTATTTCCAGGAATTTGAGCTCACCACCGCCCTATCCTGGGCCACTTGCAACACAGAGCAGGATCTCTCCATCCCTCTTGAATTCTAAATTACATTGTCATCATCTTTTATCATTATAAAATCACTTAATCATATAACACGAGTTGACACCCTTTAAGGAAGCCCTTTGGATTCCTAGGATTGGACTTTGCCTAGAAACTTGTTAAATCCTTATCTACTATTCATCTCATCTAGTTGTCTTTGTTTACAAGTCTTCTTAATTTGTTTAAGGAGAAGCCTCTTGCATTGTTCGTGTATTCAATCATCGTGACATTGCATTTTTGGGTGTAGGTATCAATAAACCCTGCATTATTTAGAGCTTTTGGTATTTCAACATAATAACAACTAACCAAATATCACCATAAACACAAAGATCTTGAACAATATTTTATTTCTTTCTTTGTTTTGCTATTGACCAAAATTAATTGTTATTATTATTATAAGAATATTTAATTGATTTTGTAAGACCCAAGTATTTTTTTTTCAATTTTTTTATGTCGATAGCCATTACTCTACTAGATGAAGGGTTACATAATAAATGTGGATAGTAAAAATCAATGGCCTATGCTATCTCGTATATAAATGGATAGTTCAAATAAATTCTAGCTACCTATTTTAATCAACATTGGTGAAGGTGAAAGTATCGATTGAGGTGGCACCTCTCCTTGTGCAACTATTGTACCACAAAAACAAAACATCGTGTTTGAATCCCTGCTCAACTTTGTCTTGGAACTTGCAAATCTCATATGTGGATGTTACCATCAAAGTAGTAAAAAATCACCAACGACACCACTACTAATTACCATATTGTTCTCATATTCTATTGATTCAGACCTGTAAGACCTCAGTATTAATTTTTAAATACCCCCATACACAAGTACCTAGAATCATAACATTATAATTGTGGGTAAATGTATTTATAGGAATATTATTTATGTCATGAATGTGTAGGGTGTGGATGCCAATTCTCATGGGGGATTGACAAACCAGAGCATTACATATCACATAAGTTCATTGAGGGTTATTTAAAAAATGGACCCAATATATTGCCCCATATTAAGGGGTTAAAGTACAAATGTTTTTAAAAATAAATTAGAGATAAGGTATGTGGAGCAGTAGGGAGGAGGTAGAAAGTGTATTCATGGGGAAGATGAAGAATCCCTAAATTTAGATCATTTTTTATTGTGTGTTTTGTCAAAGTAGCGTCATGTTTTTTTTAGAGAAACACCTTGTTTTTCTAGAGTAATAACACTACATAGCTCTCAATCGTCGAGACATCATTTATAGTGCCTTTGTTAAAATATAATTTTTTCATTTAATTCAATTTTTTTATAGAATGGATGTCATGAAGATTAATAAATTTAACTAATAAGAATACAACCACACATGACCTTTCACATTAGTATATAGAGTTTGATTAGTGCATGATAAATGTAGATGGGAAAGAAAGAAAGGGAGACATTAAATTCCACATATCGAGGGTTTATACTTTTTGAGTCCAATATTAATTTCATTAAGGTCTTAAGAGGAAATAATATTAAATTTTGTAAAAATGTAAGATATTGAATCCAAGAGGTGGAAACAAACGGGGTATAAAAATGTCAAAGAGAAAATAGGTAGTTTGGATATATGGTAAAATAAGGGGTAATTTATAATTAAAAAGTTGTAATGGGAAGGGGTGTTATTAATCAAAGATTTAGATGTAGATTTGAAAATAGGGGTATTATTTAGTATCCTATGAATACACGTGATAAATCATAAGTTTACATAGTGAATCCCCCATGCTAATTTTTTGAAACTAGCAAGTGAAAATCAAAAACTTCAAAAGTTGTCCACCATTGTTTTTGGTTTGTTTATCGTTCATGTCAAAAAATAATAGAAAATGAAAAAATGCAGAACATGTGAAATACATCTACCTGGTCCCTTCCTATCGTGGGCTCACATCTCCACTCACGACACTAATGTGGCTGATGGAATGTTTTGTTTCCTCTCTTAGTAACCTACACTTTTGTGCAACTGTTGTCTACACAATTATGTGTATTTATAAATTATACCTAAAAACAATTATCCTACAAAAGGGTTATGAGCGTTGTCCCTAGGGTTTTCGACTGTTTCATGTGAATAATGTTGTCTTGGCTCAATTACTTTTTTAGAAGTTGATTTTAGAGATTTATACGGATATTGATGTCCTTGGGAAGGAGTCAAAGGCAATTTTTGATTGTGGGATGTTGTTGCAACAATTCCATTATGTATCCACAAGTACATATTTGTTTGATCTAGTATTAAAACTTAGATTTCTGGCAATATTGGATGTTTTTAATTGTTAAAACTCATGCATACAGTTGAGTATTTATTAAATTTAAATTATAATTATGTTTATTAATAAATGATTACAACAGTGCAACAATAATAGCGATTAGTATTTTTTTGTCTAGCTTACGATTTGAAATTGCTTTTTTAATTAGTTTGTTGACAAATACTTTAAATTGTTATCAATATACCTCTTTTGATTTGATGTGTTTGTGTCTTCATCTTTTGTGCTTATTAAATTTTTATTTTTTCCATTAAGTTTGAAAGATTTTAAATCATATTGAAGATTGCTTTTAGATTTTTAAGTGTGCATATGTTTAGACAACCTCACAAATTTTATTTATATGTTTACATTCTCTTGAGGTTTATGTGTTTATGTAGTCTTTCAGAGATGGAGGAGGAGGGAATTGAGTTGCTAGGGGCTTTCAACTAGTTGACCATCTCCCCTAGCTTTCCCATGTTGGATCCCCTTTACTTCATACCATATGGGAGAGGTTTCCTTACAAATATAATAATAAACACAATATTGGATGCTTTTGATTGTTAAAACTCATGCTTATAATTGAGTTGTTATAAAAATAAAAATAAATTTAATATTCAAGTTTAATAATAAAAATGGACCCTAAAAACAACCTGCCATTCTTGTGTCTTTAACACTCAAACTTCTTGTATCTAGAGTGGTATAGAATGTATCAAATGTATTCATGTTTAGTGCAAATAAACTCTACAAATGTATGGAAGTCTACATGTATTCATGTTTAATTCAAATAAAATAGTTTCCAAAAGACTACCACTCATGATATAAGATTTGCAAATGTATATGTGCGAATTTGTAACAAATTTGAAATGTACACATAGAACCTTTCAATGTAATGCTTCATTATGCCGAAGGCATTCCCCTTATGGTAAAGGACCTCCAAACATTTCTGCAACTTGTTGGTTTGAAAATCTGTCAAATGCACAGATCTATGGATAAACGAGCCAACAGTGTGCCGGGCATAGCCCCTCTTTGAGTCAGCAAAGCGAAACTGGTTTATTGTTATTCTACCAGCAGGAATCTTGTGCAAGTCTCACAATATTTTGCCTTCAGGGGTTGGGATCTCATCCTAGTAGAGTAGTTCCGATGAAGAATAGAAAGGAATGAAGGAAGGAAAGGAAAGAAGACGGATCTAAAGGGAGAAAAGAAGTGAATTCCAAAGTAGAAAGGTCAAAGGGTCTATGTTTTGGGTTGGTAGTAAATAGAGCCGAACCTACTTGCATAGACAAACAAAGCAATATTGATGAATAAATGACAATAAAGCAGAAGTAGATTCAACAGAACAAACATACAGATCTAATGTAAGAAAGCTCTAATGTATAACACAGATATTCAGCACAAAGTCTAAATATTGTATTAATATTTCCTTCTGTTACAAAAAGCTCAAAGTCTTTTCTTCTTACTTCTATTTCTCATCTGAAAAGTATCCACACATGAATACAACAAGTATTCAAGTATTTATAGAAGAAGAGAATAAAAGAAGGCAAAAACAAACCAACCACTTAATTACAAAAATATCTTACAAGAGATTCTAAAGTCATTTGTTGACTTTTGACAACTTGGTGGATGACATCATCCCATGGTGCAACATGGATGATGTCATCATTTGTGCCAACATACTCTTAGATATTTTACAAAAATGAAAGCCGAGGAAGAATGAAACTATTCATCGTCATCCCACAGCTGAAAGGGGGTATCTTACTTTTGCTGCTTTTCAGGAGACGAGATGTGGAACTGGGCACGGTATTCCATGAACTTGCTGATCATGGGTTGAAGTTGATCCTGGGAAGGATCCTTGTGTCGATCACTGATAGCCTCACAAGTCTCCTGCTCATCTGTGAGCTTTTCAGGGAGTTTGGAATAATCATTTTCTGCCTCTATCAGATACCCAATGAAGTCATGACAAGCCAACAGGTTGTTGATGGATTCGGCGTCGAAAGTGACTTCTGTTCCCAGCCCTTGCGAAACGATCTCCTTAAAGATCCGAATAGTTTCATCAACCTTGCTTAAGGCGAAAGAAGGAGTGAGCAAACCCGGAGACATTCTCAAGACAATTTGCTCCATCTGATGCATTGCATCCAGGGCTTCCTCCTTTATTTTGTCGATCTTTTCCAGGACAAACTCCAGCTGATCAACCCGATAATCCAAAGTAGAAAGGATTTTGTTGCGGGCTCTGGGGTGTCCAAAGATGCCGAACTTGACCAGATCTTTGACTAAACAGTCGAGCATTTTCTGAAAGGTCTCATGCTGCATCCTGGCATGGTCTAACTCTTCAGAGATGGGTCCTGCTATCACCTGGAGCTCTCTATTCACCCGACTGATATTCTGATATAATCTGGTGAACTTGGCGATCACTCCCTCACTTTCTTTGAGGATATGGCTCCTCCAGGAAGAAACTGCCATACCCTGCTCGCCGATTTTGGAATATTCATTAATCTTGTCCTGGCTCAGAGGCTCAAGAGTTTTGGCGGCAGTTGTAGGAGGCGCACTGCTCATTTTCTGCAAGGCGTGGAGAAGATGTTTATTTTGCTTCTTTAACAGCCTCTTTCTCTTCCTTTACTTCTTGGAGCTTCTTGCAAAGGGCGTCAACTGCAGATAGGGCCTCTCCTTGAAGGCTTTCTGAAGATGTCCCCATTGTGACTTGGGTCACTGTGTAATCTGTCGAAGACAGATCCTTTTTATCCTTTAAAGGATTGGGGTAAGCTATCTCCATTACTCTCTCTCCTGACGCACTCTGAGAGAAGCGGGTTAAAGGCTTTTGCTTCTTGGTCCCCTTTGATGGGATGACGGAAAAGTCCATCGGTGCGATGGGAAATTTCCTCTTTTGTTGGCTCAGGTGCTGAGAGATCCATGCTGGACTTATGGGAGAGGGACCAGAAATAGAAAAGGGAGCAGCTGCAGTAGTAGAAGGAAAATGCGTGGAGACACTTGGAGGCGGCATTGAGAGGGAGGCTGAGGAAGTGCTCACGGGAGGAAGAGATACTGCAGGGGAGGTAGACATGGGAAAGGAAGGGAGCTGAGAGATGAGGGAAGAAATGGTGGGGGACAGCTCCGCGAGAGAAGAGAAGATGGACGATGAGGAAGGGGGAACGACAGAAGATGGGGGAGAGGACACGACCAAAGGAATGGTCGCTTGGGTCACTCGAGGAGGGGAAGGAGGAGAGGGAGAAGAGATAGAAGGGACTTCAATAGTTACAGTAGTGGCAACATCCTGAGTGGATGTGCCTATCGGAACATCTTCTGCTGCTTCTTTTTCTAGGTTTTCTGGGATTACAACCCGTTCTTGTGAAGCGGAAGGAGGACTTTCAGGAGCTTCCTCTTGGGTGGAGCTTGACTCACCCTCCTTGTCTTTCCCTTTGCTCTTTGGTAGCTGTTTTGGCCTGGAAGGTGCATTGCCCAACGAAGAAGTGGTGAAATCAACTCCAAGGTAGATGAGACCATTCATCCTGCACCAGTGCTCTGTTCTCCGCAGAGTTTCTTTGACCCTTTCTTCTATTGTCTGAGGTGCTTTGGTTCTGTCAATTACACCGAAAGGCCAGTCGTCCCCACCCGTGTCAAGATATACCTGATCAACCTCTTGATCAGCAGTTTGATAACCTTTTGGGACGATGGCTATGCCGTACTGGATGATTTCAGCCAAGGCCAAGCGGGAATGGTCTTTCCTTCTGAGCTCGACCTCATGATATAGGTCGATATAAATATCCTTGATCTGTGGAACGTGGATCGGATCGAGTTTGGCCCTGGGCAGGCAATTCCTTGGGTCGAAAGTGGGCCTTGCCAGGAAGTTGTGCTTTAGATTTAGCAGCTCCAGTTCTGCAAACATATCCCATGCTTTGTGGTGAGAGAGACAAGTGTACCTGCCCACTGTGAGGGGGAAAGGAGTTCCACCCTTCTTTCTCTTTAGGCACTTCTCGTGGTAGGTTATAAGCTGTCTTGACAGCTCCAACAGGATCAACTTGGGGCCAGCATATCTTGGCAATTTGGTTGGTTCCCCCAAGAAGTTGGCTGCCCTTAGATAAGTGAAGGTGGGGAATTGAGTGAACAAGGCCCCCCATTTCTCTGTAGCTGCGAAAATGCTCTTGGTCGTACGACCGTGAGTCATGTTTGGCCTCAAAAGGCAGACGATGCCGTAGAAGAAGGCATCATTAATCTTTGTAAACTGGGGGATACTGTTTTCCAGCTTCAGTTCTGGATAGTATTCATATATTTTGACTTGGGGCCAAACCCCGCACCGCATCAACGCTGGATAATCTCTTTCTGAGGCTGCAATATAAACTACGTAGGAGTTCATATAGAACCTCCCCGTTGTGGTAAGTTGTTGGAGCTGCTCGGATATGGTGCTGCTTATGATCTCCTGCCCACTCGAAGCGTTGATCTGGCACATTTTTGTTCATTGTCTCCAGGTATCTCAGCATCCATTTATGAAAGTAGTGGGCATCAGGAAGCCCAAATACTCTGCTTAGGAACGTGATTGTATCACTGAGTTCCTCCGAGAAATCACTGCGATGAATGACTTGTGGCCATCTGGTCACCACCTTCTTGTTCTTCAGGTATACCTCATTCATCAACTGCATACACTGATCCTCATTATCTTCCCAAGCCTTGGTGCAATCTTCCTGGCTTACGGCCACAAAGTGCCGGTGGTGAGGAATGCCGAGCATTATTTCGAAGTGTCGGGAAGTGAGGTTGATCACGACCTCACCTTTCTCATTCTGGACACACCTTGTGTCTTTGTTGTAGCAGCGGGCTACTACCATCATGAACTCATTGTTCACAGCACTAACTGGGATCCCTCCAGCAAAATGCAGGCCACTGCCTACTAGTTTGTCCATCCATAGACTTCCTGTGACCCTCCGGGTTCTGGCCCAGAAATCCTCCATATCAATGTGACCAAGTTCTGAGTCTCTTATATCCAGGTCACACTCTGCCTGGGATTCGGGCATCCTGACCCTCTGATATTTGTACTTCATTTCTTCCTCTGTGAGCTTGGCTTTGCCCTTAGACTTGGTTGGTCTCTTGCTTGATGTTGACATATGTAGTCCTGAACTTAGTTGCTGATCTGCAAGAAGAAGAAGTGAAACCCAACGCAGGAAAGTCATATTAGCTGTTTGATCTTCCATTGAAAGCGTTGACAGAAGGAAGAGTTAGCAATTTTAAGGCCTCAGGGCGCAGGGCGCATGAACACTGCAGGTTGCAGGGTTAAATAGTATGGCACATAGAAAAGGGGTGCTGCAAGGGACAAATCAGCGCCAAAGGGTGCAGGGCGCATGGACGCTACAGATGACATTTTTTTGTTGTTGCAAGCGGAAGTGCGCCTGCGCCATATATATGCATTTTATAACGGGTACTGATATTTTTCATGTTACACGGGTACAGGATGCGCCAAAGGGTGTAGGTTTAATGCGTGTAACATCATTTTTTCATGCGCCACAGGGGAACTTGGCGCGGTGCATGGAAGGTCTGCATGACATGATGTTGCTGTAATAAGGGATGCGCCTGCGCCATTAACAGTTTTGTACTTGGCGCAAGTAAGGTTGGTGTTGCATGGATGCAAGGTGCACCAATGGCGCAAGTTTTTGCAATGTTACACATGAGTTTGGTGCGCCAAGAGGGCGCAGGGTTAGCCGGTGTAACAAGCAAGGAAAGTGCGCCTTTGAGGGCGCAACTTGTTTTTTATGCAGCAGGCATGGTGGATGCGCCGTTGGCGCGACTGTACTTCATGTTGCAAAGGTGGAGACTGCGCCAAAGAGGAAAAAAGTAGTCTATCAATTTTTAAGTCTTGTTCTTCCTCTGGAGGGGTTACATGTGTTTAAGCCTCTTCTGCAGGGTTCCTTGGATGATGAACGGGCTAAAACAAAGAGATCCAAGCGATTTTTTCCAAGACAGAGTCCTCTTTACCAGCAGATCTGGAAAGAGGGAGAAGTGCATGGGGGAGGACAACAAAAATAGCAAAGGGAGGTTCCATGGTTTCACAGATCTATTTAATCCAACCCCACAAACAAATAGCCAATAACCAAAACACAAAACACAAGAGCAATAAGGACCACTTACCAGGAATATATATAATGTGAGAGGTGAAACTGGGTCCACGACGTGATATGAGAACGACAGGCGTGTTGACAGGTGCAGAGGGAAAAGAATAATCACGTGTTTTCTGACTGGTGAAAGTGACAGGGCGGATGCGCCTATATATAGGCAAAGTTGTAATAAATGTGCCAACCACTTTTTGAAGTGGCGCATTGAAACGCCTGTCGACACTGGAAAGCTTGCGCCCTTTGGCGCATCAAAACACATGTTAACACGAAGTTATGTGCGCCCTTGGCGCACCAAAAGTGCTGTCAACATGGAAATACGTGTGCCCTTTGGCGCACCAAAACGCGGTGCAACAAAAGTATTGTTGACACGAAGGCGCATGCGCCTTGGCGCATGCAAGAAAGGCGCAACATGGTGAGGCGCACCAAAATGTGTGTCGACACTTCAAACCGTGCACCAAAGGAATTAAAGGGGGTGTATGCTTACCCTATGTTGCATAGACAATAGGTGCGCCCAATCCAAAAAGACCAAAAATGGCTAAGTTCGGAAAACCAGATTTCCCGGGAAAGGGTTTTGCAATGTTCCGAACGCAGAGGGGTCCCTGACGAGGGACCAGAACAAAATTTGGGATGGTTACCCGTAAAATTACCCTTGCCAATTTTACGAGATAACACAACTGTATTAAAGTTGACGGTTTGACAGCCGTATGGACGTTTTCGCATTTTTAACAATTTTTTTTACCTGTGTTCCTTCTTTAGATGGATAAAGATTAGTGTTAAACAACGTCCACCCCTTATGCATCGCCTTTTTCAGAACCCTATATAAAACCCAAAATTGTAGAATCTTGTCATGGCTATAGTCTTACCAACTCTGAAAACCCTCCCGCTTTCAGAAAAAACTGTGCCACCATTTTTCTCATCCCTTACCAAAAACATTTCTTTAACTCGCTTCGTTGCGGCTTCTAACGGGCAGGGGGCAAACACCGTGTATGGGCTTGCCCAGTGCAGAAACGAAAGGAATGGAATTAATTACATTCAACTAGAAAAATTACATTTTAACTGTGTTTGAACCTAGTCCTTCACTCCCCCTTTAATTAGTGGATTTAGCAAGCACAATGGAAGTATACTAGTAGGGAATAGCAAAGAAGAAGAACATTAAGAAACACATGCTCACATGCTCCAAATAGGTTTTAAGCCAGATGGTTTCTTAGAAACTAAACTTTTGATCATGTATATCAAGTGCGAAAATTTGGAGGATGCACGCGACGTGTTTGAGAAAATGCCTCAACGGAATTTGGTGTCATGGAATGCAATCATTGGAGCTTATGTGAGGAGTGCACACTGTGTGAAAGCCATAACTCTCTTTTACCAAATGGGAGAAGCAGGGATTAAGCCTGATGGATTTACGTTTGCGAGTGTTTTTCCTGCATGTGCAAAATTGTCTGCTCTGAACCATGGTAGAAAAATTCACGCGGGTATTGTTAGAAATGGGTTGAAGTCTGATATAGTTGTGGAGAATGCCCTTATAGACATGTATGTTAAATGTGGGAGCATAGAAGGTGCATGCAATGTCTTTGACGATATGCCTAAGCTGAATGTGGTTTCTTGGAGTGTAATGATTGCAGGATATGCACAGGGCAGATGTTTTGACGAGGCACTAAAACTGTTTGAACAAATGCATCTTACAGGTGTGAAACCATATTCGTTTACCTTTGTTGGCGTGCTTCCAACATGCACCACCTTTACAGCTTTTGAGTAGGGCAAGGAAGTCCATGGAGCCATAGTTAGAAGTTGTTGTGAATCTAATATCTTTGTGGGGAACACACTTCTTGATATGTATGTGAAGTGTGGAAGCATTGGGGATGCATGGAAAGTGTTTGACAATATACTCGTGAAGAATGTGATCTCTTGGACCTCCATGGTTGTGGGATATGTGCAGAATGGTTGTGTCAATGAAGCCCTTGAGCTCTTTCGAAAAATGCCTGAACGAAATGTTGTTTCATGGATTGCAATGGTAGCAAGATATGCACAGATTAGTTGTGTTGACAAGGCCTTGAATCTCTTCAATAAAATGCCTGAACAAAATGTTGTCTCTTGGACTGCTATGATTTCAGGGTACACACAAAATGGTAAGTTTCATGAGGCACTGAAGTTCTTTAGAGAAATGCGATTGACAGGGGTGGAGCCAAATTCAGATACCTTTGCTAGCCTTCTCCCCGCATGTGTAAAATTGGCAGTTATTCATGAGGGAAAGGCATTGCATCGATGCATAATTAGAAGTGGATTTATTTGTGATGTTTACGTAGGAAATGCCCTTATAGACATGTATGTGAAATGTGGAAACATAGAGGGTGCAGACAACGCCTTTCATAACATGCATCAACGTGATGCAGTTTCATGGAATACAATGATTGTAGGACATGCCCAGAGTGGGCTTGTTAATAAGGCGCTTAAGCTCTTTCAGAAAATGCCAGATAAAAATGTTGTCTCATGGAATGTAATTATTACAGGATTAGCGTAGGAGGGTCACGTTGATGAGGCTCAAAAACTCTTTCAAGAAATGCCCGAACACAATATGGTATCTTGGACAACAATGATTTCAGGATATGCACAATCCCTGTTTGGAGAAATGTAATTGTTAGGTTTAAAGCCAAACTAGGAAACCTTTGCAACCGTTCTTTCGGCATGTGCCAACTTGGCCACATTTTTCCAAGGGAAGGAGGTTCATGGTCTCATTATTAGAAGTGAATATCAGGAAGACATTTTTGTGGGCAATGCACTTATTGACATGTATGCCAAATTCAGGAGCATTGATTACGCATACGTTGTGTTTCAGAAAATGCCTACAAGAGATGTGGTCTCATGGAATGCAATTATCTTAGGAAATGTTATTCATGGGTGTGCCAACAAATCCCTTAAACTATTTCAACAAATGTAACACTCTAGCACAAAGCTAGATCAGATTGCTTTTATTGGTGTTTTATCTGCTTGCTATCATGTGGGCTTAGTGGATGATGGTCGTTATTACTTTGCTTGCATGAGTCATGAGTATCATATCACACTAGCAGCAGAGCACTATTACTGTATGGTTGACCTTCTTGGCTGTGCAAGGCTTCTGCACGAGGCACAAGATTTCATTATAAATATGTCAATAAAACCTGATGTTGTTGTATGAGGATCTTTGTTTAGTGTTTGTAGAATTCATAACAATACATACTTGGAAGAATGCGTGGCCAAATGCCTTTTTGAGTCTGACAATAAACATGCTGCACATTATGTGTTGCTGTCAAACATGTATTTGCAACTGGCAGGTGGGATGATGTAGAAAGAGTGAGAGAAGCAATGAAGCAGGAGGGGTTAGAAAAGATGTCTGGATGTAGCTGGATTGAGATCAATAACAAGATGTATGCATTCTTTGTGGAAGACAAATCAAACTTGCAAACCTAATGAATTTATGCAAGGTTGGAGATTGTTAGAGCTGTCGTGGTAATTAGGAATTTATTTGAAACAAATTTCTTGTTCCATGACATTTAGGAAGGGTAGGAGGAATATCTCCGCCATTGGTAGGGTCAATAACAAGATGTATTCATTATGTGGAAGACAAATTAAACTTGCAGGCCCAATGAATTTATGCAAATTTGGAGAGGTTGTCATTGTTGTTGAGGGATAAAGGAGTTTCCCTTATAATAAATTTATGTTACATGACATTCAGGAAAGGAAGGAAGAAATTCTTTGTTGTTGGCAGTACGAATGGTAGAGAATTTCCCTAAGATTTCATCTTATCTAAATTTCTTTTGAGAGACCTATTTGGATTGCGAACAATTATTGAGCATTTCCCAGGTGCCATAATCCCACCTCTTGAAGATAGTTTAAACATAAATCATTGAGAGGAATGTCAACTATTTTCTTGGTTTGATAGAGTTTCTTTAATGATGGAATGAAATGAAAGATTTTCATGATGTCTACGAGACCAAACAATCTATGAGACCAAATCCATAGCCCTAATATATATTCAGACTTCTTTCAATATCGGACCTCCTACAATGGATCTTGACCAGAAAATCAGTAGTCTTGTTAAGCCTTGCTTCTTCAAATAACTCGCTTAGGCTGTCCATGTTTAGGTTGATTTCGTACTGGATACGAATATCATCAAACTGTACATTTCATGATGAAGTGCCATTCCGTCTCCACTACCCCCTTACTAAAAAAAGATAGGTTCTCCTCTTCCCAATCCTCCTTAGGAATAGTTCCAGGCATCCTGATTCTAACAATATGTTTGTTCTGTAAAGGTATGAACATCTTGATTCTTTCCTCTCTTATTTCCTCGGTTCTGTTATGACAGTCAAATTGCCATTAGCTAATATCAGGATCATGGTGGATTCTTTCAAGGTTTATTTGGGTACTAACCTTGTTGATGATCATATACCCTTCCTTATAAGACATTTCCCTCATTATATATTGAGCTTCATGGATTGTAGATACACTGGCTCAATGTATCGCATATAACATCAAACTGTGCACAGGAGAACCTCTTCTTTAGTACTTGAGTTCTAGATCTCTAGACTACCATTTGTCTAAACTATTGTTTCTAACATGGCATTGTTGTATTAGTAAGTCTTAAATATGTTTACATAACTTTCCTCTTGTGAGTAATTGATCTCAAGTAACAAAATCTCCTTGTAGCTATGTATATGCAAAGCGTTTATTCCTTGTAAAATATTGGGTGTTGAATTATCCTGCAAATGCATTGTCTTGATTAGTCTATTTCTTGCTGACAAAAATCATTGTTATGTGAACCTTCTACACAATGACCCCTGATGAATTTTTATTTTAAAACTCAAGTTCACTACTGGGCTCATCTACTTATTTACAATAATTTGGGGAAAGAATAGTGCCATATTTTCTGTCCACTTGCCCTTTCCTTGTGTTTAGGCCATGTTTCCTTGTCGTTAGATGTACAAAATTTTATCTAAATCTTCAGAGTTTGTTGTGTTCCCAAGGATGAAGAACTTGGAATAGTATTCTATTGAGTGTGAATGATATTTTGGATCACAATTTTAAAGAGACTAGCCCCCCAAAGGAATTCATCACTCTGGTTGAGCTTGGATTGTTTTGTCATAATTGAAGTAGTAAGCCCTATTTAGGTTAAACCATCAACATGTTAACTCGTAAAATACAATACTCATTTATATTCATTTCTATCCACCCCTCAGTACTTTTCTATATTTTTTTGTAAATGTAAATATTCAAGGTTTGAACACTTTCACTCAATTGTATCTAGAGAAAAATCGTACAATCCAAACTATTTCTTATAATTTTGTCTATTCTTCATTATTTCTTTTGTTTCTTTGAATTTTCAGGCTTTAAATTCCATCTAAATAGGCATTCCTACCAATGTTGGTTTTCTAGGATATGTTGAGTTGAAGATGTAGTGGGCAGAAGGACTTCTTTGTGTCACATAATTTCTTTACTATACTTTATAGATTTGAGATTATATTTGCATCAAATTCAAGGATAAGAACCAAGCTGAGTTGAGCTAACACATATCTTACATACATACAATTTTGAATGGCAGGATTGGGAGGATTGCTGATGCAAAGCTATGTTACAACCATTTGAACAATACTTGGGAGATTTTCCTACAACTGTCCTCAACCATAACTCCTCTCATAGCAAATGAGGATACACTACCTTCTCATCACTTTCTCTTCACCAAAATCAATGACATACCTGCAAACACTGTCGGTTCTTCTATTGATTTGATTGGGATTCTTTTTGCGATGTCATCATTCTCAACTATTCATAGGCATGACCAATCTGAAACAAAAAGAAGAACTCTACAATTAAAGGACATGTTAGGATTCAGTTTCATTGTCACTTTGTGGGGAGAACACTTAGATGAGATAAGCAAATAACTTGAAGACATTCTTTGTATACAACATCTTCCGGTCCTTGCCTTGAAAGTTGTTCGCATCTCCAGTTTCGATGGAACCTCAGTTGACACTGTTTCAAGTACCAAATGTTACGTCAACCCCCCAATTTTAGAAACTACTACACTTCATGGTTGGGTTGATACTGATGACTACTCCCATCCGATGCCCTCTATCACAAGCAAATTTCCAGGCCCTCTAAAAAGCTTGACCTCTGTAACAACGATTTTGTAGGTCATACAAATGGGGAATACTGAGGGAAATGAATGGGTCATGGTTATTGAAGAAATCACAAATATCAACATGGACAGATTGTTTTACATGACATGTCCTCTTAAAAAAGGTGACAAACAATGCAGGAAAAAAGTACGAGAGCATGGAAATGGTTCATGGTTTTGTTCGAGTTGCAACGTACAAGTTTAGACCTATGAGTATAGATATACATTCAGGATCGATCTAAAGGACCCAATAAGGGAACTTCAATTAGTTACTACTTTTGATGAGACATTTGAGTCAATCATGGGTGTTGCAGCTAGCGACCTCCACCTATTGTCTATAGATGAAGATGTAAATAGTGAAATTACAAGCAATGTCATCGGCAATGAATATTGCTTCACACTTTCCTTGAAAAAAGAGACATACCACGAAATCAACAAATTGAAATATGTCATCCTCAGTTCAAAGAAATCACAAATATCAGTATGGACAATTTTTTTAACACAACATATCCTCTTCAAAAAGGTGACAAACAATGCAGGGAAAAAGTGCAAGAGCATGGAAATAGTTCATGATTTTGTTCGAGTTGCAACATACAAGTTCATAGCTATGAGTATAAATATGCACTCAGGATCGATCTAAAGGACCCAACAGGGGAACTTCAATCAGTTACTGCTTTTGATGAGATAACTGAGACAATCATGGGTGTTGCAGCTAACAACCTCCACCTATTGTCTATAGACAAAGATGCGAATAGTGAAATTACAAGCAATGTCATCGGCAACGAATATTACTTCACACTTTCCCTGAAAAAAGAGACATACTGCGGAATCAACAAATTGAAATGTGCATCTCTTCCGTAACCTTCTTTATGCAAATATTTCTATCGCATCCATCCCTTCAAACTTTACACCCTCATCCATTCCTTTCTATACTTTGAACTATCAACACTATGTTAGTTATTCCATATCTATGTTTCCCTCTTTTTCCCCGCTTTAAAAGAAAACTATTGTATTTCCTTTGACATTAACATACCATTGTCTCCTACTACTATGTGGATTGAAAGTACTATTAAGAAAATAAATGAATATTACTTGCACTTTTGTTATGATATAAGATTTGCAAAAAAATGCCCATAAAACGCTACCACTCATGATATAAGATTTAGAAATGTATATGTACGAATTTGTAACAAGTTTTAAATGTAGATAGAACCTTTAAATGAAGTGCTTCATCTATATTTCTACACTTACAAAATCAATCACACCCCTTATCAACATCAACTACAAAAGTAATAACTATACCTCTAAATCAAATAACATATACCATTTGGCGTTAACATTGCATTGTACACATGCGATTGCTAGTTCATATTTTCTACACTTACACTATCGATCACAAAAAAAATTTTTCAACAAAAAACCAACCCAAAAAACGATGCAACCATTGTCTCAAACATGTTGCAACACTAACAGAATTTAATCCAAATAATTAACTACCCCTCTAAATCAAATACATAACGCATACCGTTCGACGTTCACACTTGCGATTGCTAGTAATAAAAATTACAAATGCAGGAGCTTCGCTGAATGTGGCCGTTTTGATTGTGCAGGCATCCGTCAAGAATGTTTACTAACGAGGAGAGACAGAAACAGAAGACTGGCAAATATGGCACCCCCAGGGAACAGTACCTCCAGGTTTTTAGTCCTTAATTTCTAAATTCTCATGACTTGCATTTATTCTTTCAGTAGCTTCTTCGGGCTTTGAAGGTTCCTGATAGCTTAGGGTTTAAACAGCTGAAAATTTGAAACAAAACAATACTAGCTCAAACAATGGATAGTCTGGGTATAAAATTAGAAATACTACGGTACATTGTTAAGGGAAATTAAATTGTGAAGGTGATGGTGGATCAATTAAGCAATCATCAGAGCTTGGGCACAGCTAAACATTGGAAACGCAAACCATAAACACTGGAAGTGGAAACTGTAAACATCATTGATATATAGATATTTTCGATTGAAAAGTGTCATTCTATTAATTCTACATAAAATATAACCCTAGTCATACCGAAAAAACAAAAGAACGGGTGGACAAAATCGCACTTTAAATGAAGACATCAAAGTATTTGGCAGGAGTACAGAACAGACCACACTTCTACACTCTATCCGCGAACTCAAAATGCATTACACTTACTAGGCTTAGCTTGACTTCTGGCGTTTTGCCGATCTCTTTTGCAATACGCACTCACACAATTCCTTGTTAGCTTCCCTCATCTTTGTCAGTCTTGCTCTATTGAGCTTCAAAAACCCTTCTTTGGGAGTTCCAAATCTCATGGCTGCAAAAGCCCTCCGAGAGTTTCAAACCCCAAGGCTGCAAAATCGCCTATCTCCAATTCGAACTGAATATTTATTTTCGTGGGTTTTCTCTGTTAATAGAGATAGAATAACTGATGAAGAAGATGAAATGATTCGCCTTCTAGCTGTTACAAGATCATAAGCATTGAAGTGGAATCCGGAGCTACACAACTGCGGACTAATAAGTTGAATTACATCTAAAATTTGGCATCTTGAAGTGTTAAAACATCAACATGCGACACTCGGTATGCCTCTGCAGCTAAAATTAAGTTTCCAAAGTACCCATAAAATGTTTCCTCAGAAGGGTCAATAGGTAGTGAAACATGGCATGGTTATCAGTTATCACCTAAGTTGCCAGGAAACGGGTACAGGTTCAAAATGTGGAAATGTTAATTTTTTAAAAACCCTTGGATATGAAACAGCACGGAAATGTCCATACTATATTGTATGAAAAAATATAAATATATATAAAAAATGCATAATACTTATTTTGAGTCCATAAAAGATAAAACACTCAAAATACTTTGTATTCATGAAAGTTCAAAACATTCAACTTGCTTAAAAAGGACGCTGCTATGCTTTTGAGACACCAAACAGGGTTCAATGCATGTGATATGAAGAATATTGTTTCATGCACCAATATTAAAGCTTCTGTTTGTAGTACAAATAAAAGAAATGAAGATATGGAGCTCAAGTCATATCATGCCTCGAGCATTATGCTCAATCAGAAAAAACTTTTAACAATTGGGAAGAGCCCAAAACTGCCTCAAAAAGTTGTATACACTCGTGCAAGAAGAGGGCTTCAAATAACAGAGTGTATGTCAAAAAAAGAGAAGCAGATCTCTTTTTCTGCGATTGTGTTCAAATCTCAGCCTACTGCTCTTAGAGGCAAAGACATTATTTACATAAATGAAGATGCAGCTGTCAACTAGGATAGTGATGAAAGCATGCAAAGGGTGTGTTCGCTGACAATCAGATCCATACTTAGATGAGTAATACAACCCTTGCACTACCCTATTTTGCTGCCTGTGATACCAATATGTACCCTCCTCTTACCCAAGATCTTGCTCGTAAGAATTTTGCTCAAAGACAAATTCCAGCGGCTATGAATTTTGTTAGTCATAGTAGACTTTATAATACTAAATTCTAATCCCATTTATTCTGGTTTATTTCCCATCACGAGGGCCCCCATCCTTGTCTCTTTAATCCCAATGGCAACATCATTCACCCCGCTCTCCCTCCCATCAAAATGCAATGCATTCACAAACCCCAGTTCCTCTGCTGCAAAAGAAAACATCTCTGGCTCAGGTACGTGGAAACACCATACAGGCCCCTGTACCCACAACCAGAAATTTCCCAGGTATGTCTCTGCAGTACCCAAACTGTACCTGGGTCGTACTCAGGACTGTGCCACGTTTTTGGGACATTTCAGTCCTGTATCAGGACCCGTACCTGTACCAGGTACATTCATATGCGGGTGGGGGGGACTTTATGGTGTTTTGGGGTATCTGAGGTTATTGCCATGACACATGTTGACCTTCTCACACTTGGGCACTCAACACTGTCTCTTGGGTGCTAGACCTCAAAGTAGACATCAGAATGATTGCTCATGTATAGACCTTAAAATGCACTTTAGAATGGTCCCTTGGGCACCAGACCACAAAGTGGACCTCTGTATGGTTTCTTAGGGCACTAGACCATAAAGTGAATCACAGATTCTCAACATGGTGTTGGTAGACCTCAACATAGCGTTGCACGTGTTTGACCACAAAGTTGAGTTCAACATGGTGTTGTATGCGCTTGACCACACAGTAGACTTGAACTTGGGTGGTGCTGGCACTAAATCACAAAATGTTCTCCAACATGGCCATTTTTAAAACATTTACTGAAACGGTCTTTGAAATGTTATCACCTTTGCAAGATTGCAAAAATAGTCTCAAGCATGCAGGATGAGGTTGCCAAGGATGCTTCTTCATCAGTATCCTCTTGGACATTTTGATCGTGAGCTTGATGATCACAATTTTGGCTCTGAGATTTATCTTTTATCAAGTGCACGACTTTTGAAACTTCAACTGTAGACACTTTCACATCCTCAGCTTCATATGCTGTCAATTCACTCCGTTCTTCTTCTCTTCAACTTCTCTCTCATTTGTTCATGTACCTCTGGAATGTGCTCGAGTGAGACTTCGTCGTCCACACTTATCTTCACTTTCTTGCTTAGCACATCTCCACTGGCTCCTTTAAGTGCATCACGCTGCATCTAGGAATCACTCAGCTTGAACACAACTCCAATGGTTGTTTCACTAAATGCATCATGCTGCACTTCTAAAACGCTCTTTAAATTCATTAAAGCCTCAGTGGATGCTCCATAGAGTTCATCACATTGCACTCTTGCAGCACCCTCCTGGTGCAACACAGCTTCAATGACCAGTCCTCTAACTGCATCACACTATGCTTCTGCAATCCCTGTTTGGTGCAATGCAGCACCAATGGCTGCTCCACTGAGTGCATCATACTGCACTTTTGCACATCATTCTGGTGCAATGCAACTCTAGCGTCTTCTCTACTGAGTCCATCACACTGCACTTTTGCAATACCCTTCTGGTGTAATGCAACTCCACTAAGCGCATCAAACTGCACTTGTGCAACACTCTTTGGCCATTTAAAGATGGCTTTGATCCTTTTTGAATCCTTCACGAGTCCTTTAAATACTCACGTCCCAAGAAGTCTTCCACTGTTTCCTTTCCACATCTTTGTCTACATTCTCAAATGCACTCAACCACAATGGATATTTCACCTCTATTAGAGCTTCGTTTTGCACTATAGTCTCCTTTATCTTGCATCTCATCACTAACTTGTCAGCTTCCAGTAGGAACTCATTTGGTGAGGCTGATACTAACTTACCAGTCTTTCCCATTTTCCGTCTCATAGGATGCACCTCAAATTTCTTTCCCTTCCTTGAATAATTTGTGGGATCTTTTTCCCAACATGCACTGCACTTTTATTATACAGCCAAGACCTAAAACGATTACATGGCATGGAGGCACACATTCAAGGTAACATTTTGCATATAGCTTCCAATATGGAAACTTATTGTGCATTGCTTGGTTACCACCACTCGTTCTCTGCTATGGTATATCCGTTATCTTTGCCTTCAACACTACACTTTGCAACATCTATTTTTCTCAAATCCTAGGCTCAACTCCAGCCAATTTTCTCTTTGATGTTTCATCTTCTGCTTCAGGTCCTTGAGCTTCCAACTCACCTCTTCCACTTCTCTTCCAACTCAGCCCAATTGCCAAACATGCCACATCTGAAGCAAATTTTTCTCGAATCTGCTACCATGACCTTTGCCTTCATGTTCTCCTTTTCTTCGGAAATAAGAGTCACAAATCTGACTTGGTTTTGAGGAGCTCGTTTCTCCTTTGCTTCTTAGAGTCTTGGCCTATGCCTACTTCTGGCTCTCCACTATTGACATGTTTCTTTCCAATGATCTCATCATTAATAAATTTGAATAAGTTTGACAAATAATCTAACACAATAATAACATAAAAACACAAAATATAAAATACTATATAAAATTCATCCGGGATATCTTTACATAGATGGAGCATACAATTTATAGTGTTTGATCTCCTACAAAGGTGGAGTCAACACTCATCTTCAAACCCTACAATCTCTCTCCATGAATCTCTCAGATTTATCCCTAGGATATCTCTCTCATCCCTTTATTATCTCACACACCAAAATAGCTATGTGAGTTGTTCTCACAACTCACCCAAATACTAATACTAACTATTACAACTATATTATTAATATGAGTTCTTGTTGGCTAGATTTTCTGCATAGCATCAAACCTAGGCAGTCATGAGATAAATCTCCCTCATTTAACCGGTGAGGCTCCCGTGTCAGATTTGTCAATATAAATGTGTTTTTATCTATCAGGGGTTTTACTTTAACAACTTAGTTCATGAACCATAACTAAGAAGTTCTGCAGCAAGTAAGCAGCTGTTTAAGAAAGGAAAATTATAGAAGAAGGAAGTAAAGGAATTACAGAGAAGAAGTAAGGAAGATGTGCATCCCAATCAGTAGATATCAGAGCTAATTGCATGCACATAGAAGAAACTTAATAGATTTGAACACAGAATTCTAAAGCAAAGGTAGTTCTAGATCCAGATCTAAAATAACACAAAGTTTACTTTAAAGATCTAAGATTTAAAAGCAAGAAACACAGTACGCCGTGACACAAAGTTCTCCGGAAACCTGCTTCTCTGTATTCCTTTGCAACAAGTGGCTCTCAGGGGTTCAGCACAAAGTCTAGAACACAAGATTGCTTCTCACAAATTCTGATCGATGATTAACCCATAGGTTCTTCTCCTACTTATAGAATGTAGGAGGGAAAGTACAAATAGAAGACTCAAACTGAACTAAAGTATGAACAACAAGTAAAGATGACATTTGGCAATCATCCTCAACTAACTTCTTCCTAAGTGACACATGTATCACTTAACTAATAGAAAGGTTCCACATGACTTCAAGTAATGGTTGCAAAACCAATAACTTAGAAGTTTACAATTTCATCCGGGAACATAGAAAGTAGAAGAAGAAAGAAATAGAAGAAGTCATGCCAGCAGTAACATCTACATCTTCTTCTTGTTCTGATATCTGATATACTTGTCGAACATATAATTCAGCATCTTTCCATCTGTTTTAGCTACTGCTTCCTTTTCTGTCCTGAATTGCAGCAATCCTTCATTCAACACTTTGCTGCATGCTTCCACTTCTTCCAAACTTGGCCCAAATCTCGCAATGTCTGCCTGCAGTGTCACCAACCTACTGATAGAGTTCATCGTGAAAGGCTTGGTGGCTTTATCAATCCTCTTTTGCACCATCAGAAGAGAACCCTCCAGGGAATCATGCACCTCGTTAGAAACAATCCGCACGTATGAAGTAATACCTCCGTCCACTCTTTCCTCAGTGAAAGAAATAATACTGTCCGGCAAATCTGATGTTCTACTCTCAAGCGCCTGCATCCTCTTCAGCAAAACTCTGCAGATCTCCAAACGGAAAGATACTGCAAACTCTAGCTGCTTCCCCTTCTCGACTGATCCATCTGGCACAATTTGCTCTGCAACCAATACATCTCCCGGCAGCTTGTTGATCTCGGCCAAAACACTCAGGTTACTCTCTGCAACTGTATTTATTCCTTTTATGCTTTCTATCAGTTGCTTTAGTTGATTTTCTGCATCGTTCATAACCTTTAGGCGGGCTGGCACTTCCCCAAGTTGCACAGAAGCTTGACGAATAATCAGATCCTTCTATTCGTCAATAGCCTTTACTTGATTGCTTGCATCTTCCATTTCCTGCATAAGATGATCACTCACCTGCGCTGAAATGGGCTGAACGGAAGATTTAGCAACCTTGGCTATGATCTCACATAATTGAGATATTTGCTTCTGTAGCTCTTCTTTCTCCGCCTTTTCACTGTCAAGCCTAAGGAACAAAGCATCCAGCAACGTCTGCGTGTCCTGCTTCAATCCTTAAGTGGTAGCTTGACCGAGTGGTATTTTGGTCACTGTCACATCTTCTGCCGTGAGTTCCTCTTCTACCTTTCCATCCGCCGGGGATTGATATCTCAGCAACCTTCTCCCCCGAATCCTCGATGATCAACCTAGAAGTTGCTTTAGCAACTTTAGGCCTTCTGTCTCTTCTGCTCAGATCCTGAAGTAGCTGCAAGTCATGTTCCTCTAAGTTCATCTCTATTCTTGCTTCCGGAACCAACTGCAAAGCTAACCATTCCGAGAAATTACTTCTCGGAGAATGAGAAGTTGCTGAGTGCGCTACTATTTCTCGCTCTGCATCCTCTCCATCAGAAAGTGCCACAGTATCATGGCTGCCATCCTCTGAAACATCCAAGGACAAAGCTCTTTCGAACTCCGTCATCTGCAGCTTCAACATCTCCTCTGGAACGGGTGCTGAACGAAGTGGCTGCGGAGAGAAGATGAACGTTGCTGGTTTTAATGAAGGCATGGAAACATCCTGCTGCTGTGGTGCAATAGTTGGTGATCCACTAGGAACTGGAGAAGTCGGAGTCAAAGCTATGGTCGTAGAAGTGGTCTTCTCTTTCTCTTGAGATCTTCTGCGTACTTTCAACTTCTCGGACCTTCTGCTGCTCTCTCCTTCATGCTTTCGCTTGAGGGAATCTTCTGCGCCGAAGTTGCCCGTGATTTGATTCATCAATACTTCATCAAGGCAGTATCCCTTCGTTAGCAGCCAGCTCGAAGTACTCACCAACACAGCTCCAGATCTTTCTTCTATTGTGCTGCAGCCGCCATTGCTATCCTGTAGTAGAGCTTTATCTCCTCCCATTTGATGGTAAGTGTCAAGTACCACGTTCCCATCATCTTTAAGATCCGCAGGTATCCGCGCTAGTCCAAAGTCAAATACTTGCTTTGCCGACAGCCTGCTGAAATCTTTCTTTCTGACCTCGTACTCACTCCTGCACTTCATCCAGAAATCTTCTAGCGAAGGCACATGTGCGTACTCCTGGGAGATTGTCTTCCTGGCTATTCCAAATGGATCAAAATTAAGCCGTGCAGGGAAGAACTCTTGCTCATACTCGGACAACATTTGTGCTTCCATTCCTCGAGCTTTGTGAATGCTGATGCAACTGTAATATCCCACAGTGAGTGGGAAGTAGCCCGTAGACTTGTGCCGCTTCGACTGAAGGTCGTGTAACTCCACAAGTTGCCTGCTTAGCTCCATGGCAATCAATCTGTCACTCGGGTACCTTGGCATCTTTGTTGGTTCACCTGAAAAGCTCGTAACCCTGAGATATGTGAAATCTGCAAACTGGATGAATACACTGCCAATCTTGGACACTGCTTCCCATGCTTCCTTGCTTACCCTGTGAGTCTTCAAGTCTTTGTCTAACCTGCAGATGAAATCGTAGAAGAAACCATCGTTGATCACTTTGAAGTCCTTCTCGCACGCAGGTGCAGTAAGCTGTGGGTAGCACTCGAAAATGGGATCCTTGGAAAGAATACCACATCTATCCAGCTTGGAAAAGACACCCTGTGAAGCTGCAGCATATACCAAGTATGAAGTCATCTTGAAGCTAAAGGTACGTTTTACGTTCCGCAGTTGCTCACCGATGTTGCTGCTAATAATTTTCCGACCAACTGATTATAGAATCAACCTTGTTGATTTCAATGGTCCTGATGAAAGCATACATCCATGTCCGGAAAGTGTAGGCATTCGCTTCACCATTCAACCTGCATAGCAATTTGACAATATCATCCGCCTCCTGCACCAAATTGGATCGTGGAAGAGTTCTCGGGAACCTGGAAGGGGATATAGGCTTCTTCATGAACCGGCTATTCATGATGCTCACACAGTCAGCTCTATGCTTTTCCCACCTACTGTCAGCATCCTGAATGCTAATAGAAGTCACCACCTTTCGTACTGGAATCTTCAAACAATAATCGAAGAATTCTGCATCCAAACGAATTATTGTCTTTCCCGCAACATCACGCACTGATCTGGATGAAGGATGATAAGATCCAGCACACTCCATCACAAACTCTGGCAATTGGGCTGTACACGGGAAAGCTGCAGCTCGAATAATTCCACTACTTTTGACTGCACGCATGAGTGAAGTCTTTCCAGCTCTGGATCTATCTATCAAATCAGAAAGAGGTTCAGGGCCTAGATCCGTGTCTCCTATGTCTGTAAGCTTAGAAGCAATGCATGAATCCATCATGCTCTCTTTTTCATCTCCTTTTGCCATGGCTTTATCAATCTTTGTCTGAATAATTCTTTTTCTTCTAATTTGGCCTGCTTTCTTCAATACTGGTGCAGATCTGGACAATTCTTCAGATTCGGAGGATATTTGCAATGTATTGGACATTGATAAATGCTCCTTTTCTTTTATAAAGCACCTGTAATGAGTTCCTGCAATTTATTCAGACAAAAAATGGCCACCAGAGCATGAATAGTGAATTTGAATTATAAAAATCTGCACTTTTCAAGCCTGCTGCCCCAAAAATTGGTGTTTAATTTGCACATAAAGAGAGCATGAATCCTTTCAATCAACACCTGAGCTCCTTTAACACCTGTGAAAACAATTGTGCAGATGAAGATGAACCTTCTCCAAAGCATGCGCCAAATCTGGAAGCTTTTAGCCTTTGTTAGCAATTTGTCTGTGCAAAATCCTTCCTCTAAAGGGGGCGCACTTTTTCTCCTTGCTGCAATTCTTTACCTGTGTGTTGAATAATAAATCCATATGGCTGCCCATGCTTATATAACCTTCACAATTCTATAATTAATAATTGCCCTAACAATTAAAGGCAATTAATTAATTAAAAATCATGCTTTTCTCTTTTAAAAATTGCATGTTTAAGGACAGCCATCCAATAAATTAAATTAATCCAATTTAATCCTTCACACAGCACTTAACTTTAGCCTTACAGTGTGCTTTGACCATAGCCACTGAAAATAGAAATTAATTTAATGATTTAATGTATTTAAAATCATTAAATAACTCCTAAATGGGGCGCACTTTTCCAAGGAGAGGGGCAGCCACTAAAATAAATTAAATTTAATTAATTTAATCCCTTTCTTTTATTTCTCCTTTGACTTTTTGACTTCCTCTAGCTTGGGCGCACTTTTTCCAAGGAGAAAGATTATTAAAAATAATCAATTTAATCACTTTAATCCTTTACCAAAGGGGGCGCACTTTTTTGTACATGTAATTCTATTTTTAAGAATTTTCACCATAATGGGATTCTTTACCCTGCAAGGTAGGCACCACAATCCCATGATCCACTTAAGTGATTTGATTTTGACAATGGGATTCTTTACCCTGCAAGGTAGGCACTAAAATCCCATGATTTCACTTAAGTCACTTTCCTTTTATTATATCATGGGAATTTTCACCCTGCAAGGTAGGCAATAAATTCCCACCTGCCTACGGCCTCCATTTTTCCCACTGCAGCTTAAGTGACTTTTATAACACGGGAAAAAGTACCCTGCCAGGCAGGTATACAATTCCCATCCTGCCTGCGGCTTATGTTTTTCCCATCGCAGCTTAAATCCTTTTTTTTCCAAAAATGCGCCCATCCCCGCAGGGGCTTTCCTGTGCACGACTTCGCTTTTTCCCAGTGATCCAGACCTCCGATGATGACTTCCTCCGGGCAAAATGTGCGTGTATGTTTTTCAGCTGCTCCAGGCCAAAAATCGGGCTTACCCGGCGAAGGAGTTGTTCCAGAGAAATTTCACAGAAAACAGAACGGGACACCACAAAAAACACGAAAAATTGCCAAAAGTTACAAATAAAGCCCAAAACTTAAAATAAGTTAAAATCCTTCTGGTATACAGGAATAATAACATATTCGCTTATAACGGAGTTAAAACGGAGCGCAAATAGCTTCACACGGGGCTCAAAATAATTAAATACAAATTTCCCGCAGACAAATCCCGACGACAGAATAAAACAATTTTGGGCATCTGGGTATTTGGCGAAAAGGGCTAATATGGTTATTTAGGATTATCTTGATGCAATACAGGAACTTTCAGGCAATAAGAACAACAAATGACCCACTATTTTAAAAGTACGAAATTTTTTCGAATTGGGTAGTCTCAGATTTCGGGGTGAAATCTGAGTGACACCAGTTCTATAAACTCATTATTAATAATATTATAATTTATTAATAATGTCACAATATATTTGTAACATTCACTCTCCTATTGTTAACATTATTAATTCCCAATATACACTCCCCTAATGTTGACATTATAGAAACAACAATCACACTTCCTTCTGCAGCTTGTCGTCCATGCGTGCTCATGATCCGAATGGTTTTGTAGGTCAACCAACAACCTGAAACAAAGGATGGTTTTACAGGACAACCAACAACCTAAAACAAAGGATGGTTTTATAGGACAACCAACAACCCAAATATCATGCTGTTGCTTTTCCTTTGTGCTTTCGTCTGTCCACTATGTTTTTCCTTCAGGGAATCATGTAGGAACCACTGCTTACTGAATACAAACTGAATAGAGGGAAAATTGAACATTGAGACCATGTTTCAGTTCCTCCCCTCAATGTGAACATTTCGCTTATTCAAACAGGAACTCTGAAATCATACTGCAAATTTGAAATAAAAGAAAACACACATACACACACACTGCTACCACAACTTTGTGCGGCCCCGTCGTTGGTGACTGACGAGAGGTCGCTGATTGACCTCAGCCTCCGTTGCCTCTGTCCTCCAATAATGATGCTGCTAACTCAGCTTGATTTGGATATGAAGCTCAACATGTATAATGCCCCTCCTTAATTTGAACTCGGATGTCAGATTCCACCGATAGTGCATCCGGTGAAAAGTGAGGCAATTTTTTAAAAACTTTTCAGACTTTTGACGATAACAATAAATGATTACTATACAACTTAGACAATTTTAATAGACACGAAAAGGCACTTTATAATGACAAGGACTTTGATGACACATAACTCTACTCAAGATAACAAAACTAATAACATGACGAATGACTCACATTTGAAAATAATACTAATGACACCTAATACAAATAACTTAAAAGTAACGAATTTTGTTGACATGGATCATATACAATTGCAACACTTTACATAGACATTATTAAAAAAATGAACATAACTCACTCTAATTTTGAAGTTTAGACTAAACACAAGACCCACCTAATCACCTATACTCGGCTCTCTCGTTGACAGAGTAATCCGAACCACTATTGAAAAAAATTTACACTCCTTTTTAATAAATTTTAAAAAAAAACTTGCTCCACGTGGTAATCCAAACTTAGGAAGAACATACTAGGAGACACTTGACTGGGAACAAACTGTCAAAGGGCATGTGGGCAGAATAAATATGCAGATCAAAACAAACTCCATGTATATCACAGAGTTTGTTACAAAACCACCAAATTGAATACGTGTAGATAGGGATTGAGAGCAATCTCTGTATAGTTTGTCCGATCATGCACGAATGTAGTCCCAAGTGTCTGGTAGAGAAGGAGATATTGGCACAAAACTCTTGTATTTTGAGTTCCTGGCGAGAAACCAATGTATTGATGGCGGGGTAACAGATGTACGGTTTAAACTATTCACGGAAACACAAACAACTTTGGAGATCCGCAGAGCCAAGTTGACACGAAGCCAAAGAATTCGCTGGGTAGTATGGAATGCTATGTGCCCAGTCCACTGAGAGGAAGGACATATCAGCCAAATGTGAAGAGAACACGGTCACGAGAGAGGACAATCAGATCCATGAGGCAACTCTCTTCATTATAGATCCGCCTTATGCATACACATTTTGCTTTGGGAATCCTACAAACCATTGAAGCCAAGCTCGAGTCTAGGACAATAAAGCGCTGAATGCGAATGCAACTAGAATGGAAGGCCAGCAGTGAATAGTTATTGTAAAGATGCACACACAGATTGAATCGGCAGAAATAAATATTTAAGCAGATTTTACATTTTGAACAGCCCGATCCAATAATGCATAAGAGAACTCTTTTTTAAATGTCTCCAATATCACGTACAACTCTGTAAATGGCTCCTCTTCACTGAATTCTTTTGGTAAAGCTACGCACTTAAAAAAAAAAAACTAATAATAAATAATCAAACCTACACTCAGAAGGAATATATCAGGGTCTCATGAATTGGGGTAGTAATGAAATCAGATGTTGCCCCTATTTCTCTCTAATTCTACATCAGAGGTATGATCGAGGTCGCTCTGATACCAAATAATAAATTTGAATAAGTTTGACACAAATAATCTAACACAACAATATCATAAAAATACAGAATATAAAATACTATATAACATTCATCTGGGATATCTTTACATAGATGGAGCATACAATTTATAGTGTTTGATCTCCTACAAAGGTGGAGTCAACACTCATCTTCAAACCCTACAATCTCTCTCCATGAATCTCTTATATTTATCCCTAGGATATCTCTCTCATCCCTTTATTATCTCACACACCAAAATAGCTACGTGAGTTGTTCTCACAACTCACCCAAATACTAATGATAACTATTACAACTATATTATTAATATGAGTTCTATAAACTTATTATTAATAATATTACAATTTATTATTAATGTCACAATATATTTGTAACAATCATCTCTGCAATATCTTCACTATTTGCTTCCGCTGGTATTCCTCTTTCTATTATGCCTCTATCAACTTCAATTTCTCTTTGAGCCATTTCTTTATTTCTTGGTGCAATGTAGCTCTTAATTCTGCAACCTCTGCACAAACTCAACTCAATACAATTTCTTTCTCAGCTGCCAAAAATAGTGCCACTTAACTTCTAACAACACCACAAAGCAATAACAATAGGATTCGACCTACTTCTTCTCAACTTCTCCAAACTCAATGATGTAGGATTTTAACCTCCTATGCTACCATAATGATGGCGTGGTCAAGGGAAAATGAGCAACCGTTAATCACTCAACTGGGCAGAATGCACATCAAAAATTGGAAACATCAATGATGAACACAAAGTAGGTATGACTATTTTCATTTTTGTTTTTTTTGGAAAAACATACATGTCTACAATCTATCCTCAAAATCAATTTACAAATACACTCTCTATTCCTAACTTGACTTTTGGGCTTTTTGGAAATCTCTCTTGCAAGCTTCAATCATTAAATTCCTCGCAAGATTCCCTTTTCTTTACCATTTTCACTCTACTGGGCCCTGAAAAGCCAAGGGCTCAAAAGCCTTATCTGAGAGTTCCAAATCCCAGGGCTGCAAAATCCATGTCAAAGAGTTCCAACCCTTAGGGCTTTGAAATCCCCTATCTCTAACTCAAACCGAATGTTTATCTTCATGGTTCTTGTTACTTGAGGGAAGAATAACCAATGAGGAAGATGAAACAGTTCACTTTCTAGTCATTACAAGATCTTGGGTGCTGAGTAGAGTCTTGAGCTACACAAATATAGATCGCTGAATTGAACTACATGTCAAATTTGATATCTTATCAACTATCCGCACATCAAGATTTGGCACGTGATATTCCTTTACAGCTGGAAATTAACTTGACTAAGCGTACATAAAATGTCTGAGGGTCAACAGAGATTGATACATGGCATTGTTATCACCATGATACATGTTGATGTTATCACACTTAGGCACTCAATATGGTTTCTTTGGTGCTAGACCACAAAGTGGACATTAGCATGGTCTTTGAGTCGCTATACCACGAAGTGGACATCAACTAGACCACAAAGCAGACCTCAAGTGTCATGGGCTCTAGACCAAAAGTTGGACCTCAACATCGTGTTGATGGAGCCTGACCACAAAATGGACCTCAACATCGTGTCGTGCCACTTTACCACAAAGTGATTTCTAACATGATCATTTTTCAAAATTTCACTAAAGTTGTCTTTAAAATGGTGTCACCTCCTCTAGACCAAAAATTGTATCAGACATGCAGGATGAAGTTGTTTTGCTAGCGATGCTCTTGCATCAGAACACCATATGATTCCTACATGCAAAATCAATTCTGAATCAAATCAGTTTAAGATTATTTTCCCTCTGCTCTTTATATTAGGATGGTTTCCTTTGTCCTTTTCCCCGGTTTGCATATGATTTTGGTCGATAATGTTTGTTTAATCCAATTTAGTTTATTGGAAGCTATCTGAGTTAGTTTACTTGAAAATATATGGCCTATGTGGTAAAATTCCTCAGATTGCTCTGTACAGGCCATTGTCTACGCTCGAAGAATTCAATCTCAAAGCATTTTGTAACAATTTATAAAGTAATGCAAAACTATGAGTCAAGTTATGCTAATGCATTTGACGATAAACATATCAGTTTACTTAACTGAAAAAATGAAAATAGCTAATGGAACATTATAACAGGCTACAACAGTCGAAGAGTCTTCTGCTGGGTAATAAGAAACATATAAAACTAGGGCCAGATTTGAATTTCTTATAAATTGAGCAGATAAGATAAGATAAGATAAATATATTAATGTCCAATGAATGACCACAAAAGTAGGTCAACGGGACTGTAGCCCAAACAATATACAAAGTGCGAGCGGGGACAACTCAAAACGAGGTCCCAAAAACAGAAGACATCAGAAAGGAAACCCGAAGCCAATACCCCCACAGGTGGGGGCAATGGGGCAAGCGGGGAATGAGATGGGGGGGAAAAATGAGGACCAAGGTCTAATCAGGAACGGTAGCCACACCCCTCCTAACATTAGAGGCCGACGAAAAGAAGCTCTTGATGGACTGACAACCTGGAGAGGGGGGCGAAAACCTCCTTCCCTGCTGAGATCTAAGACTGACGCGACGGGAAGGGGGACGAATGGAGCTGGACTGCCCTTTGGTTCGTGTGTGTGTCCTATTCTGCTGGCGGTGATCGAGGGAAGTGTGAGGGTCCAACTGGGGACAAACTGATCTATGCACTGTATCTGGGTCAGAAAGGCTCTGTCGTTTAGTTCCTCCACCAGTGGGTAGAACCGGAAAGAAGGCTGTAATTCGTCTCGTGGGGATGACTCTCGGAGGGGGATGAAGAATCTGGTCTCGGAACAACAAAGACTCACAGATGTAGAGGGCAAGACATTGCTGGTCGATATATCTGAAGAAGTCTGGGAGAGTCTGAATCCCTCTGAAGAGACAGTGAAATCATCCTCTGGTCTCATAGTATATGGGGCAGCGGAAGATGAAATGAGTCTCTGTCTCCACCTCACGAAGGCTATAAAGCCTACAAAGTCTATCCTCCAGATCAATGTGGTGATCAGTCTCGCACCGAAGTCTGTGGGAGCCGACTCGAAACTGACCCAGAGGTATACGGAGGGCATGCATCTAGTGGCGAGAGGTGTACTGAGGTCAGATGATGAGTCCATCTTTGATTTCAAGAAAGTGCTCTGCATAAAAAGACATCTTAGGGTGCAAACCCCTAGGGGGGTTCACCCAAGTAGTCTGAATGAAGCTCCTGTAGATATCCTCCCGGATGGACCTGTTCAACACTTGCTTGGTGGGCAAGAGATGACTGGGAGCATTCAAAGAATACTGGATGGGAGGGAGACGATCAATCTGGATACCAACTGAGTCCAACAAGGCAGAAGTCTCGGCAAACCAACAACGGCCCACAGCCTGGGCAATACTCACAGAGGAACAATAAGCGAGATATGGATACCTGTCCTGCTCACCGGGGAGATCACCAAACTTCCTGATATGGTGAAGAAAGGATGATATGTCAAATATAGTCTCCAAACAGAAAGGTTGGGCTCCGAACTCTGCCAAAATAATATGCTGGGAGACCGTCTGTTTGCATCTGATGAAACGGCGAAGGAGGAGAGTCTGAATCCTCTTAGCGGAAGCCCAATCTGTGTCCAAAAGGGAGGGCCCCCAAACAACAGACCCATAGAGAACAGTGGGGCGGATGAGGGAGGTCATAAGAAACATCTTGGAGGAGACGTCCTGGAAGTGGTGCCGAAAACACTGTCTCTCGAGAATGGCAAGAGACCCATACCCTTTGTTCACTCTCGGCTGAAGAGCATGCCTCATACTAAATCTAGGCTCTGAGAACTGGACTCCCAGGTAGGTGTATGTGTTAGTATCTAGGCAGACTTTAAGTTAAATTTAGGATAATATTTTCTAGTAAACCAAGGTAGAGGTTTCAAATTAAGTTAAGAGCTACTTTGAAAGATAGTTTGAATTTCTAATTACTAGTGAAATTTAATTGAATCTAACCTTGGGAGTTGTTTAAATCAAGTTCCACAAGAAACAAACTAGTTATCACCAAAAAACAACACCCTTTGATTTGTCATGAATGTAATGGACGAACAATCAGTGTTTTTAGGTAACATTGGATTGTCTCTCAATATGTGGGACTTGCTACATAGAGACAAACCTCTAGAGAAGGCTGGTTCCTCTATTTATTCCTAATGCTAAACTACTCCTAAGGAGGAAATGTAACTTTCTAATCCTACTCTAACATTCTAATGGACTAGGGTTAGAAGGATGCATGAAAATGAGAAAATTCTAAGCTAACAAGTGGTGATTGCACCATAGAAGAAGGTGAAGAGGCAATCTAATGAGGGAAAAGGGAGAGGGAAAAGGGAGAAGGGTAGAAGGGAACATAGATGTGACACATACCCAAAACTTCATTCTACCCTCTATTCTCACATGAGACACAACAATATGAACCTGCAAAGTGAGAAATACATGCACAAAATACAACAACAAGAATGGAGAGCCAAGGAAATGCAACAAAATATAAGTTAGTGTTGATAAACACCACAAAACAAAATATTTTATTGCTTTCAAAATATGCACAGCCCATTATATGTGAAGAAGAAGGCACAAGAACATATTTCCAAGCTCAAAAGGAGGTCTAAAACTCACAGATGCTCAAGGAACAATTTTGATAAAGTTCCTTTACATTTTAGAACATCCTCCCCCAAAGATGAGAGATTTTTACACTATCTAGAAAATGGGAGAAAGAGAGACAGAGAATAGAAGAAATTTAGATTTCTTCCTTTAACCACCAACAAGATGCATTAAATTTTTGAAAATAGGTAATGGACACCTTGTCCCCATTTAATGTCTATTGCTTGCTAGGAGAAGCCAAAGGTGTCATACTTCATTAAATACAGGTGGTTGAGCTACCTGAAACTATCCTTGTAATGCTGTCTATGTTTTCCTTGTCAAACATCCCTGGACATACCTTCACATTAACTCAAGATTTTCGGAAGTTGACCTTGATTCAAAGGAAACCTGAAACACTTTCCAACGAAGTTTGGGCCTGTCGAGCACCTTGTAAATGGCCGATGCGGAGGTGAGGGAGGTCGAGGAGGAAAAGGTTCCAAAGTAGTACAGCATGAGATATATTAACCTTTTTTGCTGTCGATGTCGTTGATCAGAGATTCAGAAAACTTGTGGAACTACATTGAAGTTCCCTCTTTTCAAAAGCTGGGATCCAACTTTGTCCGCACGGAACTTTGGATGCATTTGGGTCGGCGATGTTTCGGATGTAAGTGGACACCTAGGAATTCCAGTATGGGCTATAAGTTCCCTCAATTGTCTGCATGTCGCATATTTTATTCTATTCATCCCCCTTATTTAATCAAATTGGCTTTGCTAATTATCCCTCCATTAATTAATCGAAAGGGGATGCGGTGAACCACTCACGCTTTAACTGTTCCTTATTTTATCAACATCCGTTGCTAATTTTAATAATGCCCTAATGCAGCTATTCCTTTTGGAAAGCTTTTATTGCTAAATGGCTACACCTATGATTTGTGCGGGGATACTTTTCCAACCTGTGGAACGTGTTCCATAGTTCCATCTTCACCTCATCCCTAAATAACCCATTGCCCACCTAATGCTTTAAAGCATTCAACCACCTCCATGTGGAGAATGAAATCATGCCAAGGGAAAATCCTCCCATTAAGTGTAATGTCCGTCTTTTCGATAGTTCGAGTGAAGACTTTAGCCTAGTCTTACCATCAACGGCCATAAGGGTGAAATCAGGGTAATTAAGTTTTCATTTATTTTATTTGCATAGTGCAAAATATTAACAGCTCTCTTGTAATGCACATGTAAAATAATCCTTAATCTAAATTAGAACTTGGTCTATAATCAATTAAAAATTAAAGATTCATCTTTGAAAATGTGACTGTGTCAAGTGATGGTATTTTTGAATGAGATTGTCATAAGCCTCTTTAGAAAAATACGATTAGGCATAGGGAAAGTCAAGTGATCTCATTGGATATTGTCTGGAGGTTATTTGGGCCATTTTCCTGTTTATGGAGAGGTCATTGAGGGGAGCATAGCTCCAGATTTTTATCATCAACTTCTTCATTGCAAATCTATACTTGTAAGTTGCTCATCTTGTTGCCTTTCCAAGGCCGAATCCCCTTCACAGTTTTCATCAACCCGGACGAAGTCATCCCCAACTTGGATGGGGAGTAGATCCTTACTTTCAGGAATTTCCAGAGCCATCCTTAATTCAGATTTTTCAGTCCAATTTGTTAAACTCTCACCCAGTATCTCTGGTGTTCACAACAAAATTAACTTGTTTACACCCTAGTGGATCGACTCAATTTAGGAGCTGTTTGGGTTTCATTCCCTCCCTTTAAACTTGGTTCCTTTAGTTGTTTTCTTGTGTTTCTATTCCTTTAGATATCCTCTGCAAGTAAAGGAGCTCCAGAATCTTCATAATTTTCTGGGCAACTTTCTAGATTGCATTCAGATCCTACTCAGTCTGCAATCAGATTTTATTATTTTCCTGATCTAGTCTCCCAAGTCGTTGGTATGCACCTAAACCTGATTTCAATCATAGTCTGGCTTCTAAAAGCCACTAGACCCAGACCATTGGGAAAGACACTATAAATTTTATGGTGTTATTTGCATAGAGTTAAATCAACTTCAAATCCATCTTAATCAGCTCCGGCTATAGAAAATTCAGTGTTGTTTTTGATTGATCTGCAAGGGTTATCAACAGTACTCTGTTTTATCATTCATCAATTAATCTAAACAATCTGATTTGGGGAAAAGAACATCCATTTGGGGAAGTTAACGCTTCTCAGGTTCCTCTTTGTTGGGCAATCCCCGCCCAATACATCTAATCAAATGATCAGTTTTCAGTCTTACTTGCATTTTTTCCGAAGTGTCTGGATTTGCTAGAGCTTGAAGAGGAGAGGAATGCCTCAACAGCCATCGTAAGCGCTCGTAATCATGAAAAAGACTTGTTTACATCCGAGGTAACATCACTAGACTTCCATCAAATTGCCTGAGTTGCTAGATTTCTTTAGTAGCTAGTATTAACTTGCAGGGGGTGAACGATAAATTTGGACAACAATGTAAACAAGTCCCAAAAACTAAAAAAAAAGGTTGGAACTGGCTTGATGTTTTTCATGTTAAGAAACCTTAAAGCAAGGTAAGTTGGGGTTCGGAGTCAGCATGAAAATATGAAAACTGATCCAGAACATGTAATCTAGGTCGACCCATGTATCCACCTGATGTACTGCTTGGACCTGGAGTTGACATGATCATTCAAAGGATAGATTTTAAGGTTTTGGAAGTGGGAAACATGTGAATAGATAACATGTAATTTCCCTGATATTGGTCATGATGTCACCATGTTTCCCCTGAAAATCAATTTTTTTGAGAGAATTGAATTGAAAATTTTAAAATTTTAAAATCAACTATGAATTTTGCCTAAGTCCAGAAATGGGGTTGCAAGAACTTGGTCCAAAATATCTGAGGGTGGGTACTGTTTAGATAACCAGTTTGACCATCTCAATGGAGTAATCTTCCTGCAAAGAATGAAGCATATGCAGGGGCCTTGAAATGCAGTGCATTGGGCATTTGGAGTCAGCCCCAAACAACTTTTGAAAGATCCACCATGAAACCTCTTCCTAGAATGGACTGTGCAACAATAAAAAATACCATAAAAATATATATATAAACAAGAAAAATCATACATGTTCCAAAGTGGAAACATGCACAAGTATGCACAAGCACTTGTTTTGCTGAAAACAAACCTACACTAACCTACTCTAACAAGAGCAGAAAGGGAGATCGAACAAAACCTGCAATACAGATAGGGAGAAGTAGTTTCCCTTTCCTTACAAATTTAGACCATGTAATTAATCTGGCAATGAACATAGTCCTTTAATGAGAGTGGAGAATTACTTTGCAAGCTGGTTTTGCATACCCATTCTTCTCAAGGTATTCATTTGAAAAATAAATATAATACCTCTTGTAGTTGCTCTACAGTTGGATTTGAGAGGCGTTGAAGTTGATCTTTTGGCACATTGTAGCTCCTTCCACATGCTCTGAAGTGAGCATGATCTGGTTATAACTCCTTGGGTAGATCTAAACTAGCCATATATATTATTGGGCAGAGGAATCCGATCCTCTGATTTTTCCCATCTATCTTTGTATGCTCAACCCCATGAATGGAGATACAAGGCATTTCTCTTCTCACTTTCCTTGAAGATGTTTGCAAACTAATTTGTGATGATTTTGTATAAACACCCTTGTTTCCACAATTGTATTTTGATTTTCTTCGACAGAAGAAGAAGTGTGAAAACTTAAACTTATCACCCATGATGACCTCTGATTTGGAAATGGTGTTATCATCTTCCTCCTTTTCCTCATCATCAAACACAAACTTTGAAAGATCAAACTCCTCTTGTTCCTTCATCGTGGAGTTTGTTTTGGGCAACATAAGTTCTTCTTTTAGTGCTCTCCTCCAAATCCAATTTTGTAAAAAGAAGTAAGGAAGGATACGCATTCACTGGAATTTCTTTCTCCTTTTCAATTCCAAGGGATACTTTAGTAACAAGAGGCTATTTGTGTTGTAATATGAGATGGTGAAACTACAAAAGTAGTGATTTTAATGGGCTCTTCCTCACCAATGAAATCTTCCAAATCTGATAAAAAATCATTCTCTCCATGATCAAACTCTGTATAACACTCCCCTTGGATCTCAACTCTTCTTTTGTAGTTAATTTATCCTCCACTTCTAATTTTGTCAAGATGATATAAAACAACAACCTATGTGAACATGGTGCCATCATGCACACTACATTCAGAGAAAAGAGATTGTTGTTCATCTTCTTCTCGTGCTTCTCTCTTCTACAAAATCAACCTCCATCCTCATGTTCTTTAGTCCCAACCTCTGTTAAAGGTTTAACTAGCTGTGGCATCTGATTGGTTTCAAACTTTGAACACCTGATCCTTCAAATGTTCTGCATAGAGTTGTTCTCTTGCTATTTTCTTCAAATGGCTTCCCTCCCTGACTAATTTTTTTATTTTTTTATTCCCAAAATGGATTTGGGAATGTAAGAGGAGGGGTGGGATGGGCTTCAACATGATTTTGCAATGGTCAAGTAATGAGGGGGAGGGTGCAAAATCTTCTTCTAAAGGAGGTTGGGAATGGGAAGAGATAATGGCTTGAGAAATGAAGGTGAGATGGGAGGGAACCTTGATGGATGAAGGTGAGTCCTCAATAAGAGCAGTCAGGCAGTTAGGATACATGAAAATTAGGCTAAGAAGGTGCAGGTTGGGGACAGGGTATTAGGTAGGGATCCTGTGAGACCTTAGTGCTAGGATTGCCCCATTGATAGGGTTGCCTGAATACTAGATTGGTGAGCCTCCATTAATCTCAGCCCACTCTTCAATTTGAAAGACATCATTTCATTACCATCAAGTCCAGCTTCTGTTGTGAGACTAAACCAACTAGGTATAGGACCTCCCCATGGATAGGGCTTCCTAAAACCAGGTTTTTACTGCCTTTATTAAACAAGTAGCTCTGACCTGTACCATGCTTGCCTCCATTTCCTAAACCTGTCTCTGAAGATCAACATGCTTCCATACAATTGCCACCATTTCTTCATCATAACCTTGTTCGTGACAAACATTTTGGTTATAAAAATAACCATATGGGTCAGTCGTTCTTGGCCATAAAAATAGATTATGGATGATAGTGGCTCATAAAATTGATCTTGAAGATGGATTTTGAAAGGATGGAGGTGGATTTGTAATGATCCTTGTCTCTTGAAAATGAGGGTTCCAATGAGAAAATGAAGTTATGACTGCACAACTTCATGAATGAAAGGAAAATGAGAGAATGGAAAGGAAATGATGAATGAAAATGGATGAAAGGAAAGGGAGTGGTCTGCTAGATGAGAAAAATGGGTTGGTTAGAACCCGTGGAGTCACTAAATATGCTTAATAAAATGCCTCCAAAGGCTGAAACTTTGACCAAGACACACATCAAACTTGAAAAATAGAATATAGACTAATATGTTGTAATCTGCAAAAGATACAACTTCAAATTTGTCCCATTGGGCGTGCTAGAATTGTTATCAACAAAAAACAACACCCTCTGATTTTTCATGAATTGTATGGATGAATCAATCGAGTGTTTTTGGGTAACATGGGATTGTCTCTTAACTTGTGGGACTTTCTACTTAGAGATAGACCTCTAGAGAAGGCCGGTTCCTCTACCTACTCCTAATTCCTAATGCTAAACTCCTACTAGATGGGAATACAAATATATAATCCTACTCTAACATTCCAATGGACCAGGGTTAGACAGAGAAAGGGTTAGAAGGATACATGGAAATCAAATCCTAAGCTAACAGAGATGGTGATAACACCAGAGAAAAGGGTGAAATACAATCGAATGAGGGAAAAGGGAGAAAGGAAAATGGAGAAGAGAGAGGTTAGACTTGATGTGAAACATAACCAAAACAACATTCTACCATCTATTCTCACATGAGACACAACAATATGAACTTGCAAAGTGATAAATACATGCACAAAATACAAGAAGAAGAATGGAGAGGCAAGGAAATGCAACAAAATATAAGTTAGGGTTGAGAAACCCCACAAAACAAAATATTTTATTGCTTTCAAAATATGCACAGACCATTACACGTGAAGAAGAAGGCACAAGAACACTTGCCAAGTCAAAATGAAGGTCTAGAATTCACAGCTGCTCAGGAACAATTTTGATAATTTTTCTTTACATTTTAGAACATCCCCCCCACAAATGAGAGATTTTTACAATATATAAAAGATGAGAGAGAGAGAGAGAGAAGAGAGAGAAACTCGGATTTCCCCTTCCAACCACCAACAACATGCATTAAAGTTTTGAAAATAGGTATGGACACCATTACAAATACATTCCCTAATGATACTTTGCTTGTAGGAGAAGGAATGGGCACCATACTTCATTAAAACTGGTTGTTGAGCTACCTGAAAGTGTATTCTTTAATGCTGGATATGTTTTCCTATTTTTCACCCACATACCCTCACCTAACTCAAGATTTTCAGTTGCCATGATGTAAAGGATGAAGAGACCTTTCCAACGGTACCAATTTTGTCAAATTTGGAGTTGTGGAGAAAAAGTTATGGCCATGCGGGTTGAGGGCGGTCGAGGAGGAACACGGGTTCCAAACGCTTCTTTACAGTCCGCATTAATGCCCTTTTTTGCCTTTGGGTGCGGGTGGATTGGAGATTCGGAGAACTTGTGGAACTGAGGAAATGTTCCCTCTTTTCCTCTTGGGTCCGCTTTGTCCACAAGGGTCTTTGGATGGCGTTTGGGTCGGCGATTTGGGTCCCGGGTAGAACTTAAACTGTTCCATCCGGGCTATAATTCCCGTAGCTCCCTGTTCCTCTGCATTGTTATCTCCCCACAACACACTCGGATTTGCTTCATCCCTCCCTTCATTCGTCGACTCGAAAGGGGATGCGGGGAACCACTGGCTTGCGGGAACCGTTCCTTTTGTTCCATCCGTCGCCTCTTTTCCCGCAATACACTGTTTCTTTTCCCCTTTTCCTTTGTTGCGGCCGGAAGGCTTATGTGGGGAACCTTTAACCCCTTGGAACTTGTTCCATACTTCTATTTCCTGTCCGCATTCCCGCACAACACTGCCGTCCTTTGCATTGTGGCTCAAACACCTATGTGGAGAACTAAGAGTCCCAAGGAACTTGTTCCTTCTGTTCCTCCCAGACCTGCAAAACCTGCAATACACTAAAAATGACCCCAATTTTGATTTTTTTTTTCATTTTTTCCGAAGTGTTTGGATTTCTAGAGCCTGAAGAGAAGGAGAGGAATGCCTCAAAACAATTGTGGGTGCCCTAAACATGAAAAATACCTGTTTTCTCCTGCTTCTTCACTGAGACTCCATCAAACTGCCCAAGTCCAGATTTTTCAAGCTAGCCAATTTGCAGGGGTTGCAAAATTGGATAACAATCCTTGCATCAATTCTTTACTTAGTTTAGTTGAATTATGTGATCTTTCCCTAATTGAATTTATATATTAGGAGGCACAAGGACACGTTTCAGCATGAAATATCTAAGGTAGATTGGTTTGTTTATTTTGAAGTGTCATAAGAGTCAATGGAATTTTATATCTTTATCATTTTGTTTTACTTTTCTTTTATGGTGGATTTGTTAATCAGGGGTTATACAGAAAACTCATGGTTCTAACTTCTATTTAAGGTTAATTAGAGGATATAATTGCTAGGTCTCCTATTTGGGGGCGATTAGTGGTTAGAGGGTAGGTTTGCCAATTCCTTTAATCTTCATTCTTCCTGGTTGTATTCATGCTGGTTTTGATGAGATATATAATATGGGTTACCGACAATAAACTGAATGTTCTTTATAAATAGTGCTGTCCAAATTATGCAGTGTTACAATATTTGTCTGATTTTTAAGGAATTACACAACTGTGTCTACTTCGACGAATATGTGGCAGATTGGCAATTCTTATTAGTTTTGGTCTTGCTTAACCTTTATTTTTGTCTTGATGCAGGAATTAGTGAACGAGTTTCAGAAGACAACTGATGAGGGTATTTAGATTTTACCTTTTCTAGTTTTGTAAATTAAAACTTTTTATATACTTTTCCCTCTCTTTATTGTTTTTTTCATCTGTTTATTCATTAGATTCATTTTTTATTTCTATGATATACATATGATTTGAGTCATTGTATTTGTAAACATAGTATTTTCATCTGTTTGTTCAGTAGTACGATTTTGATTGGTCTGATATACAGTTAATTCGAGTCACACTATTTATAAGTAGACCAGAGGTCTCTGTATATATTGTTATACTTTGGACGTTTGCCTTCATATCAAACATGGTGAAAGTTACAAATTATAAGTCTACCTCAGCAGGGTTACTTGTAACCTCTAAGAGAGTGATCTCCTTAATGAATGTAAAAGGAAATCCTCCTACAACCACCAGGTTTGCTTGTGCAGGGAGTGATCACCTGTATGAACTAAGGAAATCCTCTTACAACCACTAGGTTTGCTTGTGCCAATCAACGGGTGGCTCAAAGTTATTTCATTGCTCTTAGTTGTTGAGCATAACCAGGTTGCCAATTTGTGAGAAGGTGTGCAACACAATTTTTTTGCAAAAAGTGTGAGAGTACATGAAAACACGGTATATGTTTCAAAGTATGCTGAACAAGACAAAGCAGACAATATATGATTATCATCAATCGAGAATGCAATTCCAAGTGCTTTCAAAAGAGTTAAACCACAATATATGGTCAGAGTGTGCCACTAACCAACAAAATCCTGTTTCTCATATTCCATTCTATCTCCATCAATCATGTACGTTCGAAACAACCTCAGATTCCTAATCATGCAAAATGACAGGTGGTGCAGTGATAACTTGACAACCGACAAAATTATCTTATTCTTGTATTTTCAACTATATAATTAGACATGCATTCCAAGTTTCAGTGAAACCACAAAACAAAACAACAGTGGTGTCCACGTAAGAACAGTGGCGTCCACATAATTTATTCAAAATATCCGATTTTGTCAGAGCCAGATATGCTTCCATCCTTCTGCAGCCAACATAGTCAGTAACGAATCACAGATACAGGTACAAATACATCTGGGATGTGTATCTGAGCAAGCTGCTGCATCTAGGACATATCTATACATGCAGGACCATTTTCTAGACATATGCAGATGTTAATCTATTCAAACATTTCTTTGGGCTTAAAAAATCCATAAAATAATAGTTCCTCCTACTCATCCCTGTCATAGGCATTTGCTCTTAGGCTCCTAGGGTATACATGAAAAAGTTACCATATAACAAATAAAATTTATCTGTGAAGGACCATTACAGCCTATGTCACAAGGTTCGCTGCATTTAATGAAAAAAATTTGAAATCCGTCGAATTTAATGAGTTAACAAAAAATTCATTGAAAATCGTCGCAGTTCGTATGTCTGTAGTGGTGGCTCTGGGTTGAGTGTGGTGGCCTTAGAATTTAGTGTCTGGAAAAGCCATTTCTTTGGCAAAAGAATGTCCCTCGAAATTAATAATAACAAATCTGGAATCGTTATTTATAAAAACCCAAAAACGTTTGGATTCAAGCCTGTTTATTAACCACTTCAGTCTCTGCAAAATACTGCTGCATCTATTCCCCCATTTCCACCTGCCGCGTCTATTCCCACAGAAAAAAGAACAAAATTTGTGCTTCCTTGCTGATCGCTGCAGTTACTGCCGTTTAAAGGACAACAGCTCGAAGAAGGTCAGCGTAGGGTTTTTTAATAATCTCTATTTTGTCTAAACTTTGATGTTATATTTTATTTAGTTTTCATTATTTACTTTTAAGTTTTATTTATTTATTTGTTTTTATTTCAATTTTTATATATCCATTATTCTATTTATTTTATTAAACATTTATTATCTTTTTAAAGTTTTATTTTGATTCAATTTGTTTTAGTTAATATGATATGCTTTTAATGTTATTTAATTTTTTATTTATATTTAAAATAAAAATTTAACAACTTTTTAAAGTTTTGTTTTCTTCGATTTGTTTTTTAATATTAAATAAAAAGTTAAAAAAACAATATAACTAAAAAATAGAATAAGATTATATATATATATATATATATATATATATAATCCTAGTGTATTATTTATTTATTTAACGTATATATAATTGTTTTTTTTAATTTCTTACTCAAATTTAATGGCGATTTTTTTTTCGAATTTTATCCATTGGCGAACTCGAACTGAATTTTATGCTCGTCGAACTCGAACTCGAACTCGAACCTTGTGACTTAGATTACAGCTACAAGATTCCCTTTCAATTTGTCGAGTATTGGAGGCCATTTGAGGGGATGCTTTGTGAACATCTGAAAGATTTAGATGGAAGGATGTGTATTTTGCTTAACAAATTGAACATATTCAACACAATTGTAGGGCCACATATCTTAATATATTTTCTGCAACAAATCGCTGCCACAATTCAAAAACTAAACTAATTTGGATCCTTATACATATGACTCATGAGGGCTTGCAAAGAAATTTGAAGATCAGCCGTTGATTGAAGATGCAACCCATGTTAGCCATGATCACATTCAAAGTTGGAAATTAAGTGGAGTAGCTAAGGTTATGGTAAAATGCACTGCAATACTGGACAGGTCATGTTATCACTGAAATAACCCAAATTTGCAAGGATCAAACAGGTCAATTTGGTGACTTTAGTTTGTGCCCCGAAGAGTTCAAGTGAGAATATGTTCTGCTCACCAGCTTGCAATGCATTGAGTTATACCCAGAATGTACATGTAGATGACTCATTTGTGGCCCCTCAAGCAACCAGTCTAGTTTAGGTGGTGGATAAACAGAGTATTGCCCATTCAATCCTTAGGTATTCATTAGAAAAGCCGACACAAACAGTCCTAGAACGTATACCATTGGAATACACCTAAGGTACAAAGAGAAGCTGTGCGACTTGCATGCATTTGTCATGTTTATATTTCAAATGAGATCGTATTGTTGCTCACTATATTTGAATGCAGTCCTGATGACCATGAATGGAAGGCCATCCTTAAGAAAATCTCGAGAAATAGCTATAAGGAATTAACTTGGCCATGGTAATTCTAGATGGGATCATATCTGCAGAATATTTAGCTGTCCATGAGGTAAATCTGCAAGCCAAGATTTTCAAGCTGACTGGAAGGACTCAGTGCATCGCTATTATCTGAATCTAGCTATGGAGGAATGAGCTTTTGAGATTTAGTTTTCATCATTGAAGGATACGGAATGGAGGTAGATTACAGAGGGAAGAAAGAGCATGTTTTGGGGAAGCATGTGATAAAATTTTCAATTGCAGGTTGGCAAAGGCAGTCTATTAGTTGCAAAGGCAGTCTATTAGTTGCAATTGAATTAAAAGAAAACACGTTCAATGAGAGAAGCAATATTCCGCACCTCTTATTATTGGAGAGGCACAATTAAATAGGCCTATAACAACTCCTGTAATCAAGGAGGTAGGCAAAACATTAAAACAATGGGAAGCAAAGAATAGCATGACCCGTATAACAACATAATAGTTTGTTTTTAATATTAACAAACTATAACAACTATTAAAACATTATTCATGTATTCTAATACCCTCTCTTAACGACTGAACCGGAAACAACTCCAAGCTTATCTGAGAATTTTACAAGTTTGTTTTAACACAAAGGTTTAGTCATTATAACAGCTGGTTGTTCAGAGGTAGGACAATAATAAAGACACATGTCTTCATTATTAACCAACTGTTGGATGTAGTGGTGATGAACTTCAACGTGTTTCGTCCTAGCATGAAAAAATGGATTCTTCACTAACTTTAGTACACTCTAGTTGTCGTAGAAGATAGGTGTCGGTGCTGATGATTCATGTTGAAGGCCATCCAATACAGATTGAATCCATATCAACTGTTTGCCGACACTAACAACTGCTTTGTATTTAGCTTCAGTAGAAGACAATGCAGTTGTACTTTTAAGCTTGCTTTGCCATGAAAATGATCTTGAACCAAGAGTGAAAATATAACCTGTTGTAGACTTTCATGAATCAACCAAAACTGCTCTATCTGAATCAGTATACCCTATTTGCTCAAACTCAATAGATTGTTTATACAAAATGCCAAAGTCAAGAGTTCCTTTGACATATCTGAGAACTTGTTTTGCAGCTTGCCAATGTTCTTCATTTGGTTTTGACATGAAATGTGAAAGATAACTTACTACAAAACAAAAATTGGGTCTAGAAGTAGTAAGATAAATCAAACTACCTACTAATTGTGGATACACTAATTTGGTGACCAATGGTGAATCAATGTTATTTGAGAGTTTTGTTCCAGCTTCCCTAGGTGTAGCTGCTGAATTACAATCAAACATTTTGAATTTTTCTAACAAATATTTTTGGCATATTTTGTCTGAGATACAAAAATAGTATAGCCAAAATTATAACACTACAAAAATTCCACACCTAGGCAATATTGAAGCAATCCTAAGCGAGTCATTTCAAATACAAAACAAATGTTGGCTTTCACCTGCTTAATTAAGTCATTACTGCTTCCGGTGATGACAAGATCATCATCATAGACAACTAGAATCACTATGTCATCACCAACCAATTTAACATAGAGAGTAGATTCTGCATCACATCTTTTAAAACCAAACTCTAAGATATTTATCAATTTTGAAATACCAGACTCGAGGAGCCTGCTTAAGTCCATACAAGGACTTCACTAACCTGCAAACCAGATGCTGTTTTCTAGGAATTTGAAATCTCTCTGACTGTACCATTTGCACCTCTTCCTCTAAGTCTCCATTCAAGAAAGCACTCTTGACACCCATCTAATATACTTGCCAATCTAAGCAGCAATAACAATAACCATATTGAATGTTACCATTTTTTTGCTGTAGGAGAAAATGTTTCCTCATAATCTACTCCTTCCTATGTAAATCCTTTAGCAACAAGATGAGCTTTATACTTATCTAAAGAATCATCTGACTTACATTTTACTTTATAAATCCATTTACAACCAATGACTTTTTTACCTGGGGGTAAATCTGACAAGACCCAAGTTCCATTTTTTAACAGAGCATCATACTCCACCTTTATGGCAAATTCCCATTCTGGATTTCTTTTATCATTTGCATAAAATATTGGGCTCAAAGATTTGTGACATGCTGAATTGAGAACAAAGTTTACCTGCTCAAGATTTTGTACCGCTTGTTTCCTAGATTTGGTAGATCTACCTTCTAATGATTTTAGAAGCTCATCTTGCCGAACATTCCTGCAGTGTGCTATAATACCACTTTGGCCTTTTATGCTGAATAGTTGAATCACTATTTGTTTCACTAGGTCCTTCTATAGAGCTAGACTTTTCTGGTGTTTGCCTTTTTAAGTCTTGTTCCATTTTAGTACTAGAACTTGATTCACAATTATCATTAGGAATCCAAATATTACTAGTATCAATAGGTGTACCATCTTTTGAGAAATATGGAACTTTATTATCTATTTTCATGTCTCTACTTATAACAACCTTATTTGTAGAGATAATTAGTAATCTATATGATTTGGATTGCTTGCTATATCCCACAAACAGGTACTTTTTACTTTTAGCGTCTAAACCACTCCTTTTTTCTTTAGGAATTAATGCTAAAGCAATACAACCAAAAATGCAGAAATCACTTACATCAGACTTTCTAACCATGCTTCTTCAGGAGTGATGTCTTGCACAACTTTACACGGACTTCTATTCAACATGTACACTGCAGAGAATAGAAAGAAAAGAAAATGCACCCCGCATTCTAGTTGCTCCGTATCCCTTCACAAAAATGTGAGCAATGGAAAGTCAAACCTATGAGGATAATAGTCACCTTGACACTTCCTAAAACCCACAGATAAGTACTACTATAGATGAACACTAACCCAATTGATTTTCAAATGATGACACAATGTACCGGGGCAATGCTAGCTTGCATGTACCCTTGGTGCCACCATAATTTGAACTGTATCATGCATTCTATGATTGAAATTGAGTATAAAGCCTGTAGATGTTACTGAGAAACTGTGCCAACTGAGAAGTTTATCGAATTTGCCCCCAGGATGGAAGCGTATGGAATGGGCCATAGCATCCATACGCTATGGTCCTTGCTGTACGGTTTGGTCCCTGTGTATTTCCTGACCAAGTCTGTTTCTGAGCCATTTTCTAAACCTCTGCAATCCCTGGTTTTGTACATGTTATTTTGTTCTCTGGTTTTGAGCTACTGTGAGGATCAAATATCATTCGATGGTTTCTAATGCCGAGATACTTCTGAGTTGAAATACCATGTGTGCGACTCATTGGATTGATCATGTGATGCTATAAATGCAAATTTAGGAGATGCCTTTCCTTCTTTTGCAACATTAGCATGTCTAGATTTCTTGTTCACATTAGCCATATCTTCTCGTCTCTTTCTACAATCCTTAAAATGTTTTGGCTGCTTGCAATAAAAACATTTTCATTTGGCTTTTTTAGAATCACTTACAATACTTTTGTAATGTCCCCTTTTTCAAACTAGTTCGTTTCAGAGACTTAGAGCCCATTTCACTCCCCATGGGCAAGAAGGAGGTGAATAAGGGAAGTGTTTGTCATGTTTTTCAGTCTTTTTTGTGAGCATTTACATTCTTCTTTCATAGTTTCTCTTATAAGCCATGTCGGCTGGGTTGAAGAGGTGAAAAGCCAAGTTAAAGTTAAAAGCAAACATCCTTATGAGGTCGGTTATGGGGGAAGGCTCCCTAATTGATCTTTGGCGCCACCAAGAGGATATAAGAGGGCTTGCTTGGACTCATTTTGGGCACCTTTCTTGTCATAAATTTATATTTGCCTGGTTTTGGGCTGATTGCTCAATTCCTTTCCATTAGAGGGCGAAAATTCTTTAAGGAGGACGAAACCCCTCCTTGTGCAAATTGAAGAATGAAAACTCTTCAATTGGTGGTTCTTAAGGGCTTTAAAGAAAGTAATGTTGCTGGTTTGCAACTAGGGTTTGATAGAGGAAGAGCTACTTACGTTTTTACATTTATTTTGAACCCTCTCCTAGGGTAGTAACTTGGTTGGAGGAGGACATTAGTGCCTTCTACGACACATTTGGACAATTGGAGCTAATATTCACTTTCCTCATAATTTAGTTGATTCCATACTTTATTGATATTTTTGGGGTTTGAAATCTCCATTTCTAGCCCTTATTGCGAGCTATACTTCTGTTGTCATTTATTTAATTATAGCTGGAAATAGTTTCATAAATTGCACATGTTTTGGAATGGTTTGGCTTGGTATTTATTCCATTAATTGAATAGAATATTTAGGAGAATTTATGCGCCTCTTTTTAACTTGTTTGGAGGGTGTTTGATGCCCTAAAACTACGTCACAAGGTTTGAGTTCGAGTTCGAGTTCAAGTTCGACAAGGATAAAATTCGGTTCAAGTTCAACCAATGGAAAAAGTTCGAAAAAAATTCGCCATTAAGTTCGACAATTAGAAAAACATGAAAACATATGAAATTATGTCAAACAACACTCTTAAACATGTAATATTAAGTTTTTAGACTTCATACTAACCCTGTTATAGCCTTAGAGGCTACTTGTTACATCAAAATGTTCCATATCATCAAAGAGCGAACACACTCTATAGCCTTATAGGCTGCTTATATCAAAAAGATACATATCATAAAAGAGCGAACATACTATATAGCCGTATAGGCTACTTGCTACATCAAGAGCACTTGGCTCATCAACATTATCATCATCACTAGATTCATCACAAAGGAAGTCAGGATCATTTGCATCCTCCAAGTCTTCTGCAATAGGTTGGGATTGTGAAGAAAAAGATTCTTTTTCCATATTTTTCATGCACACTTGTAAATTGCTGCGAACATAAACAAGATCTCCTAACTTTCCCGACAATAACCTGTTTCTTTTCTTAGATTGGATGTGATCAAAACAACTCCAATTCCTTTCACACGCTGATGCACTTGCACCTTGACTCAAAATTTGAAGAGCAAAGTGTTGTAATTCTTTTGCACTTGATCCATAATATTTCCACAATTTGTATCCCTCAAGAAGCGTCCTATCATCCTTGGCTCCTTGTGAAAATACCCCTTCTTCTGCCCTAAATGCCCTTGTTTGGTGCCTAATTATCCTTGCAAGTTCAGGATCTGGAACAAGTTTGTCAATGGCTTCATAAAGCCCACCCATGACTTCAGAATCACTCTTTCTATCTATATGAAAGAGCCTAGGCTCCAGATATCAAGCTGTTGAATGTAAGGGTGTGTGCATCATTTTTCATCTTACATCAATGACATCCCATATTTCTTTGTAATCTGCCTCCACATCATTGAATGCCTTGTGAACACTTTCCTTACAATGGTCCTTAGCCCTATAAACCATGCCAAGACAAGGATTGTCACCATCAACCATGCGAAGCACATCCCCAATAGGTTCACAAATTTTTAGAACTTTGTTTGCACTTTCCCCAAAATTGCTGTTTAGAATAATTTGCTCTGCATGCTTTCTCGTAGAGCTTGTTGAAAGGGTAGATCTTTCCCACTCATTGCAACAAATCACTGACCTTATTCTAGCTTTCTCTTCAACTACTATTTTTAAAGTGATATAAAAAGATACAAACCTTATATAAACATAAATAAACAAATATATAAATGTAAATAAATATATATATATATATATATATATACATACATACATACATACAGACACACACACAGACACACACACATATATATATGCTTCACAATTATAAAAAATAAACAATAAAAATAAATATATTTTTATAAAAGAAATTAAAAAAGTTAAAAAAAACTTTTTATACATGAAAAAAATAAAATAAACTATTAATATAAAAATAAATAAACAAATATATATATATATATATATATATATATATATATATATATATATATATATATATATATATATATATATGGTTCATAATTATAAAAAAGTAACAACAATTTTTTTAATAAAAGAAATAAAAATTAAAAATCAACTTTTTATGCATGAAAAATAAAAATTAACAAATATAAATATAAATATAAATAAGCAAGTAAAAAATAACGAAATAAACATTAAAAACATAAACACTTAACATTTAATAAAAATAATTAAAATTAAAAAACTTAATTAGTTTCAAATATCTATATAGAAAATACTATAATTAATATTTAATAGTTTATATTTGAAATTTAAAAACATAAAAACTATATTTAACAAAAAATCTTAAAACTAGAAAGCATTAAGTTTTATTAGAAATATAATAATAGTTTATATTTTAGAAAAACATTTAAAATATTAATAAATTTAACATAAGAAAAATAAATTAAAATCTACAAAAATGAGCCTAGTGTGTATTCATGTGATTATAAAAAATAAAGTTTTAAACACAATTAAAAAAATAATAATAAAAAAGTATTAAAAACCTAACCTAACATAAAAGAAAACAAAAAACATATATTAAAAAAAACACAACAAAAATTAAAACATAGAAAACGTTTCGAAAGCCCTACTTGAAGCTTGCTCGACACTGGTTTGCTCATGGCTGGGCTTGTTTGACGGATGTATTGCACGCTACAGGGTTGGGCTGCTCTCTCCACGGGACTGCGACTATCCCAACAACTCCCACAATGTCAGAGCCTCACGCAATGTCTCCTCTCCTGTAGAGCCTTGCGCAATGTCCAGACGAGCAAGGCAAAGACGCGGGACTGTGTTTACAAGATTAAATCTGCTGTGATTTTTGATGTCTATGTCCAACATCCAACATGAACTCCATAAATCTCCTCGCCTTTGTTTGAACTCTGTCTCTCTTAAACACGAACAACAAAAGTGTGTGTGTTTTGTAGAGACTCCATCAAGGGTTTTAATGGGTTGTGAGGGTTGTTTTCTCATGTGTTTTGCCCCTTTCCTGCTCGTTTTCCCCTTGCAATTTAGCCTGCCATTTCCTCCGTGATTTTTGAGGCGAATAAGCATGGATTTCGGTGAACTTATATTCTGCGTCAAAAGTTAGGCGAATTTCGAACTTGAAGCCAAAAATTCGCCGAACCTCGTGACTTAGCCCTAAAAGTGTAGATTTAGTTCGTTGCTAGGGTTTCATATATTTTCAGGACTGCTTTTATAAAAATCAGATTACTCTTGTTTGGGTTTGTGCTCTTTCCCCCTTTTTTAGTTTTAGCCCTAGAAAGGGACATTACAGTGGTAACAGAGCTTCGATCTTCCTAGCTTGAGGGTCTTCATGCTAGAGGGTGATAAAGGATACATTCATTATCAAGGGAGAGAAGAAGAAATCAGATCAGCCCGTTGAAGAGCTTAACATGGCCTGCTAAGGTTCACAAGAGGTCAAAATCGATAGGCTCATTGAAGGGCAAGTAAGATTGATGGACACCATGGATTTGTTGACCCTAACCCTACAAAATTTTTATGAACCAAGGCTCCAAAATGGCGAAGGCAGCTCATCCGGAGTTAGTACTTCACGACAGCCCTAAGGATTGACCACTAGGCCTACTTTCCTTCCAAGGGAAGAAGCCATTCCAGAGATGGAAACAAGGCATTCAGTAGGGCATAATATTGCAGCCAACTATGAAGAATATAGGGCCCTTTCAAATGAGATCCATGATGTTATCTTGCTTGCCGAATTCATAGGGGTAAGCAATGGAAGGTCCGGAGCCTAGAAATAATGCGCCACAAAGGGACATTTAAAATACTTTGGGAAGATTGGCATTCTCTACATTTTATGGTTCCAACAAAGGGACAACCCAGGTTTGGATTCAAAAAATGGATACCTATCTACCATTGAGGCCTATGACGGAGGATGATGCAATTAAATTTGCAACCCTTCATCTTGAAGGAATTGCACATGAGTGGTGGTTTCATGGATTAGTCACACAAATGGCACAATCTCATTCACTCATATGAGTTTTATAGAAGACTCATTGGAAGACTTGATAGGGTGAATTTGGAAGTTCATTTTTGAAAGTTAGCTCAATTAAAACAACAAGGCACGGTAGAAGATTATGTCACTGAATTTCAGAGGCTTTCATTTTTGAAAGTTAGCTCAATTAAAACAACAAGGCACGGTAGAAGATTATGTCACTGAATTTCAGAGGCTTTCTGTGATGATTACGAATTTGATATAAAAGAGGCTCATTGTTTTGTTCATTGAGGGTTTGGTTGAACCACTCAAGGGTTTGGTGAGGGCATTTGATCCTTAGTCTCTCCAAGAGTTAATTAAGAAATCATTGGATTTTGAAGGTACTGCTCCAAGGACAACAACAATCAGTGGGCAGCCAAGGGCATTTTTGAATGGAGGAAAGCCAAAGGGACTCTTGGGACAGCCAAGAACCACATCATCTTTTGACCAACCAAAGAAGCCCTTTCAACGAGCAACAATCATTCACAAGGAACTGTCCAAAACCAGTAAAGAAGGAGAAACAAGGAATGAGCTAAGGAAGAATTTGTGCTTTTCTTGCATGGATCCATGGTCTTGCAGTCATCGTTGCCTAGATAAGGGTAATGTGCATTATATTTAGGTATTTTTAGATTGCGAAGAAGAAGAAGAAGAATCTTGTGTTGATGAGGCAAAGCAAAATCATGATCCGGAAGAAGATCTAGAAAGTTTGGACAACACTCTTGCCAATCGGTGCTCCTAGATACCATCTATTTCGGGTGAGAGGAGACCTACGAAGGCAAAGAGTCATGGTCTTGATTGATAGTGGAAGCTACTCACAATTTCATTGATGAGAGCTTGGTGAAAAGATTAAAATTGAAGGCTGAAAATTTCAAAGGGTTTAATGTTACGCTAGCGGATGGCTTCACTCTCCCATGCACAAGAAGGATACTATAGCTCATGCTCTCTTTGGGAAGGCTCGAAGTGAAGGATGATTTCTATGTCATTGGAATTGGTGAAACCGATTTGGTGTTAGGAGTTCAATGGCTACATTCATTGACTGAATTTACCCAAAACTACCAAAGCATGGAGCTGAAATTCAAAGTGGATGACAAGGAGGTTGTGCTACAAGGTACGAAGAGTGGAACTCCTCAAGTTGTGACAGCGAAAAGAATGGAAAGAACCTTCAAGAGAGGGCAAGTTGCATGGGCAGCTTATTGCTTGGCAAGGTCTAATTCTTCTATTTCAATTCAGCAATCTTATCACGAGGATATTCAGCCCATAATTGATAGGCATGCCAAAGTTTTCAATAACTTACCTCATGGGCCGCCACCGGATAGGGGATTTGAACATGTTGTTGAGTTAGAACTGGGTACCAAACCGGAAATAACTATTCCCTACTGCCACCCAAGGATCTACAAGGAAAAAATGAAAAGAACCATCAAAGAGCTGCTGAAAATGGGGCTTATTAGGCCTAGTTCCAGCTCATTTGCTTCTTCCGTAGTACTTGTTAAGAAGAAGGATGGTGCCTTAAGGATGTGTGTGGACTACTAGTTGTTAAACAAGAGGACAATCAAGAATAGGTACCCAATTCCAAGGATGATGAACTACGTGGGGCAATTTTCTTTTCCAAAATTGATTTGAGATTCGGGTACCACCAAATCCGGGTAAGGGAGGAGGATGTTCACAAGACAACCTTTAGGTGTCATTTGGGCACTTTGAGTTTCTTGTCATACCATTTGGGTTAACCAATGCCTCGACCACTTTCCAATCATGCATGAATCATATTTTTGGTAAACATTTAATGAAGTTTGTGCTACTATTCCTTGATGATATTTTGGTGTATGGTAAAACATGGGAGGAGCACCTCCAACACTTGGATAAGGTGCTGGAAAGTTTAGAACAACAATCCCTCTATGCAAAAATATCCAAGTGTGAGTTTGGGATGACTGAAATTTTGTACTTGGGGGATGTTGTGAATGCACAAGGGACTCATGTAGATCAACAAAAAATTCAGGTCATCTTGGATTGGCCACCACCAACCAACATGTCATAGTTGAGAGGATTTTTAGGTTTATGTTGCTATTATAGAAGCTATGTGATAAGGGATTTCACAACTTGTTCCTTTGACTGATTTAATGCGGAAGGGAGTTTTCAGCTGGTCAAAAACAATCCAAATAGCTTTTGATGAGTTGAAAAAAATGAGTTCTTGCCCGATACTTGTTCCAGATTTCTCTATTCCATTTATACTTGAATGTGATGCTTCAGGTGAAGGTATAGGGGTTGTTTTGATACAAAATAAGCATCCCATTGCATATGAGAGCTGGAAATTCAAGGGGCATGAGAGGAATTTCTCTATCTATGACAAGGAATTGTTGGCGATCATGCATGTATTGATCAAATTCCGACAATACTTGGTTTGAGGTCAAAACCGACCATAATAGTTAGAGGTTTTTTCTTCATCAAAGGGATTTGAATAACCGACAACAAAAGTGGGTAAGTAAACTCCAAGCATATGATTTTGATATTGAATATGTCAAAGGGAAAAATAATGTGGTGGTGGATGCTTTGTCAAGGAAGCCACATCCTATCTCTCTTGATGATATTGCCATACAAAATGAGAAGATGAATGATACAAAAGTTTCAGTTCAGCCGAGCTTGCAATTGCTCGAGGGAAAGCAATTTTGGGAAGGGAGGAGTGTAATGTTCCCTTTTTCAAACTAGTTCGTTTTAGAGACTTCTAGCCCATTCCACTCCCATGGGCAAGAAAAAGGTGAACAAGAGAAGTTTTTGTTATGTTTTTCAGGTTTTTTGTGAGCATTTACATTCTTCTTTCATAGTTTCTCTTATAAGGCGGACCAACTGGGTTGAAGAGGTGAAAAGCCAAGTTAAAGTTAAAAGCAAAAATCCTTATGAGATCGGTTATGGGGGAAGACTCCCTAATTGATCTTTGGTGCCACCAAGAGGATATAAAAGGGGTCGCTTGGACTCATTTTAGGCACCTATCTTGTCATAAATTTATCCTTGCTTGGTTTTTGGGCTGATTGCTCAATTCCTTTCCACTATAGGGCGAAAATCTTTTGGTGTGGCATACAAAAATGACGAAACCCTTCCTTGTGTAAATTGAAGAATGAAAAATCTTCAATTGGTGGTTTCTAAGGGCTTCAAAGAAAGTGATGTTGCTGGTTTGCAGCTAGGGTTTGATAGAGGAAGAGCTACTAAGGTTTCTACATTTATTTTGAACCCTCTCCTAGGGTAGTGACTTGGTTGGAGGAGGAGATTAGTGCCTTCTAAGGCACATTTGGGCAATTGGAGCTAATATTCACTTTCCTCATAATTTATAAGGCTGATTCCATACTCTACTGATATTTTTGGGGTTTGGAATCTCCATTTCCAGCCCTTATTGCGAGTTGTACTTCTGCTGTCATTTATTTAATTATAGCTGGAAATAATTTCATAAATTGCACATGTTTTGGAATGGTTTGGCTTGGTGTTTATTCCATTAATTGAATATAATATTTAGGAGGATTTATGCCCCTATTTTCAGCTTGTTTGGAGGGTGTTTGATGTTGTAAAAGTGTAGATTCAGTTCGCTGCTAGGGTTTCATATATTTTCAGGACTGCTGCTATAAAAATCAGATTACTCTCCTTTGGGTTTGCGCTGTTTCCCTTTTTTTCAGTTTCAGCCTTAGAAAGCGAAATTACAACTTTTGGAGGTTACCTTTGTGTAATTGCTTGTATTCGACTGTTTTGCCTTTCCCTTGACTGTGCCATGAATGCACTCTCCGTAGCCATTGATGTTGAGCAAGATGCATGAGTTTAGCTTCTCTCCTTCTGCATGAGAAGTGCAAACAACATCTCAAAATCAATCTCATATGTGTCCACGATCATATGAAATGACTCAAACAAATGTGTCAAATGATGTTGGTGGGATCTCCAATACCAGAGCAATCAAATCTTGCTCATCTACAGGATTTTCCACTGCTTTCAGTTGATCACAAATGTTCTTCATCCGCAACAAGAATTCAAAGATCGAACCACCCTCCTACATTTTAGGGGAAAATAACAAATTTTTCAAGTATAGTATCGTACCGACTTCTAAAGCCATGTACTTGAATGTTAGACTCTACCACAAATATGAAGCACTAGTTGCATTTCTAACTTTTGGAATTAAATTATTAGCCACCAAAAGTTTTAACAACATCAATGCTTCCCTATGACGCTTTTCATAGTTATCAGGTTCATAAACTGAAAGTTCATCATCATTTGGTCTTGTTTCTTTTCCAAGTTCAATTTGACCAAGATTCCAATACTCGTAGATGGTATCTTGTAACGCCATAAACTAAAATTTTTGCCAGTCAATTTTTGTGAATTTGGTAGCAACAAGTGTTGTAAACTAGCCATTTTGACCTATTTTTTCAGTAAAAAAGTTAAATAGAAATAACTGTAAAGACTTTTACAAAATTTCCTTTTGTTCACTGATTCTACTCTAAAAACGGGAAAATTGACCAATTTTCAGCTCAAAACTCCTGATGGTTTGAGAGATTTTAATCTTACAATTTCCCGTAAAATTGCCATAAAATTACAGAAAAATTAAAATCTTGAGTTTTACACTCCTTTGCAAAAATTTCTTTTGCACGTGGACAAGGACACCAAAACAGACAATTTTGCAAGGTTTCAGCTATTTTCTCCGTATATTTTTTCGGTTACAAACTTAACCGTGTTTGCAGGTCCTTCTAGGCAAAACTTAAAATTTTACTAAAGTTTAATTTTATAATATTCTAATCTATATACTTTTTGCCCTAATTTTATAAAAAAATCTGATCTTTGATTAAAAGTATATAAACTTTAATCAGCCAATTAAAATACACTTGTGCACCTCCATGACTAGCATCCTCCTCTTGGATGGTGCTCTAACTGCTCCTCAATGCATATGCTGAGCTTTTCAAGCTTTTGTCAACTGCTGCACCCAGCTTTGGTGCTGCACTCTCTCTTACTTTTTCCAGTTGTGCCTTGCCCTTCAAATTCTGTCTTCTCCTATGGATGATGCCGTTTTGCAGCAGCAGTGAACCAAATAAGAATTGTTCTCAGCAGAGAATGGGTTTATTGTGCCACACAACCTTCAGGGAGCTTCAGCATGCCAACAAAACAAAACAGCAAATAAAGATAATACACTCATGCTGGCTATGCTCTAGAACAGTAAAAAACCTCACCAATGTTCAAAACATCTCAGCAAAATGCCTTGGAACAACAAAAACGCCTCACCATAATTCTTTTGAACAGCAAAATGCCTCACCTTTGGCACATCTTTCTTTCACAGGAAATGTTTCTCTCTCATACAAGATCTTCATTGAATGCATTTATTCACCACACTTTCTTCCTGACAAGATCTCCTACCTCACAGAATTCCTTCTAGGCTTGCTGAACTGTGACCTCTGATTACCATAAAAGAAAACATGTTCAATGAGAGAAGCAATAATTGGTACTTGTTATATTGGAGAGGCACAATTAAATAGGCCTATAACAACTCCTATAGTCAAGGAAGTAGGCAAAACAATAAAACATCGAGAAGCAAAGAATAGCTTGACCCGTCTAACAACACAGTAGTTTCTTTCTAATATTAACAAACTATAACAACAATTAGAACATTATTCATTTATTCTAATAGAATTGACTAATGGGCTTGAACAAAATAACCAGAGATCACCCAATCTGTGGCTATTGGAGGAATTCCAGGGTGAAACTCAGCACGCACTTGCAGTTTTTGTGTCGGTCAACAAGCACAAAGGGCTTGTCAACCTATTGCTTTCTATGATTAAATTTAGAAGATCCAAAATTCTGAACCAATAGTGCCAATTGTAACTATCAGCCACGGTATCTATTATGTTATTATGTATGGAGTTTTAAGTGTTATTTTCTGTCTTGAGATTATGTGGTAAGAAGCCGAATAACACCAAGTGGTAAAGGCAATTTTTTTCATTTGGTTGGCAAATAAAATAGAACTTGAACCACTTAGAACTGTGAAGAATGTTGTTGTCGGAGTCTAGGTTTGAATTTTTATTTTGGCAGTAATCATAGTCCATTTAAACACAATCACATATCTGCCGTTGTAAGGAATATTGTGGCTTGGCCTCACATTATTTAGAATTGGAGGAAGCATACTGTCACACAAACAGAAAGAGGTAAAGAAATTGCTTTTCCATTGCTTACTAATATATCGAATATGATGATGTGTCTTAAGATATGATAATTTTCTATAAAAGTATGAGGAATCCATCGAAGGTCAAGTATTCTAGATAGGATTGGTAACTATCCGAGCAAAAGGTGGTTCTTGTTTAAAATGTGACTTGAGAAGTAAACTATATTTTTGACGAAATGGTCGTAAGAAGCCTCAAAGGCAACTTTTGATCCGAAATAGGATCTCGAATAGACCCAATTCATGTAATTTTCACTGGTAGCACTTGTAGAAGACGGTGCTTGTAAAAACACATTAGATCAGATGGCTTCCAAAGCTTTTACCATGTATGGATCCTATCAAAATTATTTTTTGATGACATACTTGGGTGCCTCTTGAAAAACTACACTTAAAAAAAAACCGACACCCATTTTTGAGTTCGTATGCAAAAGTAACGACCTCTGGAAGTTGTAGGGTTTTATAAGGAAATAAAACTGCCACTGCGGTTTTGTCTCTCTTAGTGGTGGTTTCACATCTTAGTGGCGGTTTTGAGTGGCGATTTCGTAACCGCCACCTGCAAACACTGGCGGTTTCATCCTGGGACAAAAAGAAGCGCATAGAATGTAACGATTGTGATATTTTTGACTTACAAAACGGTTTCTTAGCAGTTCCTCATTCCAGGGGCATCTTTGCAGGTTTGATGGATGTCAACAATCATCAAGTGACAAGAATGTAAGAGCAGTTATGGAATTTGGATTCCCATTGTTGTTATAAGCAAGTTGGAGTCTTTGTCTATGGCTGGCCAATGATTCCCTAGCTATGAGAGGCTGTTTCTTGAGGGTGCTGTTGTTAGAGGAGTTTTTGGAAAGTGTTAAGCATGTTTTGTGCAAACTTTGGAGAGAGAGAATGAAAACTCAGCTCCATGAAGGCCATTAATGGCAGTAACTTGTACGTGTGTGAATTACATAGTTAATGGGGAGTGTAGTTGCCTCACCGACTGGAGTTTTTTCCCTTTTTGGGTTTCTTCAGTATAAAGTATGGTGTTCACTTGTGCTTTTCCTTCCTTGCTTCTCATTGTGTATGTTTTGAACTCGCTGTACATTCATTTCAGCACTCCATAACTCTGTTTTGCATGCAAATCAGTTATTTTTTCCGTTTCTTTGTAAGATAGGAATCATTGGGGTCCATGTTGGTGAAGCCTAGTGTGGAATATTGACGTGGCTTACGGATCAAGTTACTTGTGGTTATGGAATCAAATTAAGTTGTCCTAAATTCTAATGAATATATTGAAACTCTTTATTGATTGATTGCCTTATTTTATGTACAATTGGGTGACGATCCTCTAGATCATGCCAAGTTGCAGCAGTTTGTAAGGCCATGCAAATGAAATGTAGATTGTAATGTGTTGAGTTTGAGCGATATGGATCTTTTGCAGAATTTTGCAGAAAGAACTTACAAACTTCTGTTAGCTTCTTTTTAAATGCCGATTAGAGTTTATAGATATCCTAGCAAATCAGTTTATGCCAAACATTCATTGTATAAGGACTTTATTATTTGAAAATTGGTAGTTGGTCATCATAGGTAATTCTTGTAGGCGCAATCATGTTTCAAAACGAAACTTTGGATTAAAAGTAACTCGATAGTAGATTTTAGGCATGCTAGCCACAAAACAAAACCTGCTTGAAACAAGTCAGTATCTTGGGTTGGTTGTCAAGGATGGCAAGGCAAATGCAGTTGGTTTGGGTGGTTATAGTGCAAATAAAGTCCATTGTGATACTTTGAATTCAATAGATGGGTAACCATGGATTGCTACTATTTTAAGAGTCCAACCTGTTGAGTTTTTCCTACTTAAGACAAGTTATAAACTACAATTGGTGCAACTTTTTTTGTGAACACATTGAAAACTTCTGCTACATGACTGAGATAAGGACAACAGAGCAATCATGCTTCTTCATGCCATCTCTTTTGCCAGTACATGTGTATGACTAGTGGGAGAATCTGTCAGTTTCACCATGCTTGTAAACAAAACTAAGTAATCAATAACATATATGTGATTGAAAGGACTACAGACAAGCGGAGTGGGAAGAGTGTTCCAAGACTATTCTAGACTTGAACAACTTGTGGAGAGTTGCTTGCATGGTGGGAAGCAGGAGCAGCCTCTTTTATGTGGGAACAAAGGTCAACCAAGTGGAACCACAGTTAGGTCCCATTGAATGGGTAGAGCTAATCAATGTCGAAGGTGTCCATCAGGAAGAGTCAACTTGCTTTGGATGAGAGCAAAGTCAACTAAGAGAAAATTTGACTAAGCAGACTTGACTGGAAATCAAAGGAGCTAATTGAATGGAATCAACCTTTATATGAGGAGCTAACTGAATGGAATCAACTTTTATCTGAGGAGCTAATTAAGTAGTTAATTGTGTAAAGTCAATTGACATAAGAGGACTGGATTGAAGAATCTTAACTTGCTTAAGGGAAGCTGATTGAACAAAATCAACAAACAAATGATCCATAAGGTGGAAGCTTCAAGATCCCTTATATGGTATGGTGATTATAGGAGGGAGTGGAGACAGTCATAATTTGTTGTAATTTTTCTTATGGTAGAGCTCGAGGGATGATTGAGGTTCTGAGATCAAGGAGTGTCACCTAGAAGGTGGTCTAGTACTCAACCTAGGCCTATATAAATTTAGTGAAAGTTGGTAGTAAACCAGACCAACCACGAGCTGGTTGGCGATCAAGTGGTTTGAAGAGAAAAAGACATGTAGGCCATAATGACCCAATTGACCTCGTCAAAGTTTCTGATTGAAATGTGGGAGCTTGCTCAATTTTTTCGACAAAGCGAAAGAAAAAATTGCAACCAAAGAGAATATATGCAAAGCCATCCCTTCACCATATGTGTCTCCAATGTTGAATCAATAATAATAATTGAAGACACAAAAATATGCACTTATTACTATTACATTATGCCTCTAGTATGTTGTTATATGCATGGTTCCTAAGTGAGAAAATTAGACACTCATGACACCTCTCCTAGTCCTTCTATTGCTTTCGATCTGCTTTGATTGCGACATTGTCTTATATTTTCTGGATTTGTATCCTTTTTGGTCGAGTCACAGGGATCCTTGTTCCTGTCTTTGGTCATGTTTCTTATTCTTGTCCTTGGGACAGTACTGCCCAACAAGGACACTAGCGCCCGGATTTGTATCCTTTTTGGTCGAGTCATAGGGATCCTTGTTCCTGTCTTTGGTCATGTTTTTGTTTTTTGTCCTTGGGACAATACGACCCAACAAGGATAGTACCGCCCGGATTTGTATCCTTTTTGGTCGAGTCACAGGGATCCTTGTTCCCGTCTTTGGTCATGTTTCTATTTCTTGTCCTTGGGACAGTACTGCCCAACAAGGACACTAGCGCCCGGGCGCTAGTGTCCCTTCTGGGCGCTTTTGTCCATCTTATCTTATTTTCTAATATGTCACTTGGTGCGTAACTTTGGGTCTTTTCTAATTCTTATTTTGTGATTTGGGCCGGTCTTTGGTGTCCCTAAGTGTTGAAATTCAAACGAGTCATATATATACACAACCTACTAACTATTCTAAGGGGTTAGGCGATTCGGGCTATTACTTCCTATCTACTACTTGGGCAAAGAGCAATATTTAAGGATTGCATTTGGGCTTCATCATTCACTGTATAGGAAGGGCAAATTTTGAATTCCATCTCACACATTCACCTTGGGGGCAAAGTAGTTGTAGCCCGCTATCTCAAAGCGATTGACACAAAGGCAACCTAGCTTCAAGGGACATCATTCTATCACACACACACTAGAACTACATTGAGTCCGAAATGTAGTGCAACTCTCGGTGACAATCACAGTGGGGTGACCGCCGAGGTCTGTTCGACTCAAGCATATGCATGTTTTATTTCATATAATATGTGCTTGAGCCTTGTGCAGGTAGCTAGGGTTTGTTTTGCAAGAATAGGTGCGACGTTGAAACCCTACAACAAAGTCAGAGCGACAAAGAGCCAAGTTAAGGCAAGCTTATCAGATCCTGAAAAGATCAAATCTAGACTCACTACCAGGACACTAGCGCCCAATACAAACACTAGCGCTTGGGCGGTCCTGTCCTCTTTTGGGTGCCACTGTCCAGAAGATTTTTAAATCTCTGTTCTCCAGATGAAGCACATACAACTCAAATCCAACTTGTTTCACTAGTATTCCAGCCCATAATCACTCCAACCAGCGAGATACAAGCTGAGTCACTCTTGTCCTCTCACTAATTGCACTTGCTTGCTATTGTATGTTAGATCTTGTGTATTTATGTATTTATCTAATTGATCTCAGTCCTCTGACTTTAGATTTAATTTTGTTAAAAATGTAAGAACAAGCATAGGTGAAGAGTATAGCCTCATTGCATAAGGAACAACATCTAGACTGGGACATTCAACAATCGAAGATGAAATTTGGACGTTTTAAAATGACACGACCTCCATTATTTCGTTTATGTTGGTTCCTAAAAAAGATATGACATAATTTAAGGAGGCCTATGCAGAATTTTAGTAACATTTCAAGCAATACATTCTAGGTAAGGTTGATAAGATATATTGATTGGGTGTTAAGTTGTTGATGATACAAGCAAGATAATTTGATTTGATAGGGTATTAAAAAAATGAACTCGTTACTAAGTGCAACAACCTTTATTGGGGTCATGAGAAATGAAAACGATATTCTGCAGATTAGCTATTAAGAAACAAAGCAAAGTGAAACGACTTATGTTAGAAGATTGCCATTAATGAAGTCTTGTGGAGATGAGGTCTGAGGATGAAGAATTCAATGCTTGCTTTTGTGATGGATTGGAAATGAGTTTCTATGGAGTAATGGATTGGGAGTTCCCATTTTCCAATTGGCAAGGCATTTTGGGAAGCCATTTCATTGTTGAAAATGAAAAATAAGAATCTCCAGTGAAATGGGGACAAGGTAATTGTTTTTGGTTCTTAGAAGAGTCTTCCTTGGCAGATATTATGCTATAAACATACCGAAAGATGAACCAATCCCATTAATGAGACAGCACATTAACTGAGAGCAGTGGGAACTGCTGGAAGGGCAACTATCTAATCATTAACAAGTCAATTGGCTACTGAGCCAATCAGCTGATGAGAAAACACACAGACCAAATCATCTAACCTAATGCCACGACAAGAGTTGGACATTCTTTTTCCAATCCAATAATTGCACATGTAATTTAGGAGTTACCAGAAAAGCCTGGGTTGTTGTAGTAAGAAATGTCTACAAAAGTATGTAAATGTTATAAGGGCTTAAGATTGGTACATTTTTAGGAAATCTAACCCAATCTTGTATCTCTTAAATTTCTCATTCCTGATAACTTTGTTGAATGTAATATTATGTTGATTGTGGCACATGTTGAGATTTTACTTGACATAAACGATGAATGAATGGTCACTGTTACCATCTGTGTACTCCCATTCTTTATGATAAACAAACTAATTTGCAGTAAGGTCAATATAATTGTTGCATGACATCATCACATAACTTTTTTTTCAGTAGAAACTGTAAGTTTTCACGTTTTCTAATTTGAAATAATATAAAGATACACAAGAATCTAGATATTTTTTTCGTACTTTATTGAAAAGGTCATAAATCTTGAGTGGTCGAACTGCTAAGAATCTGCAAATACTCACCAGAGCCCATTATTTTGGAGTTGGATTGCTTATACAAGTACAGAGTAGTATGCTTTGGGAATATATGTGCACATTGTCTTTGTGTTAGGCTTACATAAGTTTATTTTTTAAGAGTATAGTCATATATGGTTGGGTTTTAGTATTGGTTATATGGATCCATTTCACCTGTATAGAGCATTGCTTTATGATTGCATCTGGAGAGGACTAAAAGAAGTGAAAATAAAGGAGTTGTTGGAGATTGTCGCATTAATTTTCGTATTGTTATGTGGATACTTGAGGCTTCATTTTTCATTCCATTTTTTGTAATAGTTAAAAGTTTATTGATTGATATGGCGGATCTTGGATCCAGTGAAAACAGATGTTCTAGATTAAATCCTACCAAAAGTCAGATTAAGTTATGATTGATGGCCATGATTAAAAATTCATCAGTGGCCTAGGTTTAATGCAAATTTATCACGAGTGGTGTATCAACGGCATGGATTCAATCCATCTCTTCTTAAATTAATATTTATATAAATACTTATGTTATGATCCCGCCCGTGCATAGAGGGATAAAACTCAGTTATATGAGTAGTGTTTCAAATCACAATTAGGGGAGCCATTTTAGAGGATGTGATTGTACCCACCAATATTATGTTCTCCTTTGTGAGTGCTTGTGAGTTATTTTGTTTACTCTAAGTATGGCTCCTTTAATCAGCATTGATTTCATTGCTTTTTATTTTAGCTCAGCTCCCCGGTGCAGCTTCTTTTCATGTTTATTCACACCTTGTTGTCTCTCTGTAATGCCTGTATGTGGTTTTGCTCCAAAGTGTAAGCATATGCTGTGCAGTCATTACTTAGAATCAGCATCATCAATTTACAGGTTCTGGTTATTTTGTTGCAGAAGCAAAAGAGCAGATTGTTGCACATTTGGCTAATTTTGCATATGATCCCTACAATTATAATTTTCTTCGTAAGGTATTATAATAGATTTATAACATTTCTAAGTTGAAGAGAGATCTGTATATCCCCACATCTGATTTTGAATTGTAGATGTCTGCAGCTGAATGTGTTGGACCTATTCCTCGACTGCCTAACAGAACCAAATGAAAAGCTGGTAGAATTTGGGGCTGGTGGCATATGCAACTCTTGTGCTGGTAACTTATGATTTATATTTTCTTTCTGTAATGAAGCCTATCTGTGTCTTTCGATGTTAGTCATCCAATATTATGTGTAGAGATGGGACAAACCTGTCTAGCGAACACTGTTTTCTATGTTTGTACTTTGTATGTAAAAGCACGTGAGAAAGGAAAATTTATTGAAGAGGAGTTGGGTATTGGTCGGGTTATAGATGAAGTGCATTGTATTTGTAGTGGCTAATGGAAGATAATTGTTGCACATGCATATTTGACAACAAAACATTGATAATAGAGAGGAGGGATCTCTAACGAATTTCCAAATTGTTTATTATCGCAGACCCAGCAAATGCTGCTGTTATTGTTAAAAATGGTGGCATTCCTCTTATGATATCTTGCTTGTCCAGTCCAGTACAAAACACGGTAAGTAATATTCTCCTTTTACTTTTCTCTATTCATTCTACACGTCTAAATTTGTAGAACATGAGAAATCATTTCTCTTTTCCCTTTTAGGTTGTTACCTATGACAGCTATTCCTTGTGATATGCTTATTTAATAGAGAATGAATAGTCAAATGTTAAGGAAGACTTCTACAAACTTAGTTTTTGCTAAAGGGTTTTTCTCTGAGCTAGGGTGCATTTGTTCTAAGCCAACATTTTATTAGTATGATGGTCAAAGTGTTTAACAAAAGAAGCGGTGACGAGGACTCTGGGGAAAAGCTATTTATTATTTGTCCCTTGAGAACGTATATTCATAAGTTTCAATCAGAATATACCAAAGTATCATTATAAGTGGGCTTGGAGTAAATATAATGAGGCCCATTTGCTTTATATCCCATTCTTATTATTAATTTTTTATTTGAAGGGTATAACCTTTTCTCAACCACTAATAATGTCACATACTTTAACCTCTCCAAGTTACATAACACAAAGTTAATCTATTATTCTGATTATTTCCTTCATTGATATCAATGATGACCAAGACTATTGTAAAAATATTTCTCCTATGAAATAAAATATTTGTCTGTTTAAAAAAAAAAAAAGATGATATCATGGTTCTGAGTCATTTTTGTTGAGCTCTCAGAGGTTCATTCCTATGCGTGTACTTAAAAATCTTCAAATGATTTCCTTGTAAAGATCGAAGTGGTTATTGACCCTTGGTCAAATATTTTAATTACAAACTACGTAAGGACTATTTGGCAGTTTATTGTGGTTAGAATGGGTATCGAAGGAAAAGCAAGGATGGACCAAGTAGCTGGCAACCAAGTATTAAGTAATGTGCTTTATTCATTTAGGAGAAGCTTCATCCAATGCAAATTTGTTGGCATCTTAAAAGCAAATTCAACCAACATTGAAGCTGTCACTGGGATGCTCTCAAATGAATTGCATTATTTTAGAGCACAATAAATAGTGGTGGCGGCAGCCTATCTTTAAATATAAGTTAGGGCTACTCATGGGTGTGGAACGAGTAAATCTAGGGGGTGTTTATAGATAGAAACTTAGTTTCTCTCATATTTGGTTGGAAGCATAGACTTTGAATTAGTGAATGCTGTTGTGTTTGTGAATAGGATTTAGTCTCTCACATATTTGATTGGAAGCATAGACATTGAATAAATGATTGCTGTTTTGTCTGTGAATAAGATTTTTACCCTTCTTGTTTCATTGAGATTGTTATTAGTATCTTGTACGAATTGGAAGCTTTATATTCACACCGAACTCAAGTAGCCAAATAGGCAAAAATCTAGAAATGGGAAATTACCATTCACATTGTTCGAGGGAGATCGCTTTACATGTTGTATGACTTTTGTTTTTTCATAGGAAGCATGGACTCTCTAAATCTAACATACTATACAAATGATAATATTTTTTAATTTATTTAATTTTTGTCTACTAGAATGGATATGAATGATGTCACCCTGGGTTTGATGTTACTCCATTAGGAATGATAAAACAGATGGAAGGAATAATTTTCTTTCTCTTGCATTGACCTAAAAGACAGTTTTGCGAGGGGTTGTTATTGAGCACTTATACATTGTGCAAAGGAAAACATCTTGGGTGAGAAAAGTATCAGGCTCGATCTCCTTCTCAGCATAAATTGAAATATATTTGGCAAATCATCATCTCAACTTTGATATTTTGGCAATAATATTTTGGTCTAGTTTGTATCAAACATTGAATTATGTAATATACTTGTTCCTTGATGTTAGATTCTGGACCAGTTCTAATGGGACTTGGTAACATTTTGTCTGAATAATTTGTGCTTTTTCTTTTCTTTGTTGCTAAGTTTACCTGGGGAGAGGGTCCTATCCCAGCAAAAAACATGAAAATCAGGTCTTCTGTTAGCGCAAAAAGGCTCAACAGTACCACAAGCGATGAAGGCAAATTAACATGCCAGATATAAAAGAGAAGTCAATGAGAACTTTGCTTCACACATCTGCCGTCCTTCCACATCATCACAAGCTACTATTAACCAAATTAACCTCCTTAAAAACTGAAAAAGGTGATTGGCGGTGCAAGTGCAGCATATTGTCAAGCTGGTGTACCAGTGCCCATATCAGTGAGAGGTGTATGAAAATTTTCTACTTGACTGTTACTCAAAAATGAAGTCCGAGAGCTGTGTGCAGTGGATTAAAGATTTGAAGGTTTTGTCCTTGCAGAATCCCCCTCACTCTATGAAGCAGAGCATGCTGGTGGAAATTAAACTCTCCATGGGCATCAAAGAGTCTTTTCTAGAGCAGTATGATTCTCATGAAGGAGAAAATTACCAACAACATTTAAGAGTATGTTTGCAGCTTTCAAACTATCAAGTCATGTCAAAGACATTATGCCGCCGAACAGACTGTCCTGGGTCGATAAGAAAATTCTTCGTGACCACCTTCAATATGTTGATTTCGGTATCCTCCATTCTTTCGCCACTCTGTATATGCGTTCCACCCACAGCCTCATCATCGGATCCTTAATTTCTTTGTCCAGGATCTCAGAAAAGGAATTAGTAACCACAATTTTCTATTAGCCTCTTCTTACGTGTGTTTTCATCCGCCTCTGTCTTCATGCCACATTTCTGAGCACGGGCCATTTCCAAACGTGCAGTAGGAGAGAGCTATACAATAGCTTGTATTCCTCCAAATCACACTATAACCAATGCACCTTAATATCCCAATTAAACAAAATAGCCCTCAATATTATCACAGCCATGAAAGCTCACATACCGTGAGAGTCAAGTAATGATTTCCTTTGAAATGATTGGATTATATATCCCAAGTGGTGCCACCCTGATTAATTATAGATGCATTTGGTAAATTCAATACATGCATACTTGTAAACTTATAATCTCTCCCTACCCCAATCTAAGCCATCGATTAGAAAAGTAAGTCATTGCATCCCTTATGACCAACTTCTTCAAATCATCGGGAAAATTGTGAGTCCAGAATTGATTGGGTGCTTCACCAGTGGATAGGAGATGTTCACTTACATTAGCCACTCTATCTGCCATTTGATTCTCAGCCTGTTTCATATGCAAAAATCTGACCTCCTCTAGCTTAGTAACAAGCCAGAGAGCTTGATCCATTATCAATTGAAGACACCATCAATTTTGCAACAATTCAGTCCATTGATCAAAATTTGGTAATCCACCTCAACAATGAGATGCTTCCAACCTTTTAGGACTAGATCTTCCAAGCCTTTGATAAGAGCCAATCCCTCAACCTGATAATTGGACTCAAACCCAAGGCCGATTGAAGAAATCAGAATTAACTGGTCCACATCGTCTGAAAACATACAGCCTCCTCTGTCCGGACTAGGATTGTCTTACTCTGCATCCTAAAAATCAAGTTTGATAAAGCCTTTCGGAAGGGGTGACTAAGAGACCCCACATCCTTTGCATCCGAGAAGCTCCCAACCCCATCATCAGGGACATTGTGCTTCTTAATTTGAACCAAAATACCCTTTATCCTATTTCTTGGGATGCAATTGGTGATTCAAAAACCAGGGAGATTTAGATACCAGGGGCCCCATTCTGATCTCAAAAATTAAATTGTGACAAACAATTTAGGGATCTCTCTAATTACCCGGTACTTTGGAAATAAGTAATTGAAGTCAAATATTTTCCAAGTGATTCAGCTTAGGAAATTCTTCTTGCTTATTTTGAGTATATAGTTTGTTTTTCCTTATGGAAGCACGTAAGTTACTCCTAACACATCACAGTTCTACAACCATTGTATAGTCTAGGAGAAATTAGAGAACTAAATTTTTGGAGAAAGTAATGAAGAGGGGTCAGTAGTTGTCCTTTTCCCAGGATGGAGAACATATCTTAATTATGGATTCATATGGCCAATTCAACTTCCTAGTAAGACAATTTTTTGATTTTGAATGCAATAGATGGAAAATTGCTTTTCCTTTGGCTTAAAGCATGTCAGATAAAACAAAGACAATTCTCTGATTTTGAATGCAATAGATGGAAATAAGGTTTTCTTTAGCTCAATTCTTGTCAGATAAAAAAATTACACATTTTCAGGTGTTTCAATGACAGTTTAAGATCTATCTCAATCCTTATAGAAGGCAAATAACATGAGGGACAACTGTTTCACCCCTCTAGTTTTGTAATGATTTGTTGGACCAATTAAACATTTGCACAAAACATGAAATCAAAATCTCAATAAATGCACACAAAAGATGTTTGATAGAAAGAATATTCAGTAACTCACACTAATGATCTCCCATGCCATCACTTATTTTATATTTATACATCATTCAATAGGCCTGTCATTAATTTCACAAGGGCCAACATGAGGAATAATAATCCTAGCGCACATATTGGCTAACTTTTATAATCAGAAATGAAGTTTAACTACCCCAGCCACCTCCCATTTAAAGTTTGTTTAAGTAAAGAGAATGACTTCAACTCCATCTCTTACTTGACAACTTAGACAATGGTGACATTTTCATGCTCATGTTCTTGGATATGAGTTTCATGGCCACTCTAGGACAACCAAATTCACTGCCAGTCACTACTCTCAAATTTATTGTTACATCATCATCCCCCTTAAATTTATTTAGAACCTCCATCATGTCCTCACTCTGCTCAGCTTGAATGCAATATACCTCATGTTTAGGGCATAATATATTGAAACATTCATTGTTCATCACTTCATGTTTGATCTACGTATAATCTTTTATTTTCCTGTCTTGAAATATGTTCTGCTGTGGGTGATGATTATTCTTTTCACAACAAAGTACAAACACATGCATCTCTTTACCATGCTCAATAACTCGTGTTGATAGTCCAGCAAATAACTATTCTCCGATTCCACAAGTAGCCAATGTATCCAGTCTCCGATATCATACCATCAGTCACAATTATAATAGTGCTGTTGATATTTTTGTGTTTTGTTACTATAATTAGGATGTTGATGTGGTTCTGACTAATGTTTAGCTTCTTTGTCTTCTTATTTTTCTTTGAAGTAGTCCGTCATTACTTGTGCATCACAAGTTATCACAACATGGATCTTCTGTGGTCAATAAACATCTGCATGCAATTGCGCAGTTATCGTCATTTTCTACAAACTGCTGATTTAGTTGGACCATGTTCTTCTCATAATCAGTCTTTAAAACTTCATTGTTTTGATTTTCATCCTTAATATCACAATTCAGTTCCTTTATGAAGATATTCATTATAACAAAAAACTGGGAATATTGTCTCAAAATAATAAAACCACAGAAACCAACTAATTGAATTCCTTATGGAAAAATGATCATTTTCAAAAATGTATACCAAATCCAAGGACCAATATAAAATGAGAGAAATAGAGTGTTTTACACAAATTCTTCCAGGAGCTAGGGGTTCTAGGAATATATTTTTGGTTCTCTTATCTTCCCAATTATTAGGCCAACTGTTGTGATGTTTTAGCTATGGTATTACTTTGGCATTTTCCAATTTGAGTGTAATATCCCCTTCCCAATTGAAGACCCTTAGCCTATTTTGTCTACCCAATGGCTAAGGGAAGAAAATAAGGGTGACTTAAGTTTTATTATTTTATTATAAAGTGCAAAAAACAAATAAAACATTATAAAAAACACTTATAATAAAGTAATGGACTTAATAATAAAACAGACATAGAAAAATGAATCATAGGTAAAAGCACTTAGCTAAAATTGTATTTCTCAAGGAAAAGTGCGACTAGCCTTAGGGGAAATAGAACAAGGAAAAAAAGGTAAAAAACTCATGTGTCAAAGTTTATCCCCTCTAGAAAAGTGCGTAGAAAAAATTATTGTATGTTGATTGGATACTTTGGAGGTTGTTTTGGGTCTCTTCTTTTTTTACAAGGAGAAGTCGACTTGAAGGAGAGTATGCAATGATCATTTTTATAATTTTTGATTTGCATTTGAAGCTTCGAGCTTTTGCAAAAATATTATAAGGACGAAAACCCTTAGTATTTTCCTCTAGAGGACGAAAACCCTCTTAGAGCTTTGGAGGAATTTCTACACAAGATTTTCCATTGATTTTGCAAAGATTCTACGATTTCTAGCAGTGTTGTTGAAGAATAAAATTGCAGCAGTTGTATGTTCTTTGTACCAGCTGGAGCGACCCATCTTTTGGTTGATTTACAGTGTTTTTCAAGGATATTCAGTTTTGATTTATGCTGCCATCTGTTAATCTGATTTTTATGAATTAAAGCAACCAGTTTTCAGTATTTTTCCAGCCCTAAACCCTAGGGGCGAGTTGATGTTTTGGCTGTTTAAGGCACTTATGGTGGTCATTTGCATGAATGAGTAACATCATTGCATTCTCCTTAATTTTATTGATCCGTGCATAGTTTATTTGTGTGGATCAGAGCATTTTTGTGGGAGTTATGAATTTTTGAAGTTGCCATAATTTTCTATAGACTAGGGTTACAAAATAAATTTATTTCAGTCATATTTACATTAGAAATCTGCATATGTTACCTGTTTTGGGTCTTATAAAATCAGTACTTTTGTTTTGAATAGGAAAATTTAAGTGTAAGGGCTGATTCAGTGAATTTTCATACTCAACTCTAATCGCAATTTCTGAAATAAATTCCAAATCTGCATAATAGTCACTGATTTTTATAGGTGGCCGTGGTGTTTGGATTTGCCTAAAATCCATTTGGGGTCAAAAATTTCCATTTGGGGATACTACAGTGGTATTAGAGCGTGAAATCCTCCCAGCTTGTGGAGGAGAGGAAAAAAAATTCAGATTTGTATGCAAAGATGAAGTGGACCCAAGTCCCTTTCTTTGATGGAACGAAGGAGATCTCTGCTAGATGTTGGTTGAAAAAATTTAAAACATTTTTGTGTTATAAGCCTATGTGTCAAGATGATGCCCTCAAACTCATCTCTCTGTACATGGATGGAGTAGCACATAAATGGTGGCATCATCTATTGAAGACCCAAGGGGTTAAATCGGTTGATTCACTTGCAGATTTCTCACAAAAAATTCTAGAGAGATTTGATGTGCAGGTTGAGCAAGGAATCAAAATCATGGAGTCTACCAAATTAGATCTACATTTGGAGAAAAATCAGCCCACGGTGTATTCCAAGATGGAAGAAGAAGAAGCTCCAAAAGGTATAATTTCCATTGAGCAAAATAATGGTGTCAATGAAACTTTGCTTGCTAGAGAAATTGATAATAGACATGAGAAGAAATTCATATATGCAAGTAAGGAGGATGTAATGGAAACTCTTAAAAAATGTGAAGAATGGAATAGCAGAGTTAGAGCTGCTAGGATGATAGCCGCTCAAGCGCGACAACACCTACAAGAGTTCAAGGAAAAGACTTCTTCACTTGGTGGCGTAGCAAGGTATAAGGAATGATATCCCTCAAGCTATGACAACCAAGAGCATGGAAATATCTTTCCAAGGAGGGTAGATTGCTCGGATTGAGAGTGTGTGGGAGAAGGTATGTTATCTTGTTTATTGTAGCAGTTATATTCAACCGATTGTTGACAAAAATGAAGAGGAATTGATACAAGAAAGTCCAATTATCATGAAGACAAAGGATGGTGAAGACCTTGACGGTACTCCAAGGTATGGTATGAATGGAATAATAATGGGTCATATTTATTGCTGCATAATGAACCATTTTAGATTTGCTTTATTCATGAGATGTAAGGTAATGCAAGTTGTAGAATAAAGCATGTGGATTCCTTGTTCCAAATTTATGAGTATGGGCATTATGAGAGCTACCTATTTTTGCAAAAGCTCTCTCATTTGACAGGTATAGGTGCAAAGATTTTGGACCACTTCAACATGTTTTATCTCTTGTGCATGGCACTTAGACAAAACAAGATCAAAATTGCTTGAGGGCAAGCAATTTTGGGAAGGGAGGACTGTAATATCCCCTTTCCAATCGAAGACCCTTAGCCTATTTTGTCTACTTGACGGCTAAGGGAAGAAAATAAGGGTGACTTAAGTTTTATTATTTTATTATAAAGTGCAAAAAACAAATAAAACATTATAAAAAACACTTATAATAAAGTAATGGACTTAATAATAAAACAGACATAGAAAAATGAATCATAGGTAAAAGCACTTAGCTAAAATTGTATTTCTCAAGGAAAAGTGCGACTAGCCTTAGGGGAAATAGAACAAGGAAAAAAAAGGTAAAAAACTCATGTGGTCAAAGTTTATCCCCTCTAGAAAATGCAACTTGGCCTAGAAAGGATGGAGGGTGGAAAGTGCATAGAAAAAATTATTGTATGTTGATTGGATACTTTGGAGGTTGTTTTGGGTCTCTTCTTTTTTTACAAGGAGAAGTCGACTTGAAGGAGAGTATGCAATGATCATTTTTATAATTTTTGATTTGCATTTGAAGCTTCGAGCTTTTGCAAAAATATTATAAGGACGAAAACCCTTGGTATTTTCCTCTAGAGGACGAAAACCCTCTTAGAGCTTTGGAGGAATTTCTACACAAGATTTTCCATTGATTTTGCAAAGATTCTACGATTTCTAGCAGTGTTGTTGAAGAATAAAATTGCAGCAGTTGTATGTTCTTTGTACCAGCTGGAGCGACCCATCTTTTGGTTGATTTACAGTGTTTTTCAAGGATATTCAGTTTTGATTTATGCTGCCATCTGTTAATCTGATTTTTATGAATTAAAGCAACCAGTTTTCAGTATTTTTCCAGCCCTAAACCCTAGGGGCGAGTTGATGTTTTGGCTGTTTAAGGCACTTATGGTGGTCATTTGCATGAATGAGTAACATCATTGCATTCTCCTTAATTTTATTGATCCGTGCATAGTTTATTTGTGTGGATCAGAGCATTTTTGTGGGAGTTATGAATTTTTGAAGTTGCCATAATTTTCTATAGACTAGGGTTACAAAATAAATTTATTTCAGTCATATTTACATTAGAAATCTGCATATGTTACCTGTTTTGGGTCTTATAAAATCAGTACTTTTGTTTTGAATAGGAAAATTTAAGTGTAAGGGCTGATTCAGTGAATTTTCATACTCAACTCTAATCGCAATTTCTGAAATAAATTCCAAATCTGCATAATAGTCACTGAAAATATATTTTTATAAGTGGCCGTGGTGTTCGAATTTGCCGAAAATTCATTTGGGGTCAAAAATGTCCATTTGGGGACGTTACATTGAGTGTATGAGAAAAAAGTTATGCGCTATGCAAGTCAAGGAACTGCCAACAAAACAAGGCAGTTCCAGAAACTGCTGCAACTCTTTAAATACAATTAAGAAGTAATTTTATAATTTATTACAAGCAATCTGTGAAACTTCTCTTTTCAATGGTTTAAGTCATGTTGCATCAGAGCTCTCAATAACATGTTATGGCCTTTCGAAGATGGGTCAATTTTCTCCCAAGATTTCTCACTTCTTTGTGGCACCTTTCCCACATGAGCTATCTTGTCTCCTGAGCTTCTTCCACTTAGCGACTAGCATATATAATCACAAACAACACACAAATAAACTTTAGTTATTTCAAAAAATGTCTTTGTAAATATCAATGTTAAGACAGTCATTGATTGATAATTTGCAAATGGATTTGGTTGAAATACTCTTTGCCCCAAAGGAAAGCACTCAATGTCGGGAAGTGGCCATTGGAGCCTTGATATTGACAAGCAAATATACCTGGCCTGTGTCTAGGATGACATTATTTGCTATATTTATTGCCGTGTTTAGACTAGAAGAATTTGATATCTATTTGTGGATTCCTAATGAGGAAAGTTGATAAAGAAAAATTTGTGTCTAAGATTATGTATATAAAAGTTGTGATATTAGAATCATGTTGCCATCTGGCTATAGTCATTAATCATATGTTAATGGTCACAACTGAGTTGTAGTATTGTAAATCGTTGTGAATGATTGGCCATGTAGTTATGAGGCTAACTTGATAATAGCACCTCCTATCCCATGGTAAATATTGTTGGAAAGCTTCAACAAAAGTTCCTTAATTTTGCATGTTATTCCTGTGCAAGTCCTTTGATGCAGATAAAATTATTACATTCTCATCTCGCCAATTATACGTTAAGAGTGTGGTTACAAGAGTTGATTCTAATTAGATGTCTGTTCTTATTATGAAAAAAGTATTACTTGTAATTTTGCAGTTTGGTAAAAAAATTTCTGCATTTGATTGTTGTGGGTACATCCATTCCAAGGTTTTTCAACCTGGCAATCATTCGTGTTTATCTTTTCATCAGAAAGGTCATATTATTTATTTCATAACTTATGATTGACTGCTCATCTCTACTACATACATAGCACACAGAACAAATAGGATGCATTGTAAATTTCCACTAAAAGAATGCCTGCCATAATTTGAGTCGTCCTATATTGACTTTTGATCCCAGACAATGCACCTAGTACACCTGCTCATTATGGATGCTGTTTGAATTTTGGGTAAAGGTGCTACAATGGTTCGAGAATATTCATTAATAAGGTGTTTCAATCATTAGTTGTGTTATTTATCAATGTACAGATATCAATCAATCCTGCAGTTTAATATATATGTGAATTTGAAGATCATGTACAATGTAACTAATATGAGAATATACATCATGCTTGAAGATGTGTTCTACATACAAGCAATGAAAGGTGCCATATGTTTTAAATTAGAGAATGCTAATGTTGTTTGTCGATGTCTTTATGCTATTCATGACCAGGTTCTATCAGCAATTGCAAGTCTCTATTATCTTTGCAGTCCGTCAACAAAAGCAGGTGTGTTTAGTTGAATGGTACTTTTTTGTCATGACTATTTCATTAATACTCTTACATTACACAATAAAATTTCGTAGTCTCAGTTCTTTTTTTGAAATTACAGAGATATTGACTCCACAAGTTATTGAAGTTATAAGGAAGTATGGAGACGCAGGGTCAGTCAACATCAAGTTTAGTAATCTAGCAAAGGCTTTCCTGGATAAACATGTCAAAAGTTAATTGAGTTTCTGAATGGTCTACACCGAACTGTCATGTACCTCTCTCCCTAGTTTAGTGACAACATCCCATGGGTCTTTGTAAACCATGTTCGGAACATGTGTATTCATAGGCTTCTAAATATTACCCCCTATTTTTGGAATTCTCCAACTCCAATTCTTGGTACCCCCCCTTTTACACTAATGCCTTTAATTTTAGCAATATATTGGTACAAAGGTTGTAAATAAAAAGTACCCCTTATGTGCACTCACGTGGTGTTTAGCACATCTTAAGCATGCAACATCCATACACTGCCTTTATGCTTTTGTTTGTAAGTAAGAATGCTATATTGCACTACCATGAATTTCCAACCGTATATAAAGTTTCTAATTAACGTAAGATTATATGTAACACGCATTTACAACTTGAATACAAATCTTTGGCATCAAAACAATAATAACAATTATGAATTAATCATCAAAAGAGGTCAATTAGTAGGTATTAAATGTTTTATTCTAAGTAATAATCTGCTCCATTACTTTAGAATTCAGAATTTCGTCTTTTAAATACGAGAACTTCCCCATCTGAAGGTCGGATCAGTAAATGCCCAGGTTAGATGCATGATCTTGGATCAGGAAGCACCATTAACCTTGAAATCCCCATAGGAAAGAAGCCACGCCCACGGGGTTTCTATTCTACCAAAATCTCGCTTGAGACTCGTACCTAAACTCGTGTTTGCTTATATGGGGCGCATGCCACAAGAGGTGCGAACCAGGATCATCATTGCGGTAATCACTCTAGGCAGCTTATTAGTATTACAAAAACCAAAGAACAGGAATTTCCTTGTTGAATCCACTATAGAAAGCACAAATCTACTAGTCTAAGCTAGTGGGAAAAACTACTATTTGAAGAACACCATTCACCGTAAAACTAATTATCATGAATCTCTATCCACGATTCCACACATATTTATGGGTTTCAGGGGTTTTCCTTTTCCTCATAAATGATTTTATTTTTGAAGTTTTGCTTTTTTCTTATTTAACTTGTTTGACATTTAATTTCCTAAGATGTCATTGGATCCACCGCTCCAATCTATGGGGACAAGGCTACTCCACCAATGAAGAAATACTTGTAAGTTGGTCTTTTCAATTGCTTATCTATGATTTTTCTTGAGCCCATTCATTTAAGAATATATTCTTGGTTTCAAAATTGGGCTGTGATGTCACATATTCAAGGCTTACCTTAGTCCCATCGCGGTCCCTAAGCTCCATCTTAGTGTCATCTTGAGTGGTTGTGGTAGTTTCTTTCTCTTTGGTGTTTGAGATGTTACTTTCTCATTTGTCTCAATCTCAATTAAAGCTTTTCATAGCCAGTGAACCCTTCGTTTCTAATTTCACCTTATACAACTTGGATTAAAAAAAAACTTCTCTGTTTGCTTAGTATTTATCATAGATTTTAAAATGCCCCTTTATGATAATGTGATGCTAGGTAGCCGTTTTCATGACATTCTTTGCATAAAATCCAATATTATGATATTCCAACAGATGGCTAAAAGGTTTTTTTTTTTTTTTTTTTTAATTTATTTTTTATCGAAATAGGTTGCATTTATGTTATTTAAAATCAAAGATATACAACAAAATATGAATGGCAAGAAAGAATCTTGGGGCTTGCAACCTAAAAAACAACTGTTTCATAAGTGTGTAAAAGTAAATACAACAAGAGTAACCCAAGTATCGAAGAAGAAAAATAGCGATAAGCGGCCCTCATTGCAAATGATAACACACAATCTACAACATATTACCAGATTTTTCATAACACAAATAACAAATTAAATTGCACAAGCAGAAGCACCAATTCCTAATGGAGGGTTTCATGGTCCCTACCCTACAAGAAGTCCATTGACTCAACATTTGGGATATGATCCTAGCCTATGCCTAAATTTGCTTGGCGTTGATTATCCTCAGCAAGTATCTCCCTTGAAATGTTTGTTGCAGAATTAACGCGTGGGTGCATAGGTTTGAGTAGAGGCCATGGTCTTCCAAAAGTTAGGTTGATGCCAAGAGGGCTTTGAATTCCTACTTTGAGGGGTGGGCTTCTATAGGAGCCACAAAAACTTGAGACAACTACAAAGGGCTTTGAATTCCAGTTTTGAGGGGTGTGCTTCTGTAGGAGCCACAAAAACTTGGGACAACTACAACTATGAATTTGACCCCTTGTATGGGTAGGATGTTTGGGAGGGTTTGAAATGGGGCCTCGTTGATCGTGGACAGTTTGTTAACACAAAGGGGCGTTGCCAATATCCAATGAGCTCCTTGAGATTGGATATGAAGAAACGAGTTGGCAACCACAAAAATCTCCTATGACATGTAATCTCTATTTTTCTCTTGGACTACCCATTATATGATTGTGGTTCGTGCCATACAAAGCTGCTACCATACTTTTCTCGATTGTTGATTTCCCTGCCTAAACATGGCCATAAGCGATCACATCACAAATTTAGGAGAAATCCAGAGTCTACTCCTACATCCAAATATAACATCAAAGGGAAAGTTGTAAAAAATAGATTCATGTGTCATTTTAAAGATGTAATATTATATCAATTATAACACTACCAAATTTGTGCACTCTTAGTAGAATAAAGCACATAATCCCTTGACCGAGCAATTATTCAAGAAATGGGTTTAGGATGGAACAATCCAAAAAAAGTATATTTGGTGCCAAACATCCATATTGTTAGGACTTAATCAAAAGGCATGCTTGTAAGAATCCACTAAACCACACAAGTGGTATTGAGAGCATGGAAGGCCCATATGTTAAAATTGTTCACCTATTTGTAAGCCTTGATAGATGAAAACATGGGGCATTAAGGGCATGGAAGTCCATATGTTGAAGTTCACCTATAGGTAAGCCTTGATACATAAAACACTACACAATATGTTAAATTTTGTGCTCTATAGGAATTTTCCAAAGGATCTTCTATACCATGGCCGACGCAAGGAAATCAAAGCCCACATGAAATAAAGCTTTTCCCAACTAGGAATAAATGGCACAAGCCACTTGTAGCCTAGTTTTGTGGTGTATCTTCTGGAGGGTGTGTTAATATGCTATTTTTAGTCTATCCACCAACACTCAATAGCTTGAACACCCATCTAATGTTAAAAAGAATTTGGAATAAGAGCTTGAATCTCACTAACAAAGTCGAATTCCATTGCTTCAAGTTTGTATATGGCTTTTAGGATAAAGTCAAGGGATCCGATCTTGTGCATATCTGCATAAAATTTCTCCAATAACTTTAATACCATTTCTAAAGAGCCTAAGAGCTCACATATAAAGGAACCTCAACAAGAAAAAATCCTTGAAAATTAAGAATGGGAGATCACAATCTCGAAATTTTTAATAGCTTCCAAAGTTTTCCATATATTTTTCATAACTAAAGTGTTCAAGATCTTGAAAGGAGAAACATTAAGCACAAGGGTTTGAAGGCCTAACCCCTTTTGTGGTTTCCTCCCATAAGGGTAGACCGACACAATTTTATATAGAATAAGCACTTTCTTGGCCTCAATTCCATTTAGAACACTAATCACCCATTTGGCACATAAGATAGCGATATGATTGTTCACATCAATGCTACCCATACCTCATTTTTTCTAGGGAGAACACATTTCCTAGTTAACCAAATGAAAGCCACAACCACTATGAGGATTCCCATGTGAAAAGTCTCTTAGAAGTTTTTCAAGCTCCTTATTAATAACTGGTGGAGGTTAGAAGCATTCGTGTTGTGAGATGAGTTCACTTTCAACACAACACGAGAATGCTTCAAAAGTGTGGAATTTGCGTAAGTAAAGCAAATATACAGAGAGAGTTGGTTCTCATATATCTCTACTCATAACGCTGCCTAATCTTAACACTGCAAGAGGAAAAAGAGAGGGAAACAACAAATAAAAGGAAAAGGTGATGCACTAGAAGAGAAATAGGGATCTCCTCCCTCTTGCGCTTGGAAATAACCCAGTACAATGAACAAATGCAAGTATAATCCCCACACACTTATCAAAAGATAAGGAGAGACAAGAGAAAAAATCGGGCAAATATAAGCCGCAACGTCAACCTTTGCTCAAATATACACAAATGGTATTGACTATAAAAGAGGCTTAGGACACATTTCATTTTCTAGCATAGAGGTTAAGGTTACAAAAGTAGGGAAGACACAACTAACAACTGTAAGAAGTGCCCAAAAATGGCAAAAATTCTCCAAAACGACCAACAGTCTCAATAATAGAACTAACTTTGCTATTTATAGAAGAAGAGAAGAGAGGAGAGAAGAACCGAAGAAATTTGGGTTTTAATTACCAAAATCTCTCGCCCATTCGCAATTGCATCTTTAAATGACGGATTTGACATATTGTCACTCCATCTGTATCAAGATAGTGAATAAATTTCTTGTAATTTGCAAAATGGTAGGGCCTTAATGGAGAATGTGTCTACATATTGAACGAGGCATTGAGTTTCAATGAACGGACTCCTTAAATCTCTGCAGCTGATTGTCCTTTACATTAAATATAGAAACAATGGTTAAGACTCATGGTCTCTAATTACCCGCAAAAAAACGACACAACATGGCCCCAAGTAACTATCATATGAAAGCCCATCCCTGGAGCACCATAATATAACTAATTTAACTCAATTTAATGTCTTGCAACAAAATATATGGTAGTTAGACTCTCTGTCTATCATATTGCATATATGACATTGGCAAGGCTATCAAATTGGCCACATGTCAATATCTAATTGGCCACTTAGTGCCACGTGGCGAGTTTTAGGACTCTCAGAGGGTTTGCACCTTTGACCACGACTTTAACCTCATTGACCCACCCAACTACGTGGTTGTACAACTTTGTGCCATGTGGCACACATTCATGTTCCCGTGCTTCGGGGTTTTCTCCCTTTGCTTGTCAATATCCTCCCTTCGGAATGCAGTTTCACAGATGCGTGCCATGTGGTGCTCTTCCGGGCTTTCACACTTCATGCTCTTTTCTTTTTTCTTCTTCTACTTGCATGCTTTGCATGGACCTCAGGTTTCCAAATTTATAAAGATTGGATGTGTAAAGATTGACGATTCAGAATGACTTGATATCGATATTGATAAAATGTAAACAAATATGTTAATGGGTCAATACCTCAATCTTCAATAATTGAGACAAAATGTTGCGAGAGGACATTTATTGACCACGAGAGTTTTATTCCCTCACCGCCCTTGAAACCTTGTAAATTGTCAAAAGTCTTTTCCACAAAAACTTGACGATTGTTTTTCATAAAGTCATCCAGTTTTAATACCCTTGAATTTTTTGAGTATTCATTATGTTTATTAAAATTCTTAGCCTATCTTGTTGATACGTAGACTTGGTCAATGTTAAGCACTATAGACATAGTAGGGCTCATAACACACTATGAATGATGGGCTAGATAACTTGTTCCATGCAATACCAAAACGACACTAGAAGACTAGAAAATTCAACCTAAATTGGTGCTTTAGAGTGTCATACATAATGGAATATATAGTCTAGGGGATAAAACTAAAAATGACATTTTTGACAAATCGTAACCCATTTGATATAATGCATTATAGTGGCCATGATTGCTAAACCTAAACAAACAAGGCTATGATATGACAAATACGGCTGAATTTGATGTATGCAAGTGTGGAGGGAAGAACAATAAATAGACACTTTGTGAAAGTGAAAGATTTGAGAAGATATTTGGAAAGAGAAAATGATATAAACAAAGAAGTAGAAATGAATTGAATAGTTAACTGTGAAGAGGGCTGAATAAAGAACATGTATTAATGTGGTTTGGTCTTCTGGTGTCATTTTGTTTGTAAGGGTGTTTTGATTTTAATGTTATATTGAGTGCATAATAAAAGACATGCAACCCAAAAAATATTTCATTTTGTACTATATTTACAATCTTTCAATATGGAAAAGAATAAATTAGATAAGGAAGCGATTTTTTGAAAAATGGCTATTTTGATAATTTAATACTACTTTAATGTTTTTAATTGTCTTATGGGTAAGAATCATGTTTAGGCCTTCTCAAGAAGGGAAAGAAAAAATAGTTATTTGTACCATAAATTGTGGACATTTACATATTTTTACATTATTATATTGTCTTCCTATGTCAAATGGACATCTCCAAAGATTTTCTTTCCCACTTGGATCAACAAAAAGACAAACACCAAAACCAAATATATGTTTTTAATCATCTCCCTACAGATAAAATATCCTATTCCATGAGAGTCCTCGAAAAAGAAAAAGGTCAAATTGATGTGTCATGTGGTGTACAATGATGTGTCATTTGTATTCAATGGGAAGGTTATTTATGACTTGTCAGAAAAAATTCTTATGTTTAAAATATAGAAAAATCAAATTTATTTGTTACATGTTGCTTTCAAATTGGTCAACAAGAAAAATAGTTTTTGAACTAGTCATAAAATCTTGATATGCCTAGAAAAATATCTCAGCCAAGCAACAAATTAGATTAAACTTTTTGTCAAAAATGAAATAAATATTTATTTTTATAAAACTGTATGCTAAACAAAGTAAATGACACTTGACAAGATATGATTGGACAAGTAAAAATAATTAATAGATATATTAGAAAGATATATAATCTTCCTTCGATAGTATAAAAAGCCTTCGGTAAAATTTTGAATTGTCATATATTCTTTGCAAATGTCAAATTATACCAAATGCTACAATTTCTTTTGTTTAAGCTAATTAAGTGGATAATTTTTTTGGGGTTGTGATTTTTTTTCCCAACCTCCCTTAGTTATTTACGACATTTATTCTTTGATATTTATTAGGGGTTCCTTTACCTCCCTTAGTTACATCCATATCAAAATTTCATTTCATTTACCTTTTAACTAACTTTTTATCCATAAGAGACAATAATTATACATTAACATACACACTGTTAAGATGCGAGAAATATTCCTTCAAAAACTAAAAAGATATGACTTGTGCCTTAGGGGTGAAGTTGAATAGGAAGATTTTTTTTTTTATAATTTATCTTATTATTATATTATCATTTTTAGTGCTCTTTGTCAGGGTCATATCTTTTAGTTGGTTGACACAATTTACAAATTGAAGGAGGTGTGGGAAATATGGTAGAGTGAATTAGAATAAATGGTCCATAACTAAGTACTTTGCAATTCAATTCATTATACTAAGCCAATAAATACTTTGAAGACCCTCAAAATACGAAATATAAAAAGCTGTCAAAATTTGGTAAAAAATAGATTTTCAAGACTTCCCAAAAATATATTTTCAAAAATTCTATTCTAGATCAGACATCTATTTGACCACACCTAATCAGAGCCTAATCCGGTCAATTTTAAAAAATACATTAGATCATGAAATAACAACAAATGGTGCTCATATATGACCAATATTCTTCACATTATACCTACGTCCATCTTATTGAACCCAATTAGGAGCTAATCTAATCACCTTTCTCAAATAATGACATTTAATCATGAAATGACAATGTTGCTCAAACATGCCTAATTTCCCCCAAATATACCTTCGTGCACATGATAACACTTAACTGTGGCTTAATTTAGTTAATTTTATTGAAATAATGTCATTTGATCATGAAATAATGATAAATGGTGCCCATGTATGGTCACATTTTCCTAAATCTACCTACATCTATTTGATCACACCTAATTGAGGCCTAATAAAAAACAAATAGGTTCTAGTGAAAAGGATAAAATATCATATGGAATTCATCAAATATATACTTTCATTATATTTGAGTTCCTCTAGAAAAAAATTACACTTAAAAAAAATGACACCATATTTCGAGTTCATATGCAAAATTTATGGCCTCTTGAAGGTAGAGAATTTTCCAGGGTCTTAAAAATGTATATCCTTTAAAATGGATATTTGTTACAAGATACGATGTTGGAACCTATAAAAAATAACAAATATCCATCTTCATTGCAACTTTTTCAACTCCAACGTTTTTAATATTTTCCATTTTTTGACCCCTCAACTTCTTGCACTCACCTCTACACACATTATGCCATTTTCATATACATTGTCTCTTTGACCACTAGGGGAATGCAACTACTATGTCTTCATATATGTTCTATAAGACATGAATTTAAAATGGGGGTATATCACTTTCCTTCACTCATTGCAACATGGTTTTGCAATGGAGTCAAATCATTTTCCCTCTCTCTCCTTGAGACTAATTTGACAATATACCTTGATGAATAATATGTGTTGACAATGATATGGGCTATCCAGGACATTCCCCTCTCATTTGTTTTGCACCCCTAGAATCAATTAATTGGCTAGTTGATGATTGGTGTTTACATCTACATTTAAGAAAGTAAAAAGACATACAAATATTCAAGATAAGGAATAAAGAAATTCAACAATTCAAAAATTCAAAACCAAGACCTATTTGTGACTTTCTTTGTGTTTAGCCGTAAATTAAATTTTAGGTAAATTTAATTAGGTTTAGATTAGATTAGAGTCGTTTACATATCTTATAAAGATGTTACAATAGGAATAATAACTCATATTTGTAGCTCAGATCAGATATAAAGAATATAACATACACCAATCAACCAAACATGTAATTGAAAATACGAAACGAATATATAAATGCACTTAGCTGATTATAAATGATTTATGGAGATATTTTAGACTGTGCAACAAAGAAATTGGGGGGTATGATCATGAATGATCCTCGTAATAGTAGATGGAATTGTGAATCAAACTAGGGCAGGGCTTTACCAAATTGCCAAGACCATACCGTACAGTTTTGACCCTACTGCAAAGTCTTGGACCTGCTCTGATTTAACTTATGTAACTTTCTATGGTGCTTACCTTCTTGGATTTTTATGTCCCTGTCAAAACCTAGTTGTCATACATGCAACAAGACTCTCTGAATAGATTAAACTTCATCTAAAACCCTATTCGTGGATGAAGAGTCCTGCAAAACAAATATTAGAAGGGTCGTGGGTATCCCTGTACACCGCTGACATTGGCACTACTCTGAAAAGACCTCAATGTACACATCATTCTCCATATGGCATGTGATATTTAGATAAATCAGTCAGATTTGGCATTTACTTTGATCATGCTTGATTTGACTTGGATCTTGCTAAAACACTTGGAGAGAGGACATTTGAGTGCTTGTGGATGAGAGATATGACTGCCTTGATCTAGTTTGTATCTTCATACCTGATCTGGTTGTTTCCCCAATGAATTCGTATGTGACAGTGTCAAATTTAGGGAGCTTTGGATGCCTTTTACAAGTTTATGAAATGAGTATTCTAGTGCATTATCTTAGGAGTCCCTGGTTAGCAAATGAGACAATGTTTAGTTGCTTATATAGGGTTTTGTACATGATTTATCCAAGAAAGGATAACTACGATAAAGTATAATACCCAACGAAAGATATTGATTCGAAAGCAAAGTTGGAGGACATGTCCGTTCAATACTGCATAGATGAGTCAAAACTCGATATAAAATTTTGACCAAATTGTATAGCCCTGACTTGGAGTAGGAAACATGCCACACGAAGCTTGAAGCTGATAAATTGATGTTTTTCTATTGATTTTGTGCATTGTATTCTCAAAATGTGTCGATATGTCAGTGTGCAAGGATAAACAAGATAAATAATGGACCTCAAAAAGTGTTAAGCAGGAATGAAGAAGTTGTATTTATCATAGCAAGATTGCACAATGAAATCAAGGGTTGCCAAAATGTAAATTACCAAATTTGATTGTCTACATGACTCTTTTTCCAAACACGCACGCTCAAGCTATAACTCTTCTATTTCCTCAACTTCTTCAAAGCGCGCCACTACACCTAGTTCACCTAATAATTCCAACAGCCTATCCTCCGTCTTGGCACTATCCCCCATGGTAAGGCACTTGATACCCTATAAGGCCTTATCAACTGATGACTTCGTACTTCGATACTCAAATATTTGAATGAGGTTAGCCATGAGCTCTTATAAATTCCCTATCTAGCGGCATGTCTCCGAATGAATATACCATGCATGCGCACAACCCTGTAGTGTAGAGTATAACTTATGCACCCAGAGGGATGGTGGAAAAGCTTATGTGCCTTCTCTCTAGATCCTTTCACACTCCTAGATATGGAAAGAGGTGGGCTCCTTCCCATGGTATTCCTTGATGGTGGTGGGCACGTTGCTCTTAAAGAATCTAACAGAGAGAGCAATTTTTACCTCACGCCATTCCAAAAGGCTCTCTTAATGTGTCGCCCACCACCATGTAGTTGTGCCAAGTAGGACATAACTTAACATCCCCCTCCATTCCTTCTCATTCTTCCACTAAGCTTCCATTTCCTATGAGAAAGATCTCAGGGAAGGCTCCTCCTGAATACTTAGGTTACTCCTTTCCTCCTAGGTGCTGAACTATGCACATCTTTGTCACCTTGGTCACCGACCCTCTCAAATGTCATCCCATCAATTCATAAGTTCCATGCACCCAATTGTCACATGCTAGACTGGTGGTATCACTTACTTACTGAGCATCCTCAAACTAGATAACTCCGTTGGTAGGATGTATTATCTCTGGGTCCCTGATTGAGCACACATATATCCTATCCAGAACTTCTTCCCCCAAAGGTTCAATATAGAGTGTCGACTTCCCATCAGCTAGGGGTTTAATGACCCATTCCTCCTTATTTTCAAAGCTGATGTCGCCTTTGTTGAACCGAAGGTCCACCTTATTATTGTAACACCATGGGCACCCAAGTAGTGCTGGGAAATTGTCTACATTGGTGAGTGCCAAGGCTTCAAAGTCCCTAGTAAACTTAGCTCCCTGGATAGTGATAGTTGCATCCTGTAAGACACTGATGGGCATCACCTTAGTCTTGTTCACCATATATAACACATTTGAAGATGGCTGTAATGTAGGTCTTCCCATCTGATGCCATGCATCCAAAGTTAGAACATTAACCTCCACACCAGTGTCAATGAAGCTATTACTAAGGAGCCATCCATCCATAATTTCATTCAATGTGATCTCCTTTTCATAATCAAGGCTCTAAGGGGGGAGTTTTATGTGTAAGACATACCTCTCATGCTCTCCTCCAGTGCCTAATACCTTCTCTCTCAACCATGATCCTAGCAAGGGAATGATATTCTCTTACCTTAGAATTTTACACACCTTCTTAACCTCATCCAGGTCATCCTTTGGCACCTTAAGTCTCCTCCCTTGTTCTTCTGTCTTGGATTTCTCCTTTAGACACTAGATTTCCCCTTGTAAAATCTGAATGAAATTCATAGTGTCTTGATACACCTAATTTTGATGCGTAGGGTCTGGGTACTTTCCATGAACTATTTCCTCCCTTGAAACCAGGTTCTTCTACCTTGGTATCTCTCTTGCACACACGGCTTTTGCTCTTGTTGTTACTAAGACAGGCTCCAAACCTGCATCCCATGTTACCTGAGGCATCCACCATATGTATGCATTCTTAATACTGACCATTTCATTTCCCTTGTCTTTCTGGTTTTGTTGATTCATGTGCTCAAACAACTTTGGGCACTCCTCATACTTATGCTTCTTTCCGCACCAAGAGCACTACAAAAGGTCTGAGCACTCTTGTTTGTAATGCTCTGTAGATCCACAATTGAAACAAGTTCCACACAGGAAATCACTCCTTCCTCCTTTTTGATTACCATGGCCACTAAATCCCCCTCTAAAACCTCTTCCATGCATGCCTCTATCTGTGCGCTCCTCATAACGGTGATCATCACCCTTGGAACTACTCACAACACTAGTTTGGCACACCTCATGATCAATGGCCTCATGGATCTGATCAATTAGCCTATGGTCCTTAGTATCATAGGTTGTAGAGGTGCAAATCTTGTAGTAACAAGACACATTCTTCTAGATTATGCACTGTAGCAAGGGGCATCTACTTGCATCATGGTCCCCATGACAAATGTCACAATCTACTGTTACGGTGCATACTATTCTCTGGGGGAAATTATACTTAACGTGCCCCTTTACTTCACAATCCATGCACCATAAACCACTATGAGTCTCATGGGCTGAGTTTGCAGACAACATTTCCAACAACTTGGCCATAGCAGCAATCTGAGCCTCCAGGAACTGGCTAACACCAGTATAGACATTACCAATAGCCTCGGTGCGCAGATTAGTTTCCAATGCCTCGCACGGGTCTGTAAAATTTTTATGAGATAAGGACCTTCTAAAAGGGGTGATAAATCCTCCAAAAAACCACTGAGCATGTTACGAAGGGTGAATATCATATGATAATTTAAACAAGAGAGTTTTAAAGCACACATCATACTCCTGCACACTCTCTGTAATTCCTTGTTGAATCTCCTTCAAAGCGTTGATGCTCTTCTTCTCGAACTCAGGAATGTGGAATTCTACCAAGAATGTGTTCTTTAAATCATTATAGTCCACCACTATTTGATGAGGGTCATATTTCCTATACCAGATATCTGTGCGCCCTTGCAACGTGGTTGTAAACTGACTAGCCTTCTATTCTAGGGTTGTGATACCCTTTGTGCACCATAACAGTTCACACTTGTAAACATGTTTTATAGCATCCTCAATACCTCTATAATTGGGCAAATGTAGAGACATTTCAAAGAAAACTTGGGGGGTTTGTTGGGGCCTGAACCCTCCTGAGCCAGAGCCTTAGTTTCCGACTGTGTTTCCTCTATCACCTGATCCACTGGGTCCACCAAGTCCTGAACCACCGGATCCACTAGGTCCACAAGGCCCTGAATGACCAAAGCCACCAGCTCTTATTCCTCTTGAACCACTAGATCCACCAGACCCACCAGGTCCTAAACCACCAGAGCCACCAGATCCACTAGGTCTTAAAGTGGTCATGCCAAGGGTCCCCACAGTTCCACTGAGCTATGCACCTATGGTCTGCGACAATGCCCCACTTCCAATAATATACCCTGCACCACTCCCAAAAATGAGACCAAAATCTTGGTGTGTATACCTTTCCCAAAAATTCCTAACAATGGGTTGGTGTTTGCATCCATAGAAGGCCCAAACGATAAATTACACATCCTAGGTGTAGACCGATCATCTCCAATGTAACCAACATGACTAGTAATATTTTCCCCCTAATCTAGAAAACCAAGTGCGAGGGTTTGGTCGCTAGTGGGCTCAGATGTGTGCCAATAGTTCTTATCTCTCTACATGCGATGAACTCTCATCAAAAGCTAAAGGGGTCTCTCTTATGCGCTTGCCAAGATGGGGTCACACAGACTGCTTAGGTTCCACGTCCTCTGCGTGAACCTCAAATACTTCCTGCAGCGTCTACCACCATACATCCATCACACCTGCAACCTTGCATTTTCTAGCAATCTCCCTTTCATGTGCTTCATGATACTTGATTTGTCTCTCCTCCCTTTCTTTCTCTGTCACAAAACCTTCCATCTTCCTCCACCCTAGCTTCCTTGCCCAGTGCTCAAAATGGTTTAGCCGGCCATTGGGAATGCCTCTAAACTCATGGTAACCATAAATATTTTCATAGTTAGAGGGACAACACATAGAAATGATCCTCTGGGATTCTGCAGAAACTCAAACTCAACATCCTCCAAACAAGAATATGTGGGAATGGCATACTCTAGAGAGTAGCTATCCAATACTCCTTTCCACCAATGATTCACAACATGGGTCCATGTCAATTCTACATCCTAAAGCCTCTGGTATTCTTCTTGGGTCCAGACACATGATCCATAATGCCAAATTGATCTAGATGCATAGGCTGAGAGCCATTCATATAGTTCCACTAGGAAGCAGCAGAAAAAAAATTCATACCAATCATGGTAGAGGTTCTCTTCTACCCATCTACGTGCATCAAACTCAGGTCTAGTGTTGAATCTCTAAGAAAATTCATCCTTCATGCTCTTGAACCATGATTCAACACTTTCTAACATTAACTGCTCTATCATTACTCACTACACAGATCATGATGTATGTTATTTCCCACTATAACTTCGAAAAGAGGTCCCGATAATGGAACCAAGATGTAGTCATTTTTACCCCTATCACAAAAGAAAGGAACCCCATATGCATCAGCCTATCACCTAATGGATGTTGGGTCCTCACCTGAGGCATGCGTGGGTACCGATTTTCTCTTTTATGTGAGTTAAGTGGGAAACATCATCTATGATTAGTGTTTAAGAGATTTCAAAAGAATTTAATACATACAAGAACCATAGAGCTCAAACAGCCTCTAGATCCTTGTAGTTATCCCAGAAATAGTACTTAATAGATTATATAACTTGTACCATAACAGAAAGAAGTATATAAAAATCCATACTTAGCATAAAATGAAAAAGAACCTATGAAAAAGTTGTATGCATCAGAATCATTGATGTTTATATATATATATATATGATATATATATATATATATATAAACTGGTAACCTCATTACATCCATGGAGCCATTTACAGAATGTCATAAAGAAGCAGACCATAGTCATGCATTACAACTGGACTAACGTAGCTAAGCTAACAAAAAGAAAAATTATAGTCCCCTTGCCTAATACATCCTTTCCCAAATGTAATTACCCACTAACAGAGCTCTTGCAGTATTTCTGTAGAGCTCCACCCACTCTTTAAGTCTCTTATCCTCCCTTCCTTTGTCTCTTTTTACTCTATAGGTGCCTTGTATTTATATCCTTTCTGGTCTAACAACTCATCCTCCAGCGCCCTCAGATCCAATGCCAAGTGTCTGAATGTGGTCCTCCATGCGAGCATGCTCCTCCAGGCCTGAGCTTTCCACTTTATACCATGATGTGCTTCTAGAAGCTTCTACTGTAGGCATGCTCCTTCCTAGGCGAACCTGTTGCCAGGATGACACCTTATCCATGCACATTTGGGTCATGCTTTTCACTTGTTCTTCCCCGAATGCCCAATTTGACTAATTCCTAAACCCCTAGTTCTATCTGTGTGCATCACGCATGCTTAACAAGATTCCTTAAACGCACTTTTACCTTGCACACCATTCTATAACTGGGATCCCGCACGCCTATGTGCCTTTTGTACTTGGTCAATATTCTAGGGGCCCAACAGAGTCTCTTCTAGTTCTTAATTGTGTGTGTGTGTGTGTGTGACAGGATATTGAAGAATTTTTCGAAGGTGTGTGCACATGAGAATCAGCAAACTCCTTGATCGCAGAGAAATAAGTTTGATCAATGTTTGGAGAGTAATTTGACCACAAGCATTGTGCTGATGACAAATATATTAAAGCACAAGTTTGTAGACTGGTCATCAAGGCAAGCCATACAATTGAAAGCGGGGCACACCTTCCCCATCATAAGGAAATGCTAAAATTCATATACATAGAGTCATGACGCAAATCCTGGAACATCTGAATTAGCTGGGTATAGAGAGGTGGATGGACGGTGAATAAAGAAAAGATTATTCATATTTCACATTACAATTACATAAGAGATTCATAGTATACTATTAAATTTACTAATAGAGGAACCGTGGATCCTACACATAGTCAATCTTGTAGTAAAATTTTAATGGGGCAAATGCATCTTTATTTTGGATATTCGTATGAGATAGGTGTTCCTGATTGTACGTCAATAAAACGGTAACTAGACTAGTTCCCACCATATGGATAATAGGCATAAACATCCAAACAATGTAGTGAAAAAGATGGATATGGTGCCCACCACTCTTAATTAATTTACCTATAAGGCCATGCGTCTGGAATTCTATGCTAAAACACTGTGGCATTAGTGAATGTAGTTTGTACAAGATATTGGAGGATTATTGTGCCAACTACCTTTTGGTTATGGTCGATTGTCTTTGTGTAAGTTACAGTAAGTTCATTTGTGATTCAACACTGCTACATGGGTTAATTTATACATACTAATAGGAATAAATATCCTTGGACCAAATTTCTTTATGTCTTTATGGTAGAATTTTTTGTGTGATCCATAAACTAGATTAAAGAGGCAAATAAAAATAGAATTGATTATTGAAGATTGATGTATACATACACACCCTCTAAAAAAATTACAAATATGAGGGAAAGGATGCCTATGTGGAGAGGACCAAATTATATATCTAATCACTTAGGCTTGAGTGGAGAGAAAAATAGTAAACAAAAAGTCCCATTGGTTGTTTTAGTACTTAAGGCAAAAAACAAAGGAAAACGTAATATAGCCACAGGTTGTGGAAGAAGATACATATGCAAAAATTATTTCACCTTATAATACAAAGGTAAAAGAGGTCAAAATTATGCAATATGGAAGAACCACGTATGAGGGGAAATGGGGACATAATGCCTCACCCTAAAAGAGGAGAAGAGCGGGTACTACACAAATTTTTGTGCCAACACCAAAGTTTGAGGCAACTCAAAAATGAGGAAATTGAGTTAAACAAAGGGATTGATGAGAATGACACTGGTGGCATAGGAATTAACACTAGGTCATAAGAGTCTATTGCACCAGTTGACCTAGACATAGGTGTAGGAGACCATCAATGTAAGTTAACCTCATTTGAACTAAGGAAGGGGAAGAAACTGGTTCGAGTGCGACAAGAAACCAACTCCTCCAATGAATCCTACCCCTATTGTAAGCCATTCTTGCATAGAAAATAAGCTAAAAGAAGATAAGATTCCTAAAGACTCAAGTGCAGGGACATCCTAAGCTCTAAAATACCTCTATAGGTTATCACCATTCAATATGAAGGAGAGTAATATAGTGGTGCAGGAGGAGGAGAAGTAAAATGGATATGATGGTTACTTAGAAGGTGAGTGCATAGATGAAGAAGAGGAAGAAAATTTTCTTCAATACAAATGAAAGTGTGGGCTAGAATAATTGGAGGAAGGATAATATGATGAGGAGGAAGGAGAAGATTACAAGGAGGATGAAACATTCAAGTTTGATCCAAAAAAACCTCACAAATATCTCTACACAAGGTATTAACAAGGGATGGTCATTATAGATTTGTTCGCTTGGGATTTCATGAAGGATTTTAATTGGAACAAAGAGAACAAAGAAGATGTTATCCATTTTCATTGATGAATATATAGAGGAACCCATAATCAAGCTACCCTGTGATTATTTAAACCAACTACCCATAGAAAATGGAGACCCCATATCCCTCACCAAAATTTACTACCTATATGAAACCCAAGTAGGTGAGATGCTACTAAAAATAGTAGGTGATGTGGTCCACTAGAATCTAAATAACAACATAGAGTTATGTATATAAAGAACACTCTTGAGTGATCTAGAGAAGGATATCAAATAAACAAAGAGTAAAATTCATGATTTAACCATGGAATACAAGGCCTTGTAAGATAAATACAGGTACACAAATAAAAGGGAAAAATAGTATAATATTCAATTAACCTAACCTATCAAAGGAACATCTAATCATCCTAGGCAATAATATAGAAGAATTAGAGAAACTATATAAAACTATATGTATAAGAAAATAGATATCGATAGGAAAAGGGTGTGGTAGAATAGAGGAGAACAAGAAAACATAAGTGTTATTTATGTGGAGAAATTGGAAACATGAACAGAGTTAGAAAAGTAGCTCAAAGGAAAGGTTGCATACACAAACAAACTAATCAAAGGATTTTTCAAGAAAACAAGAATAATTGACACACACATGCAAGAAGACACCCAAAAATAAGCCCCCATGGAATCCAAAATGGATAGTGACAGAGTTAATAAGGCTACTTGTAACAAGCTCATGGATGATTTTGAGAACATAGGAGAAAAGGCCGCTAACAAGAGGAAAAATATCAAGTAACGATCAGTTGATATGTAGAATCTCACTACCAAGGTTGAAGTTAAGATAGAAGCCACAAACAATGAGGCCAATGAAAAATTAAAAGAAATACATACAACCACTACTAGTGTAAAAGGTGCTAAATATTTTACCAAACTAGTCATGTAGCTAGATCAAATCAATCCTCTCTTCCAAAAGGAACTATATGATTGGAAATCACATAAACTATTTGCTCATACAAGAGGTTCTGGATCTATTCAAGGAGACACATAAAATATTTCCTTACGGTAGACAACCAAATTAGTGTGGGATAATGTTGGACTCCTGATATTCTTGTTTTATTTTATTGGTTAAATTCCACAGTAGGAACTAAAATATTTATTATTTATACTTTGTATTAGTTGGTTTGCATGCAATAATTATAGTATATCCAAGCATAAGAATATTATAAAAGCCACATGCAAGAATATTAGAAGAACTAAGTGTGATATTTTTAAAGGAATAACATGAAAAGGTTGACAAATGTAAAAGTTCTAGAATGAAGTGTGAAGGGTTTGGGATAAGATTGGAGGAAAATTCACACATAAAAAATATAACATAAAGGTACATACGTATGTCTTGAAATAAGTATATGCATACAAGACAGGAAGCATCTTTTCAGCAAGAGATAAGATAAAAATAGTAAAAACAACTACAATTTGAGTTACACACACACACACTAGTTTAAAACAATCAATTCAGGAATAAGTAGAAAAAGTTAAAAATAGGTGACCTAAAGTTAATACATGAATCCGATAGAGTAAGTATATGGCTAAATATAGCCACAAGACTTTGTTTTCATTTGTTTTTTGAAAGGGCGAAATTCATATTGAAAACATGACAACTTTACCCTAGTGTCAAAATTTTCTCTTCATATATACATACATACATAGAAAGGGAAAATAAGTTTACAAACCTGAATGAAAATTCATTTGGGTAGGAAGGAAAGATCTGAAATAAGATCTAAACTAATTTCCTGTATAAATATGCTTTATCCCTTTCTAAAACCCAAATCATGGAGGGAAACATAGATATATTGACAAAATAATAATTGTTTTGTTATGCTTCCTCAATTATCTTTTGGAAGCTTATGTAATCAAGGCTTATTGTTGCACTTGTGCAACATCTTTCATTGTTTGTATCCATCTATCCAATATCTACAAATATTGCAGCATGCACCATTGTACTCGATTTTGATAATTAATAAAATATCACAGGCTTCCGTCCCTGTTTTACATTTGGTACCATATTTGGTTGAATCTCCTGGCAAGGTTGGAGAAAGGTTTGCAGAGGAAGGAAAAGTTTTGGAGAAGAAAACTGCTTCATCAGAGAGCCAGTGCTACTTCCAGCAACTTCCTAGATCTCCCTGCAACAACCTTCTGTGTGATATCCAGGTAAAAGTAAAGATTTTTTTTTCCTTAGTGCCCTTAGCACTAAGAAAATTTGCTTCCTGGCACTCACAATTTTTTTAAAATAATAATTTCTCCCCAATTAGGGGTTTTACCTCTAAATCTAGAGGACTAGTTAGGTACAGAAAATATTATTTGTTTATTATCAAATTTGGAGGTCTGTAACCTACTCTGCAGACTGAGCTGCTTTGCATTATGGTCGAGATCACAATTTTTTGTATTGGTGAGTTGATTATTGGACTGCACTGATCCATCCTTACATTGGTCGAGCTCACAATTCGTTGTATTGGCGAGTTGGTTATTGGACTCCACCGAGCCATCCTTACATTGGTCGAGGTCACAATTCATTGTATTCGTGTGTTATATTTTCAAAGTTCCAATCGAGCTCCATTTATTTGAACATTGAGCCGTATCTATTGACTGGATTACATCTTGCATTGACAAATCAAGCCACAGTACTAATACACAGCCGAGTCAAATATCTGCAACACAGTCATCAACAAAACTGGTGAAACACATGGAATATCCAAAGCCACATTCCAACAATCTTTAGGAGTCTGACTTGAACGATGACCCTGTATAAACAAGATAATACCAAGCTGAGCTGTCCAGAACTCTACACAAAGGAAAATAAATAAAGGGTGTTCCAAAGCTCCGTATGATCAGCATTAAACGAAATTGTAATCACAATCACAACACAATGGGAGCAACTCAAAACATGGAAGATCGATCACGACAGGAGAAAGAAAAATCAATAAGAGAAAGTGTTTATTAAAGCCATCAGGTGGTGAAAGTAGGAAAATGTGTTTGAGATCTACTCTATTAGTTGAAAACCCTAAATTGACTTCCACTCAGTCGCAGACACATGGATCCTTCATGCCTGGTCACTGTTTCAAAAGGTTAGCGTTTTTTGCATTCATTTAAATTGAATTTGCTTCAATTGATATGCATAGCACATTGAGCGCTTTGTTGGATAGTGCAAAAGACTTGGGTGGGTGAGGTTTGGGGTTCGACCCCCACCATGAACTCATTTTCAAAAACAATTGAAATTTAGCAGTAAAATTGGCAAAACCGCCAAATTTGGAAAAAAAACCTCCTCTAAATTCTTCCACTCTACATATTTTTGCATTCTGAGCACTTTTTTTCCAGAGGGATACCTAAGAACTTCATTTTGAGCTATTTGTTTACGGTTTTTTTTCTTAGAGAGCCGTATTGGGCTCCGGAGGCCACTAAGGTCTGATTTTTTTTGCCTGCCATTCAATTTTTAATATTTTTATAATGTAATTATATACTTTAGTGTATTATACTAATTTGAAGGTTTCCATAGTCATCCAAAAACATTTTAACTTCTCAGAAACTGACAGATAATTGTAATAAAAAATAGTGAAATTTGGTTCTAAAACACTCACGAGATCCTCGATCTCATTTGCAGTGTTTGGTATATACATTGCCTCTGGGAAGTGCTTACGGGTAAAGCTATCATGACTACTACTACACTTAACTCCTAATATAGCTGCAACAATGTCATTTTGGCGTCAACCCTTTAAATCGACGGGGAGTAATAAGGACATAATGCACACACTATGAGCCATCCCATCCATATGTGAAAAATTGCTCGACGTAAATCTAGACTGAGAAATTATCCAAGTATATAGCAAAGTTACGCATGCATATGAGGATATTTATTTGAGCCAATGTCAATAATTGCACAGACCCCTTTCAGTACTGTCTTGGCACCACATATTGAATTATTTCTTGTATGTTAACACATCTTTCACGTAGTGCCAGGCATATCGAAAGGGCAAGCTTCTTCCATGTACCGATGGGTATATCAGAAGGGAACACATATATAAAGGTTTGGTATATCGGAATGGCGGTATATAGATTGAGAGACTTAATACCTGGAGTGATAAGAGCCTAACCATGTCAGTGAATTCTGCAAAATAGGCACCAATGGCCCAAAATTATTTCTTCCAGATTCAAAACTACTAAGAGGAAATAACTATGCTACATGGAAGACCAAAATCAAGACACACCATGAGTTTGAAGAGATCTGACATGTTGTGAATGGTACTCTAACCAGATCAACAACTGATACAACATAACAAAGATAATTTGATAGATTGGATCAAAATGCCAAGCTAATAATCTTGTTTAGAGTGTCCGATGACGTGCAACCCCACATTTGAGATGCCAAAACAACCAAAGAAGCATGGGATAAGTTGATCACGGTGTACAAGGCCAAAAAAATAATGTCATACTCAATTTTCAGAGTCAGTTACACACACTGAAGTTTAAGAAAAATGAGAAAATCAAAGCTTTCTTGAGAAGAGTTACAGAGTTGAGGGCTTCACTTCTAGCCCTAGGAGAGGAGGTCACTGATGACACTCTTGTTCCCATTGTTCTGAGAGGCCTCCCTTCTTCCTAACACATTTTTGTAACAACACTAAACTTTTTAGATACAACATTTAGTTTTGACAAGATGGTAAACCTACTACAATAAGAGGAAGCCCTATATAATAAGGATGATGAAGATGAGCAAGAACTTTCTTCTCATCAAAAATGGAAAGGAAAAGCAAAATGCAAACCTAATTCCTATAAAAAACCACAATATCAGAATCAAAATCAATAAGGGGATAAACAACATAAGAAGAAATGAATTGAAGGATTGTTGGTATAATATTTACAAGAAAGGTTCATCAAGAAACTCTGGACCTCAACACCAACAATATCACAAGGGACACACAAACTAAAATCAAGGGTAGAAAAAGGGGAACTAGAAAAGAAGACCCCATCAGCAAGGAAATATTGCTTAGCAAGAAGAACATTCAGATTCTAAAGACTACTTGTATACTGCTCGATCAAGTGAACCTTCTACGTCATCTAGTGATGTCTGATATGTTGATTTGAGATCCACTCGACACATGACAGGCCACAGAGACTAGTTTACTTTAATGAGGGACACACCTTCGAAAAACCATGTTTCATTAGGTGATGATTCTTCATACACAGTATAGGGGATTGGGAACATTTCTCTACCTCTTAGTTCACGCAATTGTACATTTTTAGATGTATTATATGTCCCTAGGTTGACTAAAAATCTATTGTCATTCAGTCAACTCCTAGATCACAACTTGAAAATTGACTTTGATAGATATTCCGACAAGAAAATGTGTTTAATTCGAGACAAATCACGAGGCTCAAAAATAGTTGCAAAAGCCTCCAATGTGGGACGCATGTTCTAACTTGATTTTTTCCACAGAGATGATCATGCACTTATGGCTAAGAACTCTACCTCTGCACAATTTTGGCATCAGAGACTTGGTCATATAAGTTTCAAGTATCTCGAGACAATTCACCAGCGCAATATGGTAAATGGTTTACAATCTCTTCAGAAGGATATAGATAAATGCCTTCACTGCCTTGTAGGAAAACAACACAGAGCTTCATTCCAGAAGATTACTTATCAAGCTCATGGTAAGCTTGATGTGGTTCATACCAATATTTGTGGTCCGATGCAACCGAGTAATTATGGGTTCCAATAATTCATGCTTTGTGTTGATGATTATTCGAGAAAAATGCAGATATATTGTCTTCGCAAGAAAAGTGAATCTTTTGAAACCTTCAAGAAATTAAAAGTGGGTGTTGAGAATGAAACTGGTCATCACATTGGAAATCTCTGCTCAGATCGAGGGGGGAAATTTATCAGTGATGAGTTCAAATCCTACCTTCAAGATCATGGGATTCATCGAAAAATTTCTCCTCCACACACACCACAACAGAATGGTGTTGTTGAGAGAAAAAGCCATACTATTATGGAAATGGTGTGATGTATGATCGATGATTCTAGAATAACAAGGAAATTCTAGGCAGAAGCAACAAAGACTACAATTTATTTTTTGAATAGAGTGCCCACAGTTGCTCTTGACAGAGTAATGCCACATGAAGCATGGTCAAAGCGGAAACCATCTGTTGCACACATCAAAGTATTTGGGTGCAAAACAAGTATGCACATACCTAAGAAAAATAGAAAGAAATCGGATATGAAATAAAAAAACTCATCTTCATTGGGTACAATGAAGAGATTCTTGGGTACAGATTAATGGATCCTAAGACCATAAAAGTCTACACTAGTAGAGATGTTGAGTTTTTCGAGAAGAAGGAAACAAAGACTTCTTCGGAATCACTTGATGTAGATTTTTCACTAGTTGAAAAAACTGAAGCTGATGTTCCCATTGATGATGAAAGTGATGATGGTGATGACAGTGATGATCAGATAGAACCACGACCCACAGGAACACTTCAACGTATGCCCAAGTGGTATACTAGCATGTTACGAGATGCAAAAATGGATGCTCTACCAGATACATCCAACCCCGGACCACAGACTCGCAATAAAGCAAGAGGAAGTGAACTTTTATTTGATGAGTAGAGTTATTAAATCAGATGAGCCCTCTATAGTCCAGGAAGTCCTATAGTCAAAAGCTTGGAAAGATGCCATGGATGTTGAATACAACTCAGTAATGAAAAATAACACTTGACAGCTTATAGATCTTCCACCAGGAAAGAAACCCATTGGATGTAGATGGATATTCAAAACAAAGAACAAGAAGATGGGACCATATATAAGTATAAAGAGAGTCTAGTAGAAAAGGGGTACACATAAAAATAAGGCATTGACTATGAGGAGACATTTACTCCCACAACTCAGATCAAAATGATCAGGATGATCTTTGTTCTAGCTGCACAGTTTGGTTGGAAAGTCCATCAAATGGACATAAAAAGTGCCTTCCTAAATGGGGATTTATAGGAAGAAGTCTACATGAGTCAACCTGAGGGATATGTTGTACCTGGTCAAGAAGCAAAGTTATGCAGACTCAGGAAATCTCTGTATGGCTTCAAACATGCACCCCAAGCATGGTACATCAAAATTGATGAGCATATCGTACAACATGGATTTATTATAAATCCATACGATCCCAATATCTACCTCAAAAATCAAGGGGAGATTTTGATTATCATTGTCTATGTCAATGATCTAGTGATCACTGAAATTTTAGTGAGAATGATTGATGCAACAAAGAAAGATATTAAATGATCATTTGACATGAAATATCTCGGGATGATGCACTATTGTATTGGATTGGAAGTATGACAAAAGGAGAATCACATATTTTTTTCAGTTGAAATATACCAAGACGACGCTTAAGAAATTTAGGATGATGGATTACACACCTGATTGCTATACATATGGAGAAAAAATTGCATTTATCTCATTCATATCCATCTCCTACGGTAAATTCCACTCTCTATCAGTAGTTGATTGGGAGTCTCATTTACCTGACATACACTAGACCAGATATTAGCTTTGCAATGAGCCATCTATCCAGGTTCATGCAGGAACCCAAAGTATGTCATTGGAAGGAAGCAAGGTGCATCTTGAGATATATTAAAGGAACAATGGATCTTGGTCTAGAATACAAGAACAAAAACTTCTTCTTGTCAAGATATTCAGATTCAGAACATGCAGGAAACATTGATGATAGAAAATCCACTTCAGGGTTTGTGTTCTTTATGGGATCTGGACCAATATCATGGGGAAGCAAGAAACAAAACTTTGTTTCTTGTTCTTTTACAGAAGCTGAGTATTGTTCTGCAGGTAAAGCTATCTATAAAGCGATATAGCTACATCACATACTTGAAGGACTTGGAATACCACAAGATAAACTGACCACGTTGTATGTTGACAATGAAGGTGTTCTCATGAAAGAGGGATATGCAAGAATCGATATCGAAACAATGCATCACAACGAATTTTCACTCTGATGGTAATGTCATAGCTCCAACGCAATAAGCAAGATTCAAACAATGGAAAGAATATGTAAATAAGAAAACAAGTCTGCTCAATCTCATATATCGAAAAAGGAAGTACAAATAGGGGTGTTGTGTAACCCTGATGCCTAAACAAGGAAAGTAACTCCTACGATGCCACTGATGCATATGACGTGACTGACACATATGATGCCACTAAAGAAGGAGTTACAATTCTAAATAAGAAATATAACTCCTATGACACACTGATGCAAATGACAATGACAGATTCTATGAAAGAATATGACACTTGTCATTTGACTCCCGAAGACCTATGACTCTCGCAAGGAGAGATGAATCACCTTGTGATGTGGATGGTGACTAGGCAGGTCACACACACCAACACCCCCCCTTCATCGAAGCTGAGGAAGAGGTCATGGTAAGCCAGAACAGAAAAGAAGACTCCCCTAGACAACTAAGAAAGATGTGCCAATGGAGCCTGACAACTAAAGGCCTGAAAAGGTGCCCATATACAAACAACATATTTATGGAAAGAAGAAGAGGAGAAGGAGGACTATATAGCCCAAAAACGATGGGTGGCTGCAACAGACCTCACCCCAAGAAGAGACTGTAAGTGAAGAAATTTCACCTCAGTGAAGGGTTTGGTGAATATGTCTACAACCTGATCAGTTGTCTGAACATACTGTATGTCGATGATGTTTTCATGTATCAACTCCAGTATGAAGTGCATGTGAATCTCAATGTACTTCGTCTGCTGATGCTAAACTGGATTTCTACAAATCAAGATAGTGCTCATGTTGTCACAGTAGATAATAGTAGGCTGCCGAAAGTGGATGCCAAACTCTATCAAGATACCCTATAACCAAAAAAATTCTGTGGCAGCATTAACTACTCCTCTGTACTCTGCTTCTATTGATGATATGGAAATGGCGTTCTGCTTCTTGCTGGACTAACTGACAGGACTTGAACCAAGAGTGAAACTGTAGCCTGAGGTAGACTTCCGATGTTCTTGATCACCGGCCCAATCAGAGTTAGTAAATCTAACCAAGTTAATCTCAGTCCCTCCTAAGTAATGAATTCCATTTGTGTGAGTTCCATGAACATAGTGAAGATCCGTTTTTCTGCTTTTAAATGTAGATCATGAGGCTCTTGCATAAATCTAGACACGATCCCAACATCATATGATAGATCTCGCCGAGTGTGAGTAAGGTAGATCAAGCTCCCCACCAACTGCCGATAAAGGGTACCGTTAACCAAGGGGGAAGAGAAATTAGAAACCAACTTGACCCCAGAAAGAAAAGGAGTAGGTGAGGACTTGCAATCAAACATGTGAAACTAAGAAAGAAAATCAAGAGAGTACTTAGGCTGCGAGATCATAATTCCTGAGTCAGATTGTGAAATCTGGATCCCAAGAAAGTAATGAATCAATCCTAAGTCAGACATGGAGAACTTTTTGTCCAAAGATATCTTCACGAAATCAATGATAGAGGAAGAGCTACCCGTGATCAACAAGTCATCAACATATAGAACAATAATAAGCATGGAGTCATCCTACCACAGAATATACACATTTGGGTCAAAGTGACACCGAGTGAACCCTAATGCAAGTTAAAAGGAGTCTATCTTGGAATACCAAGCCTGAGGGGATTCTTTAAGGCCATAGAGAGACTTATTTAACTTGTAAACGAGGGATGGATCATGGACATAGCCCGAAGGTTGTTCCATATAGATCTCTTCCTCTAGGTCTCCATGAAGGAAGGTACTCTTAACATTCATTTGGTGGATTTCCCATCTGTTAGCGGCAAGCGATGGCAAGGGTCAGTCAAATAGAATTCATCTTCGCAACCGAAGCAAAGGTTTCTGAGTAATCAACCCCAGCTATTTGGGAGAAACCCTTAACTACAAGTCACACTTTATACTTCTCGAATTCTCCATTGGCTCCATACTTTATCTGATATATCCACCTACAAAAAATGATTTTTATTCCTTTTGAAAGAGGGGTAAGATCCCAAGTGTCATTCTTTATGAGTGAGGAATACTCCTCATCTATAGCAGAATCCCACTCAGGAATCCCTGAAGCTTCTTGAAAAGATGGTGGATCAAAAGCAGAGGTAAAGGAGTGGGGTCTAACAAAACTTGAGCGAGTACGTCTCTCATCTGAAGGATGTCTAACTAAATCTCCAACACTCTGTAAATTTTTCCTATCCTAAAGAGGTCATGAAGGATCGAGCTCAGAGTCGGAAGATTCTTCACTCGAATGAGAAAGGACATAGTCTTCATCATCACTACTGTCAGAATCAGAAGACTTGGAAGTTTGAGGATCGGGAGGAGCAGGGAGAGGAGGAACTCTCTCAACAACATCATCATCTGATGGGTCAGAATATGAATCAGTGGGAAAAAGAACCTTAGTGGAAGTAAGAGTCAAGGATGACTCATCAAACTTCACACTCCTCTCAATATAGAGCTCATGGGTTGTAGGGTTCAACAATTGATATCCCTTAACGCCATTAGGATACCCAACAAATATACAAGGTTTGGATTATGGATCCAATGCCTTGCATTTCTTCTTGGGAATCCGAGCCATAGCCTTGGATCTAAAGACTCAAAAGTGCTCAACATCAGGCTTGTGTCCAAACTAGGATTCAAAGGGTGTCATCCCTCTTACTACCTTGTGTGGAACATGATTTTGAATGTAACAAGCACAATTCACTACTTCAGCCCAATACTGTGGAGGAAGGGACTTCGAGTGAACCATATAAGTAGCCATCTCCTTTAGAGTTTAGTTCTTTCTTTCTGGAACTCCATTTTGGGAAGGGCTGTAAGAAACTGTACGCTGCAAAGCAATCCCCTCAGAAGTGCAGAAATCCTCAAACCTATTGTTCACATACTCACCTCCATTTTCGGTTCAAAGAACCTTGATAGACCGTTCCACTTGTTTCTCAACAAGATCCTTAAAGTTCTTAAAATTCTCAAAGACTTCAGACTTAAGCTTAAGAAAATATACCCAAGTATAACGAGAAAATTCATCAATGAAGGTTAGTATATATAGAGCTCTAGTGAAAGAAGGAGATGGAAAGGGGCCAGAAACATCACTATGAACAAGATCCAAGGGATGAGTAGCTCTCCAGGATTTTCCCTTATCAAAGTTTTTTTCAGGGTGCTTTCTGAGGGTACAACCCTCACAAAGACCTTTATAAAACTTAACTCGGGGTAACCCATTGACCATTTCATTTTGGCTCAATTGTTCAAGGTAACAATAATTTAGATGCCCAAAATGCTCATGCCATAGCGCTTGCTAACCTCATTTGCATGAGTGAGCAAGGCATTGGGCATCGAATCAGAAGAGAAGTGGGAAAAGGTATACAACCGTGAATGGTGATCCGCCTTTCCCTCAGCCATAAGTGCAGTCAGAGTTAAGCTCATGAATGATCACCGAGTTAGGACCAAATTCCACTCACATTCCTTCACCAAGGTGGGTGATTTGGTAAACCGATAGGAGATTGGTAGAGAGATTGGGAACCACTCAACACTTGGTTAAATGTTCCACCTTCTATCTCTACCGATCCACTACCAGAAACTGACACATGAGTGTCATCACCCAACATGATTTGGGACATGCCACATGGTTCAATGCTAGAGAATTCAATCTCTGAAGAAGCCATGTGGTGCGAGGCACCAGAAATCGATAATCCAAGTTGATGATGGAGCTGATCTAGCTACTGAAGGGCCTTACCTTTCTTCTTTTCATTTTTAGACTCCTTTGCTTTAGAAGACTCTTGCCCTTCTGAGCATTTTTTTGACGGATTTAGGAACACTTATTTTATTCTTCTCAAGTAACTAAGTTAAGTGATCAATTTGAATTTCAAACAAAATGCGAAAATTCTTCTAAAGAAAAGGATTAAAAATGAAAAGAATGATGCTCTTCATGGCCATGATACTTACAATAAGGAGAATTTACACTTTTTCTTCTTTGCTTTAGGACTCATAAGTTGAAGTGTTAGTGTTGGGATTAGCTGGGGTTTGGTTGGTCTTGGTTTCTTTCTTAGGTTGGTCCTTTGTTTCTTTCTTCTTTTCATTTTTCTTGCCCTTATTCACCACAAGGGTATGTGACTTGGATTTTAGAGTCCCCATTTGAATGAGTTTGTCTTATTCTCGAATGAGTTGGGATGAAAAATTGTCAAATGAGGGCATTTTCCAGGAACTACCCAAGGTAGCTTTCATGGCGTGGAAATTTGAAATGAAGACAGAGTATTCAGAACCTAACTTAGAAAGAATCGACAAGATCAATTGAGATTATTTCTTCTCCACTTTACATTCCTTTAGAAGCAGTTCTAGTGTGGAAAAACTTTGAGAAGAAGGCCTACATGTTTTCAAAGTCACTAGGATTTAACCCTAGTAGTTCATTCTCCAACTCGTGTTTCTCTCATGTCATCTTTCTTCCCAAACATCTCATCGAGAATTTTTCCATGCTCCCATCGAGTGTCGAGGAAGTTTCGATGTGGAAGAGCAAGTTAGAAGAGATAGACATACAAAAAAGACCTAAGGCTTCATCACAGCAGTTGAACCATTTAGATATTTCAGGTTCATCATCAGGTTTTGTCTCTAACCCCATGGTAACACAGTAGAACCCTTTACTTCATGCAAAGCTGATATAATTTTAGATCTCCATTCGAAGAAATTAAAAGGTGTGAGCACCAGTACTTTAGAGATATCCATAATGAAGAGATATAACCAATGAAGGTAGAAGGAAGGAGAGAGAAAGGAAACAACCACCCCAGAACAATATTACACCCCCCGAGTTTGGCACTTTATAGTTTAGTGTGTTGATTACAATCAGATGCGACTTTATGCTTCGAGAACCAGTTTTTCACTCACCTTGCAATCAACATAATAACGCGCAAGAGTGGAGACCACAATCAAGGTTCGTTGGGTGTAAATAGTTTGACACCATAAGCAAGCACAAGAACGAGTGAAAAAAAGAAGGGGAAGAGAAGGCCTTGTGAGAAATGGTGTCTCACGTCACATTGAAAAAACCCCTTTTCCATAAGACTATGGTAGGACACGCTCACAAGTCCATAAGTACAATAAAAGGGATAGTACAATGCTCAAGATGATTCGAAATGAGCCGACACAAGTAATACAATGACACCCCCCAGAATGTGGAACTTTATAAAATAGTGTGTTTACAAAATTGATAATCCTATCATGTAGTGTGCGAAAAAACATGCAACTTTGACTAAAGAAGTTCTCAAAATGGAGCAAAGAGTCAAAAGTTATAGCAAAAAAATGATTCCTACAACTGATGGAAAATGCCAATAAGTCCTGCAAATGGATTAAAAACGGTTCCCTAAATGCATGCAAAGGGTGTCATATGTGTGCTTGTTGGAAATGGCATGAAATTTTAGATAGGGTTTTTTTTATTGCGAGGGGGGATTAGCCTCCTGCCAACCCCAGACCTCACCCTCCGTCTTCGAACACTCGAAGGAAGGAAAATAATACAAGCCTCAAAATATATCCAAAAATTATTACAATGCCATGAAATAAATGTTTTTAACCTTAAAACATTAAAGGGAGATTGATTTTACCAGGCTGATCAATTCTAACTAAGGGATGGATGCAATATAAGTTGATTTAAAGGCTCACTGAGTGATACACCAAGCACGAGCAACAAGGACTTCCTTTCGACCAAGGTGGTGTGAACACACTCAAGAGAGTGTTTCATGAGATGGTTTGAATTCGCCCAGCAATGAGTTGTGTAACAGCTCGAGAAGAGGAAAAACCTATTGTAATGGTCACCTGCGAACTGGCTCGAAAATAGTTGGCAAGACTTCCACCATGTTGAAATGAAACTAGTCGAATAAGAGGGAAGTAGACCAGTGATTCCACGTGTCAAAAGAGATCTCCATGAAAGGTGAGTATCCCTAATAGGTGGGTGCATAGAGCATAAAATGGCTTTTACGATGATTGTGTAGAGATCCTCCAATAAGTGATAATGTAGAGAAAACATCAACCCAGGTGAAGCACGTCGAAGATTCATAACAAATGCGTAGCTCAAAACTCACGATCAAGTGGCAAGAAAATATGATGAGTTAGTTAGAGTGTCAGCACATAGAGGATTCAAGCTCAGGTTAAGAAAAAATTGGTGGAACATTTCTAGTAACACTGAGCAACAACTAGCCATAAGCCAGAAATGACCCTTGAGCCAACAACAAAGGTTACAAACATGAGAATGAGTTACAAGCTCAGAGCATATACTTCCACAGAGAGAGAAACCTGAGCCTGGAGTTAAGGCTGATATGGTTCCTCAAATAGGTTGCAAGGAAAGATGTTCCCAAACAATACAAGCCATCAAAACCAGTGTAGAGGTCGATGAGAAAAAAAAACCGATCCTGTAGATGTTGAAACTAATGCATGAGTCAACAACAATGAACCACATGTCCACGCCAAAGAAAAACCGAGCTCACGAGAATAGAAGCAATCACGAACTCAACAACTGATAATGCAAATCGACCAAAATACCCTCAAAACTTGCAACTGCTAAAACCTCAACACGAGGTGAGAAATATTGATTCCAAAGTAATAATTAAAAAAACTTGCATGAGGAAATAAGAAGAAACCAGAAGTAATAAGCAATTGATAAACGAAGAGTGCACGTCTTTACCAAAACCTCTTGCTCTAATACCATGAAAGAGGGATATGCGAGATACCGATATCAAAACAATGCACCACAACGAAGTTGCACTCCGATGGTAACATCGTATCTCTAATGAAATAAGAAAGATTCGAACAATGGATAAGAATATGAAAATAAAGAAAATAGGTCTTTTCATTCATCATATATCAACAAAAGGAAGAGTACAAATTGGGGTGGTGTGTAACCCTCATAGCCTAAACAAGGAATGAATCCCTATGATGTCATTGATGTTATATGACGTGACAGCACACATATGACTCCACTAAAGGAGGAGTTAAAATTCTAAATAAGGAATGTAACTCCTATGATGTGCTAACGCAAATGATAATGAAAAATTCTATGATAGAATCAGACACTTTTCATTTGAATCCCTAAGACCTATGACTCTTGCAAGGTGAGATGACTCACCATGTGATGTGGATGATGACTAGACAGGTCACACACACCAACATCTCAAACTTGTTCGCAATCCAGGGTCCTCCAGAGGGGTGTGCTTGATCACATTTTCATACTCATACGAGTATAGCTCAGAATTTTCGTCCTGGAGACCTTCAGGAACTTGGTACAGACCGAGTTCTCAGATCAATTGCAGGGAGAACCTGCCACAATGCCTTCTTCTGGCTTCAAAATCGTCTGCACAATCAACCCAGTAGTCTTCTGTGTCTGCCCTATGATGATAGATTATCTTGAGGTTCTGTTCAATAAACTTCTTCAAGTCAAAGCAGGTTCTTGGCTTGAAGAAATGAACAGTGATAGGGACCAGGGATCTTTCTACGTTCTGAGCATCCAGAGCTGTTTTGCATGTATAGTTTCCCAGAGAGATGGGAAAGTGCAAGCCAGAAATATTCTTGTCTCTGCAAGTTCTGTGCAACTTGTCCAGTTGCCTGCATATTTCTATCAAGGCCATTTTGTCGTTGCAGAACATGGGAAGCCGAAGAGGGGTGTTCTCATAACCAGCAAGTCTGATATAGGAAAATTTCCTGAATTGGATGAAATAGGCTCCATATTGCGATATCAGGTTCATGGCTTCGTCTGAAAACCTTCTAGCAGTATCACCTTTCGAGCAATCTGACCACGTACATGGTGAAGGCGCATCATTGACCCTTTTGAAATTCTGATTGCTGGTCTCCAAGGTGAACTGCGGGCAATAGGCATACAATGGATCATCTTTGTGTGCATCAATATAGGAGAAACCAAACCACTGCCTTGATGCCGCTAGGGTATACATCATGCATGAAGTCATATAGAACTTCTTTGTTTGCTGAACGTTGGATAGCTGCTCAGCCAAATTCATACTGATGATCTCTGCCCAGTTGATGTTTTGTGTTCCCTCGCACACCATGCTGATGAGCGGGCACATCCAGAACTGGAACTCATTGGTGGAGGGCAAACCCATAACCCGAGCCAGGCAGGATTATGAAGTCTGACAATTCTTCCTTGAAATCTGCCCGGAAGAGGGTTTTGGTTAGGCGAGAAGAACCTTTCTTAGGGTTCTTCAACCAAGACTTCGCCACTCGCGCCTTATACTTGTCACTATCTTGGTCGAACATAGCCTGAGCTTGGTCTCGGGAGACGACTATAGCATTGTCCAACTCCGGAATCCTCATAGCAGCGCCAGATGGCGAGGCAGCGTCCAGCTTGGCAATGAGTTCCCCATGTACGTTTGTCAATTCGCTCGAAACGGGGTCGAAGTGAGCTCCGCATGAAAGCACAGTATCAGCACACTGTACTGAGATTGGGAAACCACCGGCAAAAGCCAAACCGCTATCATGAATCGTTTGGGCTATTGGTGTAGGATTTGCATCTGCCATTCTTGCCCAAAAATCACCGAAGTCGAGATGACGAGCTTCGCTGTCCCCAATATTGCTAACAGCAGACTCGAGCGGAGAAATTTTCTCCTGTCCCTGAAACTTGATCTTCATACTGATAGTCTCGGGGCTGCAACCTCAACTCGGGAAGGAATTTGTGAAGGGAGGGGATATTTGCGCAAGTTTTCAAATTGCAAGGGTTCGAGCAAAGATAACATGGAAGCAATGCGAAAAATGCAAAGGGGAAATGCTCGTTATATAGCCGTTTGGAGAGAGGAATGACTTTAATGCGCATTGAATATACAACCACCAATTTTAATAGCATCATACTCGGAGTGAGCGGGAAAAACTAAGTGCGAATGACACTAGGTACGCTTGGGACATGTGAGACGCGAATGCGCGAAACACGTGGCTCGGCCGGTTCGGGCGAAACAGGGAGAGGACGCACAAATGCATTTGGGACAAATGGGACGAAAATGTGCGAAGTACGCGATTCGGGAGTTTCGGCCGAAATTGGAACAAAGGGCCCGTTTGGACTTGGGACATTCGGGACGAAAAGTTCCGGAGTACACGACTTGACTGGCTCGGCCGAAATTGGGACGGAGCGCACAATTTGAAAATGGGACAGTTGGGACAAAATTGCGCGAAGGACGCGGTTCGGGCAAATCGGCCGAAAATGGGAAAGCTCGCACTTTTTAACTTTGGGACATTTGGGACAGGAAAGTGCGAAGTACGCGGGAAGGATGATTCGGCCGAAATTGGAACAACATGCACAAAAAGTTTTGGGACACTTGGGACAAAATTTTCCGACGGGCCTGAAAATGGGACAGCTTCGGGGATTTCGGCCGATCGGGGAACAGAGTGCACTTTCGTACTTGGGACAGTTGGGACAAAAAGTTCCGACAGGCCCGAAAATCACACAAAATGACCCAAAACACAGATGTTTTCAATTTCACGACTTAGGCACTTCAGAGAAAAACACTTAAACTCAAAATTTTGAAATTTTTACTCTTATCAGAGTGGGGAATTTTGAGTGGACAACAATTCCATAGCTTGCTAACCTCATTTGCATGAGTGAGAAAGGAATTCGACGTTGAATCAAAAGAGAAGTGGGAAAAGGTATACAACCGTGAATGGTGATCCACCTTTCCCTTGGTCATAATGCATTCAGAGTCAAGCTCACGAATGATCACCAAGTTAGGACCAAATTCCACTCACACTCCCTCACCAAGGTGGGTGATTTGGTAAACCGATAGGAGATTGGTAGAGAGATTGGGAGCACTCAACACTTGGTTAACTATTCCACCTTCTATCTCTACCAATCCACTACCGGAAACCGACACATGAGTGTTATCACCCAATATGATTTGGGACATGCCACATGGTTCAATGCTAGAGAATTCAACCTCTGAAGAAGCCATGTGGTGTGAGGCACCGAAATCGATAATCCAAGTTGATGATAGAGCTGATCTAGCTATAAGGGCCTTACCTTTCTTCTTTTCATTTTTAGACTCCTTTGCTTTAGAAGGCTTGCCCTTCTAAGAATTTTTTTGACGGATTCAGAAACAATTATTTTATTCTTCTCAAGTAACTAACTTAAGTGATCAATTTGTTTCCGAAAACATTTATGTTCTTCATGGCCAGGATACTTACAAAAGGAGAATTTACACTTTTTCTTCTCCGCTTTCGACTCAAAAGTCGAAGTGTTAGTGTTGGGATTAGCTGGGGTTTGGTTGGTCTTGGTTTCTTTCTTAGGTTGGTCCTTTGTTTCTTTCTTCTTTTCATTTTTCTTGTCCTTATTCTCCACAAGGGAGTGTGACTTGGATTTTAGAGTCCCCATTTGAATGAGTTTTTCTTGTTCTTGAATGAGTTGGGATGAAAAATTGTCAAATGAGGGCATTTTCCAGGCACTACCCAAGGTGGCTTTCGTGGTGTGAAAATTTGAAATGAAGATAGAGTATTCAGAACCTAACTTATAAAGAATCGACAAGATCAATTGAGATTATTTTTTCTCCACTTTACATTCCTTTAGAAGTAGTTTAGTGTGGAAAAACTTTGAGAAGAAGGCCTACATGTTTTCAAAGTCACTAGGATTTAACCCTAGTAGTTTGTTTTCCAAATCGTGCGCTCTCATGTCATCTTTCTTCCCAAACATCTCATCGAGCATTTTCTATGCTCCATCGAGTGTCGAGGAAGTTTCAATGTGGAAGAGCAAGTTAGAAGAGACGAACATACAAAGAAGACCTAAGGCTTCATCACAACGGTTGAACCATTTAGATATTTCAGGTTCATTATCAGGTTCTGTCTCTAACCCCATGGTAACACAGTACAACCCTTTACTTTGCAAAGCTGATATAATTTTAGATATCCATTCGAAGATATTAAAAGGTGTGAGCACCGATACTTTAGAGATATCCATAATGAAGAGATAGAACCAACGAAGGTAGAAGGAAGGAGAGAGAAAGGAAACAACCACCCCAGAACAATATTACACCCCCCGAGTTTGGCACTTTATAGTTTAGTACGTTGATTACAATCAGATGCGACTATGCGTCGAGAACCAGTTTGTCACTCACCTTGCAATCGACATAATAACGCGCAAGAGTGGAGATCACAATCAAGGTTCGTTGGGTGTAACAGTTCGACACCATAAGAAAGCACAAGAACGAGTGAAAAAAAGAAGGGGAAGAGAAGGCCTTGTGAGAAATGGCGTCTCACGTCGTATGAAAAAACCCCTTTTCCATAAGACTGTGGCAGACATGCTCACAAGTCCACAAACAATAAAAGGGATAGTACAATGCTCAAGATGGTTCAAAATGAGCCGACATAAGTAATACAATGACACCCCCAGAATGCCACACTTTATAAAATAATGCGTTTACAAAACTGATAATCCTATCATGTAGTGTGCGAAAAAAATGCAACTTTGACTAAAGAAGTTCTCGAAACCGAGCAATGAGTCAAAAGTTATAGCAAAAAAATGATTCCTGCAACTGATGGAAAATGCCAATAAGTCCTGCAAACGGATTAAAAAGGTTCCCTAAATGGATGGAAAGGGTGTCATATGTGTGCTTGTTGGAAATGGCATCAAATTTTAGACAGGGTTTTTTTTATTGCGAGGGGGGATTAGCCTCCTGCCAACCCCAGACCGCACCCTCCGTCTTCGAAACTCGAAGGAAGGATAATAATACAAGCAAAATATATCCAAAAATTATTACAATGCCATGAAATAAATGGTTTTAACCTTAAAACATTAAAGGGAGATTGATTTTACCACTGATAAATTCTAAAAGGGATGGACGCAATATAAGTTGATTTAAAGGCCCACTGAGTGATACAAAAAACACGAGCAACAAGGACTCCTTTCGCCGAGGTGGTGTGAACACAATCAAGAGAGTGTTCATGAGATGGTTTGAACGCCCACCAATGAGTTGTGTAACAGATCGAGAAGAGGAATAACCTATTGTAATGGTCACTCGAACTGGCTTGAAAATAGTTGGTAGACTTCCACCATGGAAATGAAACGGTCGACTCAAGAGGGAAGTAGACCAGTGATTCCACATGTTAGAAGAGAGCTCCAGATAATGGTGAGTATCCCTAATAGGTGGGGCGCATAGAGCAAAAAAAGGCTTTTACAATGATTGTGTAGAGATCCTCCAACAAGTGATAATGTAGAGAAAAATCAACCCAGGTGAAGCACGTCGAAGAGCTAACAAATGTGTAGCTCAAAACTCACGATCAATGGCAAGAAAATATAACGAGTTAGTTAGAGTGTCACACATAGAGGATTCAAGCTCATCTAAGAAAAATTTGGTGGAACATTGCAAGTAACACTGAAACAACTAGCCATAAGCCAGAAATGACCCTTGAGCCAAAAACGAAGGTTGCAAACATGAGAATGAGTTACAAGCTTAGAGCATATACTTCCACATAGAGAGAAACCTGAGCTGGAGTCAAGGCTGATATGGTTCCTCAAATAGGTTGTAAGGAAAGATGTTCCCAAAAAATACAAGCCATCAAAACCAGTGTAGAGGTCGATGAGCTAAAAAAACCCACAGATGTTGAAAAATGCACGAGTCAACAACAATGAACCACAGGTCCACGCCAAAGAAAAACCGAGCTCACGAGAATAGAAGCAATCACGAACTCAGCAACTGATAATGCAAATTGACCAAAATACTCTCAAAATTTCAATAGCTAAAACCTCAATGCAAGGTGAGAAATACGATTCCAAAGTAATAACCGAAAAAACTTGCATGAGGAAATAAGAATAAACCAGCTGTAATAAACAATTGATAAACAAAGAGTGCATGTCTTACCGAAACCTTGTGTTCTAATACCATGAAAGAGGGATATGCGAGGACCGATATCAAAACAATGCACCACAACAAAGTTGCACTCTGATGGTAACGTCGTAGCTCCAATTCAATAAGCAAGATTCGAAAAATAGAAAGAATATACAAATAAGAAAACAGGTCTGCTCATTCTCATAGATCAAAAAAGGAAGTACAAATAGGTGTGTTGTGTAACCCCCATGCCTAAACAAGGAAAGTAACTCCTATAATGTCACTGACGCATACGACGTGACTGATGCATATGACGCCACTACAGGAGGAGTTATAATTCTAAATAAGGAATGTAACTCTTATGATGCACTGACGCAAATGACAATGACAGATTCTATGACAGAATATGACACTTTTCATTTGAATCCCTAAGACCTATGACTCTTGCAAGGTGAGATGACTCACCATGTGATGTGGATGATGACTAGGCAGGTCACACACACCAACATCTCAAACTTGTTCGCAATCCATTTTTTCATGAAATAAAAAAACACATTGAGGTACATGTACATGTCATACACGAGCATGTCTTGAAGCAAAATATACAACTTCAGTTTTGTCCAACAACTGAACAACGAGAAAATATCTTCACAAAGTCACTTGGACGTGAAAAGTTCGAGTTGTTCAAAGAGTTCCTCTCCTCATCCCTTAAGGAAATGCAAAATTAAAGGGGGGAATGTTATGTTAATTTTTAAATTATATTACCTTAAAGTAATTAATTATTTATTAAGGTAATTAGTTTATATATTGTTATATAGTTTTATAACAATATATTTCATTTTATATCATATTGTTTATTTGTTGCATTATTGCTACAACAATATATTTGCTTTAATTGTTTAGTTATGCTTCCCAGATGATCTTTTGGAAGCTTATGTAATCAAGGCTTATTGTTACACTTGTGCAACATCTTTCATTGTTTGTATCAGCTATCCAATATCTATAAATATTGCAGCCTGCACCATTGTACTTGATTTTGATAATTAATAAAATATCACAGGCTTCCATGAGAACTCTGTGAGTACAACTTCCTTCACCTGCACATCCAAATGGAGGATCCATAAACCTGTAAATAAGAAAATGAGAAGTAAAATGGGATAGGGAAAAGGAAGTAGAATTCCTAAGTGAGATTATGGATTTTAGAAATCCCTAGGATCAATGGTGGAGATGAAACGAAATCCTAGGGCTTATATTTGTCCCAATTTTCCCACTTGTCTAATTTCCCCTTAATGGTTGAACTCATCTTTAAATTTTTAAGAGGAATTAATTCTCTCATCCTTTTTTATTTGGATGAAAAGACTTATCCATAATTAAATTTAAAATTATTTTCTATGGTATTAGGATCCATTTTACTTATGATGTGGCCAATTTAAATAATTAGGACCTTACAAAGGGAATTTTTACTTAGTAAACTCAAAATTAAACCTTTAGAAAATAAATTAATTCCTCGTACGGCTGGTCAAGGTTTATCAGTGGGAAAATATTTAACCTTTTTCAAAACAATGTGATTTTCAATTTCACTATTATTTCCTAGGAGTAAAATATGGCCTTTGTATGTGATTAGAGACCTTAGGTTTCAAAATATGACTTGATACATTAGTCTTTTTTATTTATTATTGTGATTGAATCTTCGTGGGTTAGAATGTGTAAGGTGAGGGACCTCTAATAAATGACATCACAGTGAGATATTTCAACTTTGTAGCTACAGTATCATTGTGCAAACTACCGTCAAATCTTTAATAAGTATTTCATAAAATAATATTGAACCCCTATTCTTAAATTAACTAATTTTTTAAACCATAAATTTTACAGGGTTCACAAGTGGATTAAATTGATATTTTTTGGGTTGTAAATAATGGGCACAATGACTGCTATTAGAAAATCCATAGGTATGAAGATCAGACACTTGAACCTACATGATAACTTGGTGGGAGCTGGGTGTTCTTATTTGGAATGTTCATAGCATGAGTGCCATGTTGAGTCTAGTTGGTATATGGTATGGAGTTAATGTGGTTCTCCTATAGTCTTCGTAATGTGTTAGGTTTGAGGCTAATTGCAAAACATGTTGTCTAGTGGTTCCCCTATTCTATGTTGGTCTTATGATGTGTCATACCACATAAATATAATCATATTATGATTTTTTGATTTATTTAGTGTAACTTATGGACAACAATGCTATGAGCGATACCTAAGGACTATTATGGGAAGATTAGGATATTTTTAGTCACTCTTGAACCATATCCCTCAATGGTTATGATAATTGATTATGGTAATGGACAGTGGAATTAGAAATTCAATACTATTTGGTACTCGGAAGACTTATTTTCCTCCTCGGAAACACTTGACTTGGCATCTGACACTTCTCCACATTTATTTTTACTACATTATGGATATATCATTGAGTTATCACAGTGTAATTGAAATTACAATACTAAGGGATCATAGAGTAATTATATTACATTTGATAGTTGACCTTACCCATCTACATTTCATGATTGACCCTATCTATTTTCTAGTGACACTTGATGGTCAATTAACTACATTAACATGATTCTCTCCTAGATTATAAAATCTTCTTCATTATCCAATCCTGCATCGATGCATTGACCAATTTTTGTTTTCCCTTAGATCTTCTAACTATAATTATTTGGAAACCACAATTAACACTACTGGAATACCCAAATTACTAAACACGTGAATTACTAAGTGGTAACCTTATTGGAAAACCACCTTCTATCTTAGTCAGGGTGGCGTCATTTGGGAATGCTATTGCTAGTGGAGATAAATGCACTTATTTGAGTTATACAAATGTATTGTGGGAGATATGATTCATTCAAAGATCATGATAGAAGCCTCATTGGATCCATTATTATGTTAATATGTAGAGACACACACTTGATGCTATAGTACCCCTTTAGGTGGCCATTAAAGGCCAAAAAATAATTGTGATGTGGAATGCATTTATGTGTATTTTATTTGTAAGTTTGAATTTCTTAGAACCAAAATTTCATTTATTTGAATTATTGAGAAGCTTCAAGGATATTCTTGTTTATTTTTGTTTCTTGTAATATTTTCATAGTTTGAATGAAACTACTTGGCCGTTATCCTTTAGTTACCAATATTTATTAGATTTTATTTCTTTTTGGTAGCTTGGATATTTTTGGTTTTTAAGGCCACTTGGTTAAATGTCATAAATAATATTACGTGGTTTTTTATTTCTTATTTGATGAGCTGGTTCTATCTTGCTCATATTGTGTACAAATTTCATATGGGGGTACGCCTAAGGCATCATGTTTACATGCTTGGTGTTGCAGGACATGCCCTCAACTTTGGAGGTGACAGAACTCTATATGTTCAGGACCATGGAATGATGAATTGTCCTCACTTAAATACTTGATACTCAATCATCCTATGGTGGAGTGACACTTGTTATATTTGGTCCTCCTATGGTAGAGATACATATGTGATATTTAGTTCCTTATGGTTGAGATACTTTTATAATACTTTTTCCTATATGGTTGAGAAACCCTCATGATGTTGTGTGCTCTCAGGTGAAATGGATTTTATGATATGCAACATCGGTTGATGTATTTGATAGTGATTCATGTTTCTCTTTGCTTCCTAGAATGATGTTTTCACTATTGAGATATATATGATAATTTATGGGTTGTTGTGATATTCAATCATTTTAATCAACAAGTCTAAAGTTGATGTCATTTCAACTAGGAAGAGTGTCATAGGTAGTATGCAATGAAGACAATAAAAAATATAACTAGTGGCAGTGGTGATGGCTTTTTTGGGGCATTTTATCTGTTTGTTTGAGTAAATATATTAACTTCACTAACTACTTAAGAGTAGTCAAATTTTAATACTACTGAAAGAAATAAATCTAAGCTACTTAGAATTAAAGAACAACACAAATAATGTTTAGTCTACTGAAACCAACGTGAAAGAAAGAAATTCTTTACAAAATGAAGATAATTTGAAATGAAACTTGTTGGAATAAGAAATAGTATACAATGAAATAATTATTTATTCAATTGAAATATTGCAAGTGCTGGAAATGATTGTTGTTAAGCTCACCTCAGAATTCAGAAATGTGAGAAAATATGAAGTTAAATACCAAAATATCCAATTAATTAGTTGAGTGGGCCCTTACTCTTCCTTATATTGGATCGATGACACAATTTTCTCTCAAAACAACATATTTTTAACATTCAAAAAGGAGCCTCTTACCAAAAAATGGAATTAACCATATATTCTAATATCTTCATATTACGTTCTTATATTATATTACATTGTCGTCCCCCACTTTATGTTGGTGATCGAAAATGTCAGTAACATAAAGTAGATAAATATGCATACTTGATACCGATGTAGGGTGATGCAGAAGGAGTGCCAAAGGACTAGACAAAGCGTGGAAGGACCAAAAATATGGAAGAGCGTGGAAACTAAGATGAAAATGCAGAAAGAAATAATGATGAGAGTGAACCTATGGTGGAATGTGTGTGTAGCTGCTACGGTGTGTAGTGTACTTGCATGGTTAGTAAAACACGTGTGTTGTCATAGATTGTTGTTGTTGATGTTGTTGTCTTTGTTGCTGCCCCCCATTTGACTGCTTGTTTCTCATATAGACTGACTAGTAAGGAGAACATGATCAATTAGTAAAAATATATATGTATGTATGTGTAAAAATTCTATGTAAAAGAAACATGTAAAAGTATTTAAATCTAAAGTACATAAATGAAAAAGTGTGAATGGAACATGTGCACCTGATCCATGTTGAGAAAGAGAGTGTAGAAGGATATCCTGTATTGTTATTTTTTTGGGAAATCTCATGTAGTAGGCCGAAGAAGTGTAGGGATGAAATGATCTGTGTCCTCTAACCTCTAACTTCTTCCCTAAATTTGTGTATAGAGATCTTTGTATCATCCCGGTTTTTTGGGTGATCCAACGCCACTAGCTGAAGTAGTGTAGGGAGGCACACCCAATGTAACCTCTAAGCTTGTGACTGCTTCCTAGAATGCTAAGGACACCATGTCCTATAAAATCCAATGTTTATGGGGTTCACAATATGTTCTGAGCCCACTCCTTGTATATACTAAACTGAACCAGTGTAGAATCTCTGTGTTAGTATGTAAAAACCCCAAATGATTCCCCCCATCTTTGGGGGTGCATGTGATGTTGACAATAGGAGAATATGGCCCCTAAAGAGGACTAACCACATGAAATTTGCAACTGTTCCCTGCAGGGGGAATGGAATGCACTTGGTAAAAACCAAGGTGGGAACAAACAAGAATGGATAGCTAAAAAAAATGTGAGTACATAAACGTATGCATGTAATAAGACAATGTGTAAAGTAAGCAAACTATTTGTAAACTATGCAGACAACGTAAAAGCTATCAAGAAAAGTAATGTAAGCATGCAAGAAGACAAGTAAGCCACATAAATCAAATCGTAAACATGGGACATAATTCATGATGTCGCAATACACGTAAGGCCATCATGGCCGCAAACAAAAAATAAGTGTGCAAATAAAACATAGGACAAAGCCTACATACAAGAAACAAATAATGAAAAACAAGTACAAACAAGTAAAAGTAGGTATGGAAACATGTAATCCTATAAAACAAGTGTTGCATATGGAACACCCACTAGCATGTTAGAGAAATAACCAATATTGCAAAGCGTGAATGACAAAGTGATTTAAAGTGCTAAGTAAAAAAATGAAACAATAACACTTGGAAGAAACGAATGTGGATGCCCCCAACGACCAATGTAGGAAGGATAAAAGGTGAGAAATCATGTTTCATGTAAAATATCTATATCTGTGATCATAACTAGACAAATACGTGAACGTGCATGCATGGATGATATAGATAATGACATATAAGAAATCAATCTAACACCTGTAGTAAAGTGATCATGTAAAACACTAGTAAACAAGAGTAAATGCTCCCAAGAAAATGTAGTATGTTGTGGATGGATGGAATGGGATGTAAGATAGAATGATAGGATCCACGTGCCCCCTGATTGAATGGAAGTGTATGAAATGAGGTTCATTTTTCCTCCCTCAATAGTCAAGAATGAACCATAAATGAGAGTACGTCATCGGGAAATGGTCAAGTACTATGTTGTGTCTAACGCATTGTGAGGAGTGTGTATGTGTAGTGATGAGATGCAAACTAGAAATGATGTGTGCATGAACCCTATAGCTGAAGTGGATATCATGACCAAATGAGTGTGCAAGTGATGATTTATCTTAAATTTATATCACTATGAGATGAATGGTGAAGTGATGATTTAACCCTAACTGTATATCAATATAATATGAAAGAAGGGAGTGATGATCTAAGCTAAGGTGTATACCAATACAAAATGATGTCTTGTCCCTCGACATGAATTTCTACATCATTCTACATGGTCATTAGGAACGCATCTCTATCTACTTTATGTTACCAACATAAAGTTTGGAAAAATGTAGACACAAAATCATGCACTTTGGGTTATTACCTAGTCATGGTTGCATACTACTATTCACATGATTCCTAAGTAAGAAAATTACTAATTAACCCATGTCTTTTTCCACCTTTCTTTGCTTTCTATTTCCACTTTTAGTCTTACATCCTTACTTGCTCAATATTCCTTTTTATACCTCAGAATTTATCATCCTGGACACCAACACCTAGCCAGGATGCCAACGCTAGACACCTTCGTCCCCTCTGGAAGCCCCTGACCTTAGTATACTTTGTTGGCATATTTTCGGTCCTTTATAGCCATTTGAGCATCTTATATTTTTGGTACTTTTTGGGGTTAATTATGAAATTAAAGGAATCTTATAAATATAAAGTTATGTGATCATAATAAAGGACCAAGAACTAAGCACTAGCTATCACCCCCTAAGGTTGCATCCATCAAGCATATAAGAGCTCTATTGCATCCATCTAGCACCATCCAAGGGATATAAGGGTTGCTTATTCTACATAAACACTTTATAGGAGGGAAGTTTATTCTATTTCATGCACACATCTATTACATTTATTTACATCTAGCTTATTTTCTCGTTATCAAGTGTGACATGCACAAGATCCACCTAGGTCATGATTCCACACACCCATATAACTATATTGGGTTTGAGATGTAATTTAGTGATCATTCGTAAGATCACTGTTATGGAAAAATCACAACACCCCCAAATGGCCTGAGTTTGAATGGGGCATTTGGTATGATTACACAACAATGAGCTATCCTGAGTATGGGACATTAAAAAATGGGATAGCTCTCCAAAGAAGAATGGTTCCTAATCCTAGTCTACCTACCACTAAATACTCCTAATGTAGGTGAAACTACTCACTAACCCTATTGTAATGCTTCCAAGGGGACAGGAAAGGAAGGATGACATGAAATAAACCTACACTACAAGCATTGATACACCAAGAAAGGAGTGCTAATTGCTTCCCTTTCCTGCAAAACAATGAAAGAATGAAACTAGAAAGGGTGATCCTACACCAAAAACTAGATTGCGATTTTTACATAATTCCCAAAATAAACACACCACACCCAAACCCTCCAATGAACAAGAAAATGCAAAGATCCTACAAGCAAAATGAGAGGTAAAAATGTAAACAATAAACCATGAGAAGTCAAAGAGATAGACACAAACATAATTTTATTGCTCTATTTGAATATACAAAGTACATCTCTATAATATGAGGAGGTATGAATCCATTACAATGATTTGGAATAAGTATTAAATCCCCAAGAAGAAGAATGGGGTGCATGGGAGGAGGAAATGACCAACATTTTGCACATGCCACCCACTTACATATTTATAGAACAATAAAATGAGGAAGAGATAGAGAAATTTGGATTTTTTTGTATGAATCACCCTCCAATATCCATCATTACCCTTGCAAGAGTGATGGGAAAGTCTGCAAATCCCATACTCCATTGTACCTTACCTTGTTGGGGAAGAAAGGAAGCCTATACCTCATCATTTTGGGTAGGTGAGAAATCTAGAACCATTCCTCTAAAATGGTAGACCGTTGTGTAGAGGACACTGAGCGATTTCCAAAAAGTCTAATTTTATACAAATTCAAGCTCTTAATAAAAATTTATCATCATTTGAAGATGAGGGTGCCATAGTGCACTAAATATGAGTGGTTGATCTATCTTTTCAAAATTTTGACCCTGTATCACACCCTCCAAAATCTAAAATTTCAGACTTCAGGAATTCAAAACTTCGGGTTTCACAATTCAAGTTATGATTTATGTGTATTAGATTTACAATGTTCTGAAACTCCGAAATTTTGAACTCCAAAAAAATTGTAGACCGTCGGGAGTTTAGGACTTCGAATTTCAATATTTTGGGGGTTCAGGTTTTGAGGTTTCAGGTACTGTTCATTCATTCGAGTGATTATTTTATCTGAAATCTAGAAATCCCAAAGTCTAAATTTTGGAATTTAGGTTTCGGGTTCCCCCTTGCGTGGCACTATTCATCACTCGAGCCACTGACAAAACTCTCGAATGTAAAAATGTTAAATTTTGGGCTTCAAAATTTGATGTCCTTTAGAACTTTTGAGCTTGCTGATTTAGAATTTTGATCCACCGATTCTGAATGCTTCCACACCCAAAGTTCAAACTCTTCGAACTCCGAAGTGTCTCTTCAAACATGTATCCCACTGGCTCCCAACACCTCACCACTTCAAATCAATGGGCTCAAGCCTGAAATGTGATATCCCATCGCCAAATCGATCCTTCTATTTTCTTTGTGTGATGTCATGTTTTTCCAATTTCACCCGAGGAGAAAAATCGGATAAAAATCACCATTGTGAAAATGGAGAACAGTACAACCTCTCATTCTGCATCTTTCTTTTTTAAGGATTTGATGTCTATTTGAGGGTTTTGTTGGTCATTGCTCATCATAGGTTTCTAGCGACCCCGAAGATCATTATGTGACCTCATATCAACTAAAGGTGAACAATGGAGAACAACTAACGACCAATTGAGGAGGTTTTTTGAGCATTTTGTTAGACAAAAGTGCCTAGAAGTAGGCCTAGGGCACCCATGGGTGCACCTGTCCCTCTCCAAGAGCCCCAATCCAAAAATATCATCAACTCGCACACATTTCTGAGGCTTTGTGTGACACTTCTCCTTCTCTGTTCATCTAGTCAGCATTTCAACACAACACAAGATTAACTATACATCAAATTAGTCCCTCTTTCTCCTCCTTACAAATAGGGTTTCTTTGTTTATAACTTATTTTACTTGGATCATTTGTTGTACTTAATTACTACATTTATTTACTACTACAATAGCAATCAGATTAGGCATATAAATTCACATTTAGCTTAATTAGGAAGGAAATGTAGATGAGAGAATTTATGTAGAGGAAAGATAACTGATATCCACATATGGCAACCTCTTTGTCCAATTAAAAAAGTTTTCATACATCAGGACAACTAGATTTGAGGGACTACCCTACAAGCTATTGATGTATTGCAATGATAAACTAGTATTAGGTGAAATTTGAAATCAATTAGATGTATTTCATAGAGTTTCAAAAGATAAGAAGATCTATGGTATTAAATTTCCCATCTCATTGGGAAACTACACATGTAGGTCTTCCTTAGATGCACATAATGTCGAGAGAACAATCATAGTTTAAATTCCACACTTTTCAAAGAAGTTCCCCATTTGATAGCAAGGGTTTCATCTCCAAGAATATCATAATGTATCATTATCATGTGCCTACCTTTGAATACTAATGGGATGAATGTGTAGATGATTATGAGGTAAGGAAAATTAACTTTGGTAGACTATCATTACAGTAAATCAAAGACATCAATTTGTACCATGTTCTTGAGGGCTTTGAAGATGATGATTATGACTTATATTATTTTTAATACATAATATGCATCCAATATAAACCTCTTCCAATAATTTATTGGTCTTAGAAAGATAGGCATTATCCTACCAAAGTAATTAGCCATGTATTGATGAGAACAAGACACTAGTTCACGAGGAGAATGAAAGAATACAAAGAAATGATAAACACATCCCCAATTAAGGAATATTCTACTTCTCAAAAAGAAGCTCCAACATAGTTAAATCCTTCCTCACCCTTGGATTCAGGAACCAAGTTGTATGTAAATAAATATAAATAAAAATAGTACGAGAATGCTAAGGAAACACCTAAGGAAGAATTAGAGCAAGAGAAGATACAATAATCAACTGATGAAGTTGCCCCTGCTCCTGATCCAATACTGCAACTCTCTGAATAAGGTGGGAATGTAACAAAGGAACAAATAAATGAATCACAACAAGAGGTTGATGAAAAAAAGAACTAAGAATTAAAGTAAGTTGAAGATGATGAAGAAGGTGATGATGAAGTAAAAATCATTGAACCATACATGGGAGAAGCTAGTGATTTGAGGGCCAAGCTAGAAGTTAGAATACCATCTTCTTCTTCTATTGAAGCTCATACTCTTGAAATTTCTACCTCTCAAACTCTTGGTCCTTCAAATTTATTTTCTTTTCCACCTCCTCTAGCTCCACCTTCTAGTGATTCATTCACATGGGTATAACACATGATTTATAATAAGAAGAGGAAGGATTCATCCCAAAATGTTGCTTCTGGATTTGATGTAGTAGCTTCCCTTCTTCGCACAAGTCCTGATCTTCCTCCCAAAAAATATAAAGAAACTTCTTGATTAGTCTCATATGTCAAAGGACAATAATTTATAGAACTTGCTAAACCTAAGGGGTACAAATATAAAAGGGAGATATTTATTTTAGACTTAGAGTTGACTAGGATCTCATTTGGAGAATCCACCTCAGAGGGAGAAGTATAAATTCTGTAGGAAACTATTTTAAAATTAATTGAGAGGGTATATAAAGGTAAGAAAATAAAGGATAAGTTTGAAGAATAGGTGAAAATTATATCCAAATTCATCAAATCATTTCTCTCATCTGATAAAACCCCTTTGGGTCCCACCCCTCTATTTTCACTTCTAATTACTGCTGCCACTAATGGTATTGATGTCAAAGACATAGCAAAAATCCACAAGCATGCAACATTTGGAAAATATTATGAAGCATGGGTTGAAGGAATTTTGGTCTTCGGATTATAATTCATTGATGAATCCTATAGAGTGTATGACAACATCATTGTTGCTCATGACCAAATCAACTTAGGGATAGATAAAATTGATAATAATTCAAACTTTGGGCTGACTGCATTCAAGATATCCATATCATGAGCACCACTGATGATAATGTCCTCTTGTCACATAATTTTTTTGATGATCCAAAGAGAAAATTGTCAAATAATTAGACATATGGTATAGACTCAAGAATCAAGGTACTAGAAGAAGTTGTAGTCAAACTAAGATCTATGGTACAAAAGGGAGAATCATTCAAAGAAATTTTTTTTATTGATCTGTAGGATCTTCATTTTTATTAATACAAGGAAAATTATCCAGAGAGGAATCTAGTTGATAAAGTCAAGGAAATATTCAAATCATTAACCAAGTATGATATTTTCAAAGAGGAATCAATCAACAAAGATAACATGGAAGAAAATTCTGAATTGCATAATGTAGTGGTTGAGGCCACCAAGGGACTCTCACATAATGGAGGTGTTGGAAATTAAATGGAGAATTACTTTGGGAGTTGGTTGGATTTTATGGCAACCACCATAGCTCCAAATTGTATGGAGATCTCAATAGCTGTGACTAAATTCAGGGTTCAAGTGCTCAAGATAAAGGTTCCAACTATGCCTATTCCCAATGGTCCTTCTTCTTCCAGTTCAATGTAGTATTGTTCTATTTAATTGTTATGTTTTGAGGTTGGATTCATTATCTTGAAACTAAAATTTTATAATAAATTCAACTTATGTAATTAACTAATTAAGTGTTTAACACTTAATTAAGATAAAATTAGTTAGAAAGTTAGTTACATCCTCCTCTTATCATGTATAAGGATTCTTTCTCACTTTTAAAGGGGTTGAATATTAGTGTTATTGAATGTAATATATAGAGTTTTTGATCAATACAGAAGAATAATTATTTATCTCATCTATGTTCTTTCTATTTTCTTTTCATGTAATATGTGAATGTGATAGTTTGATATATGTGAAATCTGAAAATTTGTGTTCAATCCATGTGATGAAATTTGTGTCTATCTGCATTTTATGTTATTTGGGTTTTCATATATAGTAACTCACATTTTCTTAAGATATTTTGCATGCATTAGTAAAATATAAGTATACATTCTCTTTATTTAAAAGTGCTACTTCTTCCCTTCTCTGCTTATAGTTAGTGGGTGATCTTGCACAACCAAGGTGGGTAATTATATCCTTGATTGATGTGTTAGCTTGAACTTTGTATCCCTAACTCATCCCTTTTGACCGTATAAGCTGTTGTTTTCCCTAAAAAACCCATTGCTTTGTTTATCTTTCTTATTGGAAATATGGAGTTATTTACAAGCACCAATATCCTCATTCAGATTTAGTTAGCCTATATGTTTGTAAATAATTAGAGTTTCAAGTTTAGGTTGATTAAGGGAACCTCCCCATAAAGAGGAGGGTTTGTTGTCCCTTGAACTGTTGATTGTTCCCAATAACCATTTTTCTAACCAAAAATGTTAGATATTATTAATTTATGATATTATATAATTTATCTTAGTTCTCTAATATAAGATTTACTTTTCTTAAATTAGCGTGGGAGAGTGATATTGAGGCTTTAAGAGTGGCTTATTTGGTAGCAACAATGGAGATGTTATCTCCAGAGGAACCAATAGGGTGAAAAGAAGCTGTTGATAGTTGTGAGCTACCACTATTGTTGTTTTTTTTCTTGTGACCATGCTCCATCCATCTAATAAATTCCCAGAGGGTTTTTTTTTTGGAGGGTTATTTTCCCACACAGGCTGGTGTGAGACGACTATTAAAGGGAATTATCTAATAATATGACATGAGGCTTGGCACTGGAATCACGTATTTGGAAGATTAATGTAAAACATGCAATGAGATCAAATAGTTCTTATAATTTGGACACATATAATTTCCTTAAGGTCTTTTTTCATGTCAACTTCAACACATACACATTTTTAAGGTAGGTTACATAAACTTTGGGATCATTTTGACATATGAAGTTCCCTAATGGTAGATTTAATCTAAGTTGTATTAAATCTAATTTAAGAGTAACTATTGTAAAAAATGATATTTAGGCAATAAAATACATAAATGTATAAAAAATAAGCATAATAAACTCTAGTAATGTATAAGCAATAAACATTCAACAATGTAAAGTCCTAGGAAAATAAGAGAGAGATGATGAATTACTTAATTCAGTGCAACCTGGGAGTGATTTTGAATGTTTATCTATTGGAACGGGTTCGAAAAAGTGTTAAAAAGGATAGATGAGGGTTTAGAACCCTAGGAATGCACAGGACATAAGGTCCCATGGGAGAACGGGAGTGCCCTAGGAACTAGTGATTGTTTTGGGTTTCTATGTCTAATTAGACGCGTGGGTTCTAAATTTTTCTGGGTTAGAAGGTCTTCACTCTAATATTCACTTTATCACTCCAAATTCACTATTAGGGTTCCCACCACACTTGTAACCTGCAAAAAAAATGGCTACCTAGACATTTCCACAAACCACATCAAATATAATAAACAATATGTAGAATGTGGATTCAAGCTAACCCTGGTGGTCACCCAGAGAGTGAAATTTTGACTGATTGTTGCAATACATCTTAGAATCCATGTAGTTCTCTCTCTGTGTGTGTGTGTGTGTGTGTGTGTGTGTGTATGTGTGTCCTTGATTTACCTTGTGTAAGTTGTATGATAATAAGGGGCTAGATCTAGATTGTATTGAGTATGTAGAATGTGTGTGATAGAATATAATGAACTGCCCTCCTATGTTGTGTATGCAGATCAATGAAACCATTGTTATTGGTATGAATGTGCTATATGTATGCCTTGTAGTACTCCTGTGCCTCTGTGAAAGCTTAGGTGATGACATATAATGCTTATAGTTTTTTCCCCTTAATTTAAAAGAAGTAACTAAGTATATATATGATTCCCTTGTTTGAATTTTGTAATTGAAAACTGAAAGGCTAACCCAAAGTGTTGAAAGGTGACCAAGAAGTGAAAAGGACATAAATGAGTAAAAATAAATAAGATATGGACAAGAGAACCCAGAAGAGAAAGTAGCAATTGGGTGCTTCTATCTTAAATGGGTGTTATTATATGAAACCATCACAAGATAAATTAGTCAAGTGGTGACAGAGCTATAAGATGTGTAAGGCCAGTAAAGTATAAGAGATAAAACAACCAAAATGCCAAAAGGAGTTGTCAACCAATAGTTTTCTTGCTTAGAAATCATATATACATATTTGGTGTCTACATTTCCCCCCACGTTATGATGTTTAGTGAATATTTGATAGTATAAAGTAAAAGATGCGTACCTTATAAACTGAAGAATAGTGTAGCCAATAGTGTACTGAGTGGATAAGTATCCATGAGAAACATAAAGTGAACGTAATGTGAAGCATGAGAAATAGGAAAGGGAGGTAGACCTTAGGGTGAATTATATGTGTAGTAATGTGTTGTTTGAGATTGTAATTGTTGATGTGAGTTTATTCTTGTTTATTGTAAGGATGGACCTGTAAGAGAAGAGAAAAAGAGTAGTCAAAGTTCTGTATATGAAAAATCAGAGTAACATATGTATAAGTAAGTAAAAACTGTGTAAAATTAGTAGCTGAGGAAAGAGTGCCCCTGATGTATGAGAGAGAGTAAAGGATATAATTTTTTTCTTTTTTTAGTAATGTTTCAGATGGGGTTAGGAGTGATCAATTCCCAACCAAGATTTCTTCAAACCACAGATTTGAGTGTCTTTCCACTAAAGATGAGGTTTTTGGGTAATCTCATGCAAAGGATGAGTTTTTTGGGTGATCTTACACCAAAAGAAGAGTTTTGTAGAGAGAGGCCTATTTTCCTCTCCTTCCATGACACTTCTCAAATGATAAGTTCCACTAAAAATTGGCACCTCCTGAATTGTAACCAAATTATAACCAATTCTAACTGAATCATAGCTGATTGAATGAATTTTATAACCGAATAAAATTTATTGATACGATAGATCTATATTATAACTTGTTGGAAACTATGTTGAACTGAGAAATTATCTAACTTTTCCCCCAGGACAAAAGTACCCAGGTGGGACACAAATTCCCACCATTCCTGTCTGATACTAGACGCTAGTGTTTGCTTTGTGTTTTTTATCCAAGTCTAATTCTTGACCACTATGTGACTGTGTACCTTTTCCAATTATATACTGTGTTTTTCGGTTCTAGAGCTCTGTTCTATTGGAAATGTGATTTTTTCACCCAATAATTTCCCCCCTCGTTTGGGGTGCATGTTGTAGTGTAAATCAACTTGAAGAAATTAGTATGTTGTACATTGAGTTACAATCATTTAATCATCAAACTAGGGAGCGTAGAATTGAAATATTTCCATTGTTGTATGCACAATTACAGTAGATATAGGAGGTTGGAAAGAAATAACTATCACAACAATAATGAAAGTAAAAAAAACTTAAAACTCAAAATGAATGGTTTCTAAATGCTATCATTAAGACAAAACTGTAGATTTAGAATGCAAATCTAGAAAATAAATTGTTCCCTAGGTAAACATGCATGAATAAAGAAATGGATGGGTCTATCAGACCACAATTGGGCTTTGGCTTGGGTGTTAATCCCTCCTAAACTCTGCTACTAGAAACTAATGAATAGAACTAAGATCTGTATTGACTTTTCATAAACATTACATCAAGTAACGAAAGATCAAAGTAATCTAACAACCAAGACTTGCTACATACGGAAAATTGCTTACAACCAAGAGTGGTATCAACACATATCATCATCCAAACAACTTATTAGGATAACAATGATAAATGCACACATAATACCACAAAATAAAGATATCTAGATATAACTATATTAATTAGTAATTATGCCACATGTTCATGGTTGTGATGATAATGTTTAACAATGTTCATTGAAAATACATAGAAATGGTTTACAATAGCTTTATAAAAATACACAAGATGAGCTGTTATGAAATTAATTTATAAAACTCATCCCACCCCTAGGATTAAAATCTTGAATTTCCTCATTCAAGGGATTCATATCTTCTCTGGTGGAAGCTGCAGTCTTTCTTGAAATCAATGGGTGTATCTATACCCTCATCCTCTGATTATAAATAACCACTATTCATCATGAATCTATCCTAAAATTTATCTTGAATCTATCCTAAAATTTATCTTGAACCTTTTGATTGATCGGTAAGTTGCCCATCCATGGTGGTATTGGAAAATGAAATATTGGAGGATGATAACCAATAGGGAACCAATTTTCCTGACATTCACTATTTTTTCCAATGTACTTATTTACCCCATGGAAATTTGGAAGAATTTTTGGATAGGAATGCATCTCTTTCCTTTGCAGTGGAGGGAATAAATCATTCAATCTGATTTGGCATGCCTATACAACCTGAATTCCATGCTCCATGATCATGTTTCTGACCTCATCATGTGCTTCCTTCCTCATTTTTAACACTATGTTTTTATTACATCCTCTTCCCTATCACTGTCATATTATTCCTTTATTTCATCTTTGTTTGCTGCTTTATCCTTGACATACAATGGTGTAACATTTTGGAGATGTCTGTATTCCTCTATCTTCTTAGGTCTCTCTAATTCATATGATAAATAAGAAAAAAATTCTTTCACATGTACATCCCTAATATATAGAATTGGGATCTAATTTCTATAATATGGAATGGCATGGATCTGCGAATAAAGTTCACACATCAAATTTTAGAGCTAATGTGTACTGTTCTGATATAAAGTAAAGAATTTTCTTGCTCAACTAATATCATATACCATGTCAGAATTGATGAAAATAAACTTATGGTGCATCATTCTTTCCTTTAAATATATTGCATAAACACTTGATGGAGGCATAAATTTCAAAATTTCTAATGATACTTACACCGTGTCTTCCTGTTTTTGTTTTATCCTCTTAATATCTTTGTCCTTGTTCTCCATTTATTTCTTATGCTTAGAGATGAGGGCTTATTTTTATTTTTCCCATTTTCCTTTAGTCTGTTAATGTAGGTGTTGCACACAATTTTACCTTGGGGTTTTATCTTGATGTGTTAAGAGGGTAAAATATTCTCCATCTCAGTATGGTAGGGTTTTTAAGATACCTGTGAAGTGTGATGATGTTTTTGCACTTCGTGAAGAATGTGATCAATTCTTACTTTCCATAAGAGTAAGTATACAAATAAAAAAAACTTAAACAAGATGGAGTTAGGAAAATGAGATGGGTAGGATTCCTGGCGATATCCAGTTCCTAGAGGTCAAGAGTCTCCCTTATGTGGATGTCAACTTTCTTTTGAAATAGTTAAGCTTTATTGATGATAAATTTGAAGTACACTACGATAAATGAAAAATGTGATAAGATGTTATCACTTATTTAGGTGATTACATACATAAGATGATAATGAAGGAAAAATAGGACTAGAATCTGAAGTCAGAATCTAATTGGTGTACAAGTTTTCAAATAAATTTTAGCCTATAGAACAAACTAGATCCTATTCTTCAGTGAAGTAGGATTCAAGTTCAAAGATATAATCCTCAATGAAGAAATCAAATATTTCTTCCTCAGTATCGTAGAGGTGTGCAATACTGGTGTCAGTATATGGAATACTGATGCGGGTGTTGGTTTCAAACTCAAATTGAGATGTGGTGTGGTAGTCTTCTGGTATGTCTAAGCTAGCTTCATCATTATATTCAAACTATGTGAGGTCAACTTGTATCCTTTGAACCTTGTAATACACTTCCAAAAATCCTCAGTTTCTTCACAGATGTACTGAGTTGATGAAAATATGGCCTCCAAACAATAAAAGGGCATAGCGTGGATGATACAGAGTTCTAGATCATGTAGAAGGTCATATTTCTCCTAAAGCAAAGGACGAAAAATGATGGGTAGCGAGTCAATACCGGTAATGGGATAATTGTCACCTCCCATGGCCATCTGACATCATCACGCTTGAAAAAATGTTAGAAATAACATAAAACAAGGAAATATTGTTAAGAAAATTATATGAAATTTGGGACAAAAAGATAGTATGCAGGAATTGTAGGTGATTTAGGCAATCACTAATAATTGTTGTGAACTCTAGCAGGCTTTAGAAATAGAGAATGAAAACTCAATCAAACTATTATTTCAATGGATTTTTAAAGCATAAGTAAGACGATAATTAAAAGATGAAAAATATTACCTACTAATGGAGACAAAAAATAATAAAAAAAAGATTACCTTGTATGAATGATTGAATTGGATGACAAACAAACGAGGATGATTTGATGACAACGACTGCTAATACGACAATCAGGTAGTCTATTTTGATGCAGCGTAATGGTAGTGGAGATTTTTTGAAGGTGCTTGATCTTTGAAATTCTTGTGAATGAACGTAATTTCCTTGAAAAATGTGAAAATCCTCCCCTAAAGAGGCTAGAAAATTTGTTCATATAGATCACCGAAGATCAGGATAATTGTCGACAATTTCGGTAAATCTGAGTTAGGGGATCAAATGGAGTGATTTTCCTAATATTTTGGTGTTGATTTGGGAGGATTTCGAAGGAAGTTAGGGTGTTAAGTGGGAGAAGCTCAAACTAATACTAGGTTAGTTAGGATGAAGACATGGGTTATTTTCGAAGGTTTTTAATTTTAAGTTAGTTCTAACTACTTAAGTGTGGGAAGGTGGTTAGGGATAAGCTAGAGGTAGTTAGGTGTAATTTATAAAAGGTTGATAAAACTAGTTATTTGTAACTAGTGAGTGAAGGTAAGATGACATGGTGAGGTGTGAGGATAAGGTGTGGGGGTTTATTTATTTTATTTTAATTAATCTAATTAATTAGACCTAGGGATGTGGCGACATACTCATTAATTTAATTAAAGGAGACAAGTGGGTGGCTTAGTGTCATGGAGTTTTGTGAGTGTCATGTTTTGATCGTGAATGGGCTTGAGACATTGATAATGAGGGAGTGTAGATTTTAGGTGTCTACATTTTCCCCTTTTTTTTGGAAATTTTTGGCAAATCATTAGACAAAAATGATGTGAAGGTTATGTTGGTATGGGTGATTTTACTGAAACAAAATACAATGAACACTAGTATATTTTGTTTCAAAAGGGTTCCCTAATCGACGGGGGTATATAATAGGTTATTGAAGAATCAATTAATGGGGTTACCAAAGGGCTAAATGCATGTATATGTATGGCTCTTTACTAGGTAAAATTGACGAGAAAAAAAACAAAGCGATAGGGGCCAAAGGGATCATCTCCCATAGAGGAATGGTAAATCCCAATTTTTGAATATGTTGGGTTGGTTGAAGATTTCAAGGGCTAAGGTCTATCAAGAACATGGAAAACTTGTGAAAAAATGATGAAAATGGCATATTTGTAGAGCAATGTGGGCATAAATGCCCAAAATAGGTAAATCATTGACGATTAGTGTAATCACCAGCAATTGCATTGTGTGAAAAATGGGGTTACAAATAACCCAAAAGGTATTTTTATTTACCTTATTACGAATGTTGGTGAAAAAGAATTTTCAAAGCTACCGTTGAGTGTAAAAAACATGTTAGTAGGTGAAAGTTTGTCAGAATGGTGTCCTTGAGTCGAAAACGAAAACCTGTGATGGCTGAGGTAAGCTCTCAATCGATTTTTGTTTTGTTTTTTTGCAATTTTTTTTTATTTTAGGGTTGTAAGGCCATATTGGGGGCACAAGGATGCCCTAATATTATTTATCAGGGATATTCGGTGATTTATCCAATTGATAGTGATTGAGGTGAATCGCCAACAATTTTCCTGTTACAAAAATAGTTTGTATGTTGGATGAAAAGTTGTGTTTTTCATGAATGTTTTTGAATTTTATGGAATGTGTATGATTACTATTGATGTAAAATGTGTGTTTGGATGTTATTTTTGTTGTTATAATGTCATTTTTTTCTTAGGATATTTTTTTGTTTTAATATCAAACATTGTTTACCAGTATTAGTGTGATGATAGTAATGTTCGTTTTGTGTGTTTGTGTTTAGCAGGTGGATCCGTAGTTGAATATTCATGATCACATACCTTTGATGTTAGATGATGTGTGAGAGGATTTATCTGATGAGGATTGAGAACATCTAGTGGTAGTGGGATTTGGTGGTATGAGATTTTACCGATGGGTTCATAGTTGTCGTAGCTTGATATTAGCATTGTTGAAGAGGTGGAATCCTTCCACCAACACTTTTTGGCTTCCTACAGGGGAGATGACCATTACTATTGAGGATGTTCATTGGATTACTATACTGTCAGTTCATGGAAAGGCCATTTATTGTATTACAAAGGATGAGAGGGCATACACCTTGCAAAGGTTATATGGAAGAGATGCTTGGTATGTGAGATACTTGTCAGGTGCCTTTAATTACCAGTCATTATAGGAGCCTAAGAGAGTTGGTTATCTACGGATGACCATGATGATGATAGGAATTTCACATTTTTCCTTACCAAACTTAGCAGGTGGTCATTTCCCTTGGATGATTACTGGCGTTGTTGCGGACATGATGGATCAACACACATTATTTGAGTGGGCACCCACTTTGTTAGCTCATACATTCAGAGAGATGTGGGCTTGGACATCCCACAAGTGTTATAAAATTGATATCAGATTTATTTTGCAGTATTAGGGATAGGAGCACATTGCGATTACTCGTCCATTGGGGGTACCTTGTTATATTGATGTGAGACACCCTGGTTTCATGAGATGGAGTCAGAGTATTGGTTAGGTGAGGAAGGCCAATGGGCCTAGTTATTAAAAATATTTGATATCAGGGCTACAGGTGGGTGATGTAGTGTGGAGACCATATTTGGATTTCCATGATTGTCCTGAGTTTCGTCAGGACTTCTTGATTTTACAATAGGATATTTGGATTCAGGGTTGTAGAGAGGGGGGGATGATATGTTACATTTCAGCTGAGTCAGGAGACAATATGGTTTGGTTTAGGGTATACCCAAGGATCCATAATAGTACAGATGAGAGGATGGGGATAGTAAGACTCTGCATGTTGTAGTAGTGATGCCTGTAGTTATTGATGAGCAGCCAGGGGCTATGGGTCCTGATGATGACATCCAGATGGTTCAATTAATGATGCTAGGGTGACTCTAGACTTTTCTACATGGTGGGCCCGATCATTGAAGACTTTTGAGAGAGATACAATGGCAGAGAGGGAAGCTCAGCTGATGATATTGTTGTAGCTATTATGGTAGTGACAGACGAGAAGGCCATGGTGGAGATAAAGAGATATGCTACTCGATGAGAGAGAGAGATGATCTAGTGGGAGTTCAGGATTCCCTCATCACAGGGAGGAATGGATGAATTTTTGAGTATGATGGCCTCCAAGCACAACTTGTACATGTATTTTATGATAGATACAAGTAAAAAGGTCACAGGGATACATTGAGGAAGGCCTTGAGGATTACAAGGCCTTCTATTTCTAGCATAGAGTTTTCAGTGATGGCTTGAAAAAGGGGGGCATCTGCACAACCTCCTCTAAGAATTATTTTGGTAGCACACTAAGAGGCCATGCAAGCCAAGAGAGACTACTATGTGGACATGATCATCAAGAACTATCTTGATGCTACTTTTTGTGTCAATTGTATAGCTACCCAAGGGGCATCCATAGTAGTAGGGAGGCCTAGCGATAGTGTGGCAAGCATGGGACACCCACCTCAGAGACCAGAGAGGGGTGGTGATGGTGAGGGAGGATCTAGTGGTGGAGCTATTGTAACGGGTACTCGTAGAGGTGGTGGAGATATAGGTGTAGCTGGGGGTATTCCATCTCCTATAGTATAGGGTGGTGCCAACACGGTGTTAGAAGATGTTGACTTTACCACCTAATTATATATGATGTTATAGGATCGTTTTAAGATCCATTTCTTAGCATGATGATATATTGATTGTTTAGATATTTGTGATGTATCATGAACTTTGATATATATAAATATATATGATGGTTTATGAATTATTCTTGTGATTCAATTTGTATATGTTAGATGTTTTATTTTTTTTGTTGTATGTTGTTAAAATGTGTTAATATTATGGATGGATTTTAATGGATGTGATAGATTTTAGGATGTTTGGTTAGACATCTTTCAAATTGATTGATTTAGATGACTTTTAAAAAGTTATCCAATAATCATGCCAAATCAAAGTAACTAATTAAAATAGAGTAAAAATGAAAATACGGCCCCACTATGAAATTGGTATATGTGATGGGTCTTGAAGAACACTTTCTGCACTTGTAGCTTTTCAGATGTTAAATAAAATGATTAATTGGTAGTTATGCAAACTATGATAGGAATGAGGGTTTAAAGAAATGTTAGAATGACGAAAGGGATTTTTGTGTGTATAAAAAAATGTGGGAGAAAGGGTTATCCTTTTCAACAGATTCATAGGAAGTTGATGCCTTAGCTCCTATGTTATATTGAAGTAAACTGATCGATGCGGGAAGCTTGCTATGATGGGAAAGATGATCAATGTGGGAAAATTTCCTAGATGGTCATTATTTTAAAGGTTGATCAATATGGGAAGCATTTTAAATTAGTAGCCATCCTTTGAGGGTATGGTATAGATAGAATGGCCGTCCTTTAAGGGATCGGTCCATAATTTTGACGGGTAGCTGTCCTTCAAGGGAGAAGTCTACTTTTTCAATATTTTTGATAACGATTTATGCTCTTTGAATACTTTTCCTTCAAGGGGTCAATCTATTACAATATGATATTTGATAAGATAAGCATCTAAATTACCTTTTACGTATATTATCGAGTTGAGAGAAAAAAATCGTAACATACTGTCTTGAGGAGGGTATAATCATGTTTGTATCCCTCATACACATGCCCTTTATGATGGTCAAGGTGGAATGGTTTTAAGGAACTTGTACAAAGGAAGGAAATGATGGTGTGATAGGATTTGAATCAAACTACCTTTATAAAAATCAATTATTGAACAATAGAAAGGCCACAAGTGTGAAGCATTTAAAGGTTCCACCTCAGGTTCCCTATCAAGAGAAGCGAGACGATATGATCGTGACCCATAATTATGTGTGATAGTATATGGACCAATCCAATTAGGGGTAAAATTTCCATGTTTACTCCATTCTAATGTAGTAACATTTTGATTCTCTTTAAGTACAATATCACCAATTTCAAAATTGCATTCATTGACATGTTTGTTATATGCTTAGCTGATTCACTGTGGATAAAATTGATGATGTTCGAGGGCTGTTAGACGTTTTTTATCTAACAATTCCAAATTTTCTAGGTGGTCTTAGTAATATTCTTCGTCAGGAATGAAATCTTTGAGGGATACACATAGTCATGGAATTTGAATTTTAAGAGGCACAAAGGCTTCAGAGCCATAGATGAGTGAGTAGGGTGTTGCACCTGTAGGGGTGCGGGTACTAGTTTGATAACCCCAGAGAGTGAACAAGATTTGGAGATGCTAGTTCCTACCCACATCATCCACTGTCTTCATGAGGATTTTGTTAAGTTTTTCATTACAGGGCTCAGCTTGTCCATTTGCTTGAGGATAATACGGTGATGAAAAGCTAAGTTTGATACTGAATGTGTCGAAGAGCTGTTTAACTTCCTTGTTTTTGAAGGATTTTCCATTATCTGTGACAAGCTTGTGTGGGATGCCAAAACAACATATGATGTTTTGATATATGAAGTTGATGATGGGTCTAGATTGTTTTGAGGTTAAAGGAATGGATTCAACCCATTTAGTGAAATATTCAGTTTTTGTGATCATGGAATGATGTTGTTGGTATGATTTTGGATTGATTGCGCTAATGAGGTCTAAACCCTATTAAGAGAAAGGCCAAAGGTCTTGAGCGGGTTGTAATGCTTGACTAGGGACATGGATAAGATGTTAATGGAGTTGGAATTTGATGCACTTCTTTACATATACACAACAATATTTAGTGAGAGTAGGCCAATAATACCCTAGCCATATGACCACCACAAATGCTAAAAATGCCATCATAGACCTCTTCGGTTTCTCTGGTCGATTCATATGATTTAAGAAACCCGTAGCAATATATCAACAGAACTGCATTTGTAAAGGATTCCCCCTATGATAAAAAAGCAAGTGACATGTTAAATAAATGATGTTTTAGTAGACTATGATAGATATGAGGGGATTTTACATTCAACGAGATAATCAAACATCGATGTGTACCATAGATCGGGTAAGTTGTTATAAATATTATTGATGGAAGATGGCTCATTTTGATGTGAAGTATGATCCAAACATTGAACAACAACATACATCTTGGCTTTATCCTTTGAATTTTCTATTTTGAAAGGGATGAGGGATCCCATAGTATCTGTAAACCTGTTAGAGGATCGTGGGATGGTCTGAATGGTGTAATGATCAAAGGCATCGAGTAGAAATTCAATGACAACTTTATATTTTTGTAGGCTTTCATTTTTAAATTGATATTATCCTTTAATTTGACTAACAATGATTTGTGAATCTCCATATATTTCCAAGATGTGGGAACTTAGGATAATAGTGGTGTTTAGACCCATGATTAAGGCCTCATATTCTACCATGTTGTTAGTACATTCATAGTTAAGTTTAAATGATAGTGGGATTGGGATGTTCCAAGGTAGTATGATGACGAATATGGCTCCTCCTCCTCCTTCTTGGCACTTAGCACCATCAAAGAAGAGGATCATTTTGACGGGGATGAAATCAAATTCATCGTTATTAGATTTGTTAATGTTATTGAGGGATTCATCAGGAAAATGTTCATGAGGTGTTTTATTATCTAGAAGAGGTGCATCAACAAGATGATCTGCAATGGATTGGCCCATAATAGAATTTTGAGATATGATTTCGGGTTCAAATTAATTCATGATCATAATCCATCAGGTTATGTGATCGTTATGGTAAGGTTTAGCGGACATGACCATAAGTGGGTTAAAACTGGTGATGACATATGTCTTGTGATTAAGAAGATAATGTCAAAGTTTGGAAGTCATAATATACAACAAACAATTTTTTTTTTCAGCTTTATTGTAATGTGTCTAATATTCATGGAGTGTGCAGCTAATGTAATTATTGTCACGCAAATGTGCAATAGAGAAATTGACAATTTCTAAGCATGAAAATGATACCCCTATAACAAAGTTTTCATATTTTATCATTTTGAGGCACCTTGGGTCTTCCCAGTCAGTTCAATAACCTCCCAATTGGTTTTAATTCATTCCCTTAGGTGATTTAGGAAATTCAAATAAACCCCTAGGCAATTTTAGGATCTCTTTAAAATGTTATCTCTGGGAAGTGTTGGGAAGGGCTATCACTGGCCTTCCCTAGATTAGAGAAACCCCCTGGAGTGGAACAGAGGAGCCAAAACTAACATGGAGGTGAATTTAAGGCCTAGTAACATCATGGAAGGGATTCATGAAGATTCTGGAAGGACTCAGAGAAGTTGGGTCAGTTTCACCAAAATTAGGGCTCACAGGCCTAGGCAGTGCAAAGGCCAAAACAACTAATGAACTTCCAAAGGTGATTCCAGGAGCTCTAGATGGAGTTAGGAGAAAAAAAAATCTTCGGAAAGGGAATTCAAAGATATACAAGATGGTGAAATTATTTTTTTCACAATAGTTTGGCACAATGGTTTTGTAAGCAGTTTTTCACATGCACATGTGGAGTACCAGATAAATAATATGATTTTTTAGGGATAAAATAGATGAATAAAGACCTGAAATCCCTACCATTATATTTATAAGGCCATTTTCAATCAAGATAATATAAAATTTCATCAAAAACATCCATCAGGAGCTCAAGATATTTCCATCGCAAGTTGTCCTCAAGGTTCGAGAGTTAGTCAAATTTTTAGCTCAAGGAGCTTGGTGGGATTTTGTGTCCCTCACGTCCCTCAAGGTTAGGGACATAAAGGTTGGGAAAATTCATTCATCCCCCATGAATCCCTATAAACCCACATATGACCTCCAAGATCGCCAGTTCGGCCCCCAGGTGCTTGCGGGAGCTCAAAGTCTTCACCGTTAGATTTCTGCCACGTTGTCACCTAGAGTGCCATGGAATTTGATGTCCCTCATGTACCTTTGAGGTGAGGGACATAAAACATGGGAAAATGTTCCCAGCCCCTAAGGAGACCCTTGGTCAATCATGTGACCTCTTCAATAGAGAATTTCCATCCCCCATGTTCTTGCCAAGCCTTCATTCTCAACTGTCAGATCTCCGCCATGTGTCATCACCTTGCTCACTGTGGAATTTGATGCCCCTCACATACATTTGAGGTGAGGGAAATAAAACATGAAAAAATGTTCCCCACCCTTTATGTGCATTTTTTTTAATAATTTAAATTCGACACTTTAGCCATTTCCCCCCATTTCTTCTTCACAACTTCATACCTTACCATGGCTTTGTTCATGATTGTCTAGACACCCGGTCCCCCATTGTTTCTATGAACCAGCTATGCCATGGATAAAAAAACCATCCACTCCATGAAAAATCATAGGTATCAGAGAAAAAATGGGTCTAAAAATGAGAAATGGCAGAGAAATGAAGAAAAAGAAATATTTTTTGTTAGATAACCACGAAGTCACTGAATAAAAAAATATCCATATCTTACAAAATACAAGTCAGATTGAGGTGTCATCTTTTGCAGACTTCCACATTTTTCAATACTATCAAGATGCAACAAACAAGAGGTAAAATGGTGACCTAAAACATAGGTTCCAACAAAAATCCCCATTTCGTGCATGGACTCACATTTTTTAGATTTCCCATCAATCTGGCAATGGAAACGAGCTAAAAGCTTGCACATGAACTCCAAATGAAAAACCTATTGTAATGGACTTGTTTTTCATCATGAACATAGACAAAAACTAGACCTACAAGTTTTGAGCTCTATTAATGGCCACCATGGCAGCTTCATGCTCGAAGCCACTGCCAAGTGAAAAATTTAAATATTATTTCCAAGCATTCTAGTGAGAAAAATCATGTGAAGTTCGGAGGAAGTGATCACGATGATGAGCCAATTCCAAAAAAATATGTTACATCACAAACCAAGTAGTGGATGTCCACTTTCTAAAAATAGTAAGTTTTCCTGTACAAACTCGCTATGTTTGGAAAGTTGTCATCAAAAGAAGCTATGAAAAAGGCAATGTGCACTGAAGATCACCAGGAAGCCAAAATGATTGTCCAGATCATAAAATAGTGAAAATGACCACTTACTAACAATAGTAAGTTCCTTATATAGGTAATTACTAAAAAGAGTAAGTCACCCAAGAAGTAGTCGAGGCAAAGGTAGTGTGCACAAGATTGAATGAATAATTTCATCACATCAAGATAGTCAAGAAGAAGCAAGAATCACCTCTTACTGTAAATAGTAAGTCTCCCATATGGGTACTCACTATTAATGCTTAGTCATACTCAAGGGGTAGTTTTGGAACAATGAAACATAGAGGGATGATAATTTAGGTCAACACCATCATTCAGGATCATCCATAGGCATTACTCATAGGGAATTCAAGACTCATCTAAAAGAATTCAACAGTGTCTCTCGACACTCACTTCATGGCTCGAGTTGCAATAGTATCTTGTGCAGGGTAAAAATTGTGGTCATCGAAAGAACCATTCAGTAGTGTTTTTAAAAACTCATTCTAAAGCATGTGTTATCCAATTCCAAGGAGTTTCAAATGAGTTTTAATATTTAGAGTTTCATCGCATTATGGATTTTCATCAACGAGGATCATTAAAAATTCATCAGGGGCAACATATTCTCTTCTTCTTCTCTCTCTCTTCTCTTCATACCCCTCAAATTTATTTCTCTTCTCAAATTTCTAATTTTTCATTGGGGTTGCACTTTTTCATGTCTTGATGTTTCTAATGTAATAAGTCATCTTTATGTTATAAAAAGGGACTTAAAAGTTTCGTAGGAAGTTGAAAAGTTTTAAGTTGTACAAGGAAATATGAAAAGGCATTAGGGGGTAGAAAATGAATCACCTCTCATTCTATAAATTGTAAATCCATTCCCATTTCAAATGGTTGGTGATTGATTTTGTAAACTCAAGAGTGTATTGTACTTTGAGAGAACAAAGGAAATAGCCATTTTCTTCCATTCCCCCCTCACTAGTTTTCCTCCATTCCCACACTATGTATAAATTTTGTTTAAGTAATCAATACAAGAAGGAGTTTCTATTTTTCTTTGACTAAGGGGTTTCTTGATACTTTGTGATCAATAAATTCTATTTGGTCTTGTTGCTATTTACAAAGTTGTTTCTTCTCATAAATGCATGTGTTGAAATTTCTAACTAGTGTGTGCAGGAATCTAATTTTCTACTTGTAAAATTAGTTGTCCTACATCTTTTCTCACTCCTCTTTCCCTCTCTTCAGACAAAGTATTCCCTAGAAAGAGATTTCTAGCTTTGTCGTAGGGTTAGTGGAGTGCCCCTATTATATCCTCAGCCACAAGGCCTCTGGGAAAAATCTACCTTTTTGACTCGTGCATGCATATACGGAAGTTACACCGGTTAAGTAGGGGGACTTAGACTCCCCAAGAATTGGCAAGAAACCCACCAATCCCCAAAATATTTTCTCGCAAAATATTTTGGCACCCATTGTGGGGTATATTTAACAACATCTACACCCAAAATATGACCGCAAGGTCCAAAAATTAAAAAAATCAAATATTGAAAAAAAGAGTTCATGAAAATCCATTACTGAAAGATACACTGTCAAATTCCTATGTGTGACATTTCATATTTCACAGTGTCCTTTTGTGTTCCCACTACAAGAGTTTCCAAAAGATGGCTGAAGGAAGATACACCAGATTGAGCAGGTTGAAAGGTGTTGTTGATTCCAATTTCCAGGATTTGCAAAATCAACAAGAACGAATCAGAGATAATCCATACTTCTTCTCTTAAGCCTCCTCTCCATCTGGATCTTCAAGTAGTTCACCTAGAAATCCTATCCAAACTCTTATTGATACCCCCCCTTCAAATTCTCCCATTTTAAACCACCCTTCATCATTGAGTTCCCAGAAGAAGAAGAATTTGAATAAGAAATATCTAAAGTAGAACCAAAAGCATGAATGACAATGGAAGATGAAACAAAAAGACCTCAACCCATTGTCCCGTGGGGAAGAAATATAGGCCCGCTCACTCTTGAACCACTCTTCATGACCTACCAATAGGTTCTCATAAGAAATTTACAAATTTCAAAGGTGATGGCACATAACATCCTATAGAACACATCATTTCTTTTGCGACATCATACAGAATTCTTGGAGTTGAACATGGAGACGTTGCTGTAAGATTGTTTGTGGAATATCTCTAAGAAAAAGTAGTAGAATGGTTCTACCTCTTTTGTGCTAGATCCATCACTAGTTAGAATGACATCAATACTGCCTTTGAGGAAACATTTAAATACAATGAAGACTGTCAGGACCTCTTGGTGTAGTTGGCTCAAATGAAGAAAGGAGAAGGTGAAACTATGAGAGACTTCATGGTTCATTTCAAATGGTTTCTTCGCAGGATACCAGAAGAGGATTCACTGTCTAAATACAATGTCAAGAGATTATTCATCAATGCTCAATCACTGGAGGTAGGATTTATCCTACGAAGAGTTAAACCAAGGAACATTGTAGAAGCACAAAGGATAGCCATTGAACTTGATGATGATCTCATCCTTTCAGGAAAGATCAAGAATCCATCGAATGGAAAGGACCAACATCTTGACGACGAGAGGAATTATTCATTGCTGAAAAAATTGGTAAATGAGATGGCATCGTTGAAGAGGGAACTTTCTGAATGAGTATCTTCCTAAAAAAGCCACAAAAATAAAATTGCATGAGCACCTCAAAGGATTTCCTTAGAAGCCCCACCTGTGAATGTAAATTGTAGGTTTCAGGAAAGTGAAGGTGATGATCTCCCCAAAGTTGATGAGCTTGATAAGGATACACAAATCAAATTTTGTGAGTATTTTAGAGGTGACAAAGAAGACAAATAAGATGCACCCAGTTTCTCATGTGTGGTATTCACTCGTTCTCAGTATGAGAAAGGAACACCTCCCTCCACTAATGCAAAGAAAAAGAAGGTTGATGATTCTCATGTGGCGACTCTGTAAAAAAAATAATTAGTTGAGGATCTTCACTCCCACCCTCCATGGAGTTTGCATTGTTGAAGTCTGATCCTATATCAAGTAATAAGTTTCTAACAATTCCAAGTAAGTCTTCCAATGCCTCTTCTAATTCTAAATCTAAATATGCTCCTGTAAAATCTAGTACTTTTAAATCTCCTAGTGTAGCTTTCAAGATACCATATGTTCCCCAAAAATCTACTCCTACTTCTAAATCTGTCCCAAATCCAAAAGCATTTCCTTTATCAACCTCGCCCACACCTGCTCCTTTTAACTTCATAGAATACGTGAACAAAGCCAAAGTGCATATTACTGAAACTGAATATTTGTGGACTCACCCTTAACAATTCAAGAGATTTGTTTTTTTATTATGGGTAAATAGTTTTGAAGGGACTATACCCTATGTACAAAAAGGCTCAAAAGCTAGATATAAAAAGAAGAGAAACCAAACCTAGATAGGCTAAACACCATAGACTAGGAGGCTCAATAGACAAATAATACAATATAGGTAGAAAAATAGGATCAAGACAGACAGTGATCCGAATAAGAGCGAAAGAGACAAAAAATGAACAAGAGGGATCCACCACTAGTCATCCCAGTCAAAAAGTAGCATCAAAATCACCAAACAACAACAACATCACCACTAGTAATCAGCAACAAGGCACCACATCACTTGACAACTTGGTCAATCTTGGCCTTAATCATTTGGAGTGAGACGAAGAACACAATGGTTGTGGCCTGGGATGGATTGTTCAAATCCACATAGGAAATTGCAAGATCTCAGTTCTCCTTTGATCCCCATATATCCTCGGTAATGCCGTTGAGACTGCATATACTTCACACATGTTGCTCTATAAAATTATAGATACTTTTAAGAGATGAGAGGATACAGTCATTATGTCCCTTTGCATTGCCAATCCTGGCATCCAAAGAGAGAAGCTTCTTGAATATTTCAGCAGTGGTATCATCTTCTTCAGAGTTTTGCAACTTCCTTTTGCCCTTTTTTTTATCCATATCCCTAATAACACTCTTTAGGTCACGAATCTCCTTTTCCATCTTTTCAACCCTGACCAATAGGTCCACTTCCTTAGAATTCTTCACTGGTTTACTTATGTGAAGTAAATTCTCTACAAGTTCCAGATATTTATGGCTTCTTAAAACCCTTTGTGAAGATGGTAGAGGGACCTTAGCTTTCATTTCTTTCCTCTTCCTATTGGGGGTAGCATTGTCAAGTTTTCTATCGGAAAGGAGAGGAATGAAGGAAATGGGGGAGTAGGTTGGGGGCGGGAGCAGGCTAAACAATGGTGGTGGATGAGTAGGATCAACCCTTGGTGAAGGGGAACAACCCTTGTATGATTTTACACCTCAAGAATAGATTTCTCCCAGGAATTCAGCAAATAATGAGGAAAATTTAAGGTAAGATTCCTACGAAAGTGGTTAAGGAAAATTAAGTGCTTCTGGGGGATAGTGACAAATCTCCCCTCCAGAGTAATGTACCTTACCACCATCCTTGCAATCTTAGTGAAGGGCTCAAGAATAGATTCTATTTTGATGTCAGCCGTCACAAAATCTAGATTCTCCCCCTCATTGAGAAACGTTTTAGCCTCCACCTCTCTGTCCACGTGCTTGTTGAAGAATTCGAGAGATTTGTTCAATACATATACAGTGGTAGTTTAACACCCAATATTGAAAAAACCTAATTCTAAAGGAGTACTACCAAACACACATGCATTTGCCTCACAGAACATGCTTTTCTTGAGCACATCCAAGATTGATAAGGTCTATCCTTTCTACGTCTCCCTTCTTGTTGGAGAATATGTATTGAATAATTGCATAATATATTCTAGTGTCTTAGACAATGTGATGCCTTTGAAGGTCTCCAAGGATCTCAAAATCACCATGAATCCACCCGGTGGCTCTTGTTACTCCATGGAGTCAAAAGATATCCCACTTGTAGGGAAGGTCAAAGATGCACAGGTGGCTCTTGCTAGATTTCTAGAAAAGAAAATTTCAGTGATGATCTTGGTAGCATACATTATATCTTCATTTATAATGTTACTAAGTCAAAGGTTCTGCTAAGACTTGGGAGGGAAAATTTAGATGAATTGGTCATTTGTAACCATACCAGTGAAGGGAGACATGGAGAAATTACTTCCAAAAAAAAAGATGAGGTACACGGTGTGAAATTCCAGAAGCCCAGAAGCCAACATCTTATATCAAGATAATAGGTGGATGAATTACTTTGTGACAACTGAGGAGGAAGAGGATATTCCCATCTTAATAGGGCTAGAAATTCCTTCTCGGAGGAATGGATGTTTAAGAATAATTGAGGAGATTTTAGTTACAAGAGGGAAGCCTTGAATTGCTGGATGATGCAAACCATGAAGAAAAGGAAATGGTTCTTGATGATTTTCAAACAAAAAAATCAGCTATGTGCTTATTCGTGATGAAGAGATATTCTCATTCTCATTTGAAGATGAGGAATCCCTTGATCATGTCACCCAAGAAGAGACCAATCCACTCTACAATGAGCCCTCGAACAGTGGGAAATAACTGTCTATATAAGAAAATTCAAGAGCCGTGGAAGAAATAGAAGACCTTGAGCTTAGTCTTGAAATCCTAATGCAAGCCATGAATATGCAAGATAAGTGTGAAGCTAACTTGAAAGCCTCAACCAATGTGAAGATGGGATATGTTGAAATAAATATAGATGAGAAATATGATGTCCCTCTCAAGACAATGGTTGATGGATACAACGATGAAATCGAGGTATTTTCTTTTCCATTTGAAGAGGAAGAATATTTCCATGATGAAAAAATTAAAGAAGGGAGTTTTGATGCCTTTGAAGCTAAAGCTCCTCTTGAAGAAGGAGTGATAGAATGTAATGATTCCCAAGATGATGAAGTAATCCCTCTGGATAGTTTCCTTGACCTGCAAAGTAAATATTCTCCGAAGGCATACAAAGATGAGCTATAGGAAGTAACAAAGGAGATCCCCATGTAAGAACTATTGGATGTAGTAGAAGTTGCGGAAGACCCTGAGTTGATTCTTGATCTCTTAACTTGTGCCATGACCATACAAGACAAGTATGAGTTTTCCCACAATGCTCCCGCTAGTAATTAAACACCTCACGATGGAATAGGGATAAAGGATGAATCTAAGGTTTCTCATGGAGAAGATATTAATGAGCATAAAACTGGGAAAGAAAGTAACTCAGATTATTAAAGAAATTTGAATGAAAATCAGCTTTGAGGTAGTGATGAGATGCTCAATGAAGAATAAATTATGTTGATAAACATGCAAGACAATTGGCACTATGAAATTGATTTCAAAGAACATGAAGGTGATGGAATTTACAAGTGAAGACCTGCGCATCAAGAAGTTCACGTGGACTCACTCCAACAAAAAACATAGATGGTAATGAAAGCATCCAAACTTCATAAATAGTTAAGGAGAGGAGGATACTTTTTGGAACCATTCAATGGCTTTGCAGAACAACATCACTCAGTGTTTCCCACTCAGGCGTAACTTTTGAAGAATGAAAAGTGCTTCAGTGAAAGTGGGTTATCCCTTGCCTTGTACCATAGGTGATTGTTACGTGTGTTTCCCTTTTTGTTATGTGTGTCATTTCTTTTTCATGTGTGTTGTATGTTTCCTTTCGTTGTTCTTATTTTTCTATCTCATTGTTATAAATGTTCCTTGATTCAATCCAATTTTTCTAGGTGTTAGAAAAGGGATTGAATTTTTCTATTTGATGATATGGGCTTTGTTGTTGTGTTCGTATCAAAATTGATGTAGTGTAATATGGGGAACATTGTTGAAATGTAGGTGATGGAGTATAAATGTTTTCAAAAGTATGTTTGTGAGCTTATTTTCTAGTAAGTACCATGTTAAACAAACATGCAAGCACCTAGAAAATTGAAAATAACTAGATGGGTTTGATTTATTGGTCTTACACCCTTGATAGTTTCTAATTGGCTATTCAACAATATGAAGCGGCAAGAAAAATTTATTACTTTGACCCCGAAGATGGACACGTGGCCATTTTTCAAGTTAAAAATGGGGAGGTGGGTTGCCGAAGGACTTTGGAACTTTTAGCCTTGGTTTGAAAAAAAGAGTAAGGTATAAAAGTGAAGCGTGACCCTACAAGTGCCTAGATAAATCCAAGTGTTGAGTCTACATCAAAGGCAGAGAGGCGGATCGTCAGAGCATTTTGAATATTTTGGTCTTTTTGTGAAAAGGAGAAAAGTTATAAAATGAGCAGCGATTCTGCTGAGGACCAAATAATGTCACATGTTTGAGTCAACATTGAAAAGTCAAAGTGGGGAGGTGGGTCAAATTGTCCAAAAAATGCACAATTTCTTTAAGTGATACAAAATGAGAAATAAACCCCTAGGCTAGATTCAACTCAAATATTTTCCACATGGAGGGCCCGTCTTATTTGAGGATCTACTTCTGGTTATTACCTTTGGAGTTACGCCAAGGAGACATGTGGAGGCTTCTGCTAGCTCCTCTTTATACTTAGACTTTTCAAGCGCCCAATGCAACTTTCTTGGGCCCAGGAAACGTGGAGGGCCCTCGTTCTTAAACTGTTTGGGGACCTGCCCCTAAATTTTACTTTTGAAAGAGCACCAAAAAGCCATGTGGAGGTTTCCACTGGATCTTCTCATGCTTAGACTTTTCAAGCATTCGATGCAACTTTCTCGGACCCTAGGCACGTGGCACCTTCCGCTGGTTCTTAAAAATTTTCAACAACTTTTCTGGGCCGAGACACCTAGAGAGCCCGCGCTTGTTTGGGGTCTTCACTTTTGGGAACCATATCAAAAGTGCTTCAAAGAGACATGCAGAGGCTTAAGCTGGCTCCTCTTTATACTGAGACTTTTTCAATGGCCGAGGAAACTTTCTTGGGCCTAGGGCATGTGGAGAGCCTGCACTCATTTGAGGTCCTGCACCTCTAGACTTCATCTTTGAAGTTACACCGAATAGACACATGGAAGCTTCCGTTGGACCTTCCCATACTCTAAATTTTCAGACAATTAGTACAACTCTCTCAGGGTTTTGAACACATGTGGAGGGCCCGTGCTCATTTGGGAACCTAGCCTCTAGACTTCACCTTTATAGTTATGCCAAGAAGACATGTGGAGGCTTCCGCTGACTCCTCTTTGCACTTGGCTGACTCAGAATCATAGTGTAGGAATTTGGTATAATCCATGCGAGGACACTCATTTCTAAGAAGCACGAATGTGGGCATTCATTTCTCAAGGTGTATTCTCAAAGGTGAAAAGGATTGCTTGTCAGATCCAAGCCATATGGAGCCACCTAAAAATTATTAAAAAGGGGATTTCTTGCATGACAGAATAAAAGAATGATTAAGAGGGACTATAAAAAATTATGATATGGCATCCCAGTCATAGTTGAGGAACTGAGAAATGTGACAAGTTCATGATTTATCCACCTGGCAACTTTGAAAGTAAGATTTTTTCAAGGGAATAAACATGATCTAAACAATATGTTGTAAAGAGGAAGGATTCTCTTGAATATGCATTCTTTTGGGGGGGAAATTTTGGGATGAGTGAGCAAGTGAAATTATATAAATGCAATGAGAATACTCTTGCATAAAGGGGGTTAAATTTCTTGAGAAAGTTTGAGAAAAAACCATTTTCCCGAGAGACCGTATGAGAGACTAGTTTATTTTCCTGTGTTTTTAGATTCAATGCATGTCAAGGTGGTTGCAAGTGTACTGTCATTGATGAGCTCTGATATTGTTGAGGAAACTTTCCCCTACTGATGAATCTAATGAACTTTGAATGACTCTGTGTTGATCATGAGCATTATTGTGTTTGTTCTTATTTCAAGAATGTTTTCAAATAGTTTTTCTTGTTCCTGTTGCAATCTTATGTTAAAATCTATCTGAGTCACACAAGATATCGTTCGTGTGTTAGTATTGTGGCATTTACAATTTCATTATGAGAAGATCCTTCATTTGGTAATGAAATAAACAATTTAAAATTGTTGTACTCTCACTATGTTGATAAAGATTGTTTGTAAGTCCTACGAGTGTATCTTAGGCATGATGAACTAGGGATTTCTAATGTTTAATTGAGTCTTTAACATGAGCCTTTGTGTTGAATTCTTGAAGAGTGTGTGAAACCATGCATCTCTGGGCCTCCATTGATACACACCTTCTTGTTGAAGGAATATTTTGGCTATTCTGAAGCATTTTGTCTGTGAGTTTTCCAATTTTTGTAAAGGCTCTCAAAGATCTGGTATAATAAAATCTATCTTGCTTAACTTCCCACCAAAAATTTCTCAAACAATGAATCCTACATGAACCACCCCTATTTGTACTATGTATCAACAAATGAACAAATTCCATTGCCAAAGTATGCATGGACAATCAGGATTAAATTATTGTCTTTAGTAACCCAAACCTTGTCCAGGAAACATCTCCACTCTCTAGTGTGACAACTCGTGAGAGTTAAATTGTGTTGCATTGATCATATTTTCTCAAGGTTCTCATTAACATTGTGCAAAGAAGGAGCTCTTGATGTCCTTCACCAACACAGGTTACAGAACAGGTCCTCTCACCCTGGTTAAAGGCACGACCTAAAGTAGTGGGGGTAGATCAAACCCTTAGTGAGGTGCTATCTATTTCTCCCATGCCTGAGTGACAAAGAGTCAGCTGAATCCCCTCCCCAACTATAAAATGACTCATATCATGGTTCTTCTGTCTCTAAGCATTCCTGCCAATTTTGTGATGTTTCTCAGCCCTCACAGGAGAATCAATTTGGATACCAACACTAGACTGAACTTTAATATTGTTTTTTGGTGTAAAAGTGTTCACCATGAGAAAGAGGTTAGGTGGGTTCTTGTAAGGATGGTACATGGAGACACTTAATTAAGTCCAAAAAAGATCCATAAGTGGCACCATTTCCTAGGGATATATTTGAACACTTTTGATTTCCTCAATTAAAATATGGGTAACAATTGTTTTAACTACCGAAATGGAAATAAATAAATTGTAATTCATGGTAAGTTGGAATTTGAAGAAGCAGATCACATTAAATTATGCTAAATAAGGGGTAACCTATTTGAAAAATGTGGAAACAACATCGAAGATTGATGTCATGAGGAAGTACCTGACCTTCAACGAAATGGAAATTGTGTTGAGTATACATAATTTAAAACATGTGAGTACAACATACTTGACCTTGTGAATTTGATGTCTTCTTACATGTATATGTTTGGCAAAGGATGTCAAGTTTTTACTCATAGTCATGACTTTAAATCTACCTGATTCACTTACCATTTCCACACACAAGTCTTCATTGATGTTTTTTTTACTCATGCCTGGAAAAACGGTGCAATCTTGGGTATTCTATTAGCCAATATCAATCTAATCCAAATATTCTATTCCTCATAAATGTAAGTTAGTTGATAATATTTTTGTATTTCATATGATCTTATTTTTAAGTGGATATATGCCATTTTGTTGTGTGTTGGTATCCAAATTGATTCTCCTGCGAGGGCTGAGCAGCATCATGAAACTGGTAAGATTCTTAGAGACAGACAAACCATGATATGAGTCATTTTGTAGCCGGGGAGGGGATTCAGCTGACTCTTTGTCACTCAGGCATTGGAGAAATGGATAGCACCTCACTGAGGGTTTGATCTACCCTCACTACTTTAGGTCATGCCTTCAACCAGGGTGAGAGGACCCGTTCTGTAACCCGTGTTGGTGAAGGATATCAAGAGATCCTTCTTTGCACAATTTTCATGAGAACCTTGAGAAAATATGATCAATACAACACAATCTAACTCTCACGAGTTGTCACACTAGAGAGTGGAGATGTTTCCTGGACAAGGTTCGGGTTACTAAAGACAATAATTGAATCTTGATTGTCTCTACATATTTTGGCAGTGGAATTTATTAAAATTTGTGGATACACAGTACAAACAGGGGTAGTTCATGTAGGATTCATCATTTGAGAAGTTTTTGGTGGGAAGTTAAGCAAGATAAAGTTGATTATACTAGATCTTTGAGAGCCTTTACAAATATTGGAACACTCATAGACATAAATGCTTCAAAATAGCCAAAATATTCCTTCAACCAGAAGGTGTGTATCAATGGAGGCCCAGAGATGCACAGTTTCACACACTCTTTAAGAATTCAACACAAAGGATTGTGTTAAAGACTCAATTAAACATTAGAAATCCCTGAGTTCGTCACGCCTAAGATACACTCATAGACTTACAAACAATCTTTATCAACATAGTGAAAGTAAAGTGATTTTAAATTGTTTATTTCATTACCAGATGAAAGCTCTTCTCATAATGAAATTGCAAATGCCACAATACTAACACATGGACGAGATCTTGTGTGACTCAGAGGGATTTTAACATAAGATTGCAACAGGAACAAGAAAAACTATTTGAAAACATTCTGAAATAAGACAAACACAATAATGCTCATGATCAACACAAATTCATTCAAGGTAAATTAGATTCATCAGCAGGGGAAAGTTTCCTCAACAATCTTAGAGCTTGTCAATGGTTGTACACTTGCAACCACCTTGACATGATTAAATCTAAAACAAAGAAAATAAACAGGTTTCTCAGACGGTCTCTCGGGAAAATGGTTTTTTCTCAAACTTTCTCAGAAAAATTAACCCCCAATTTATGCAAGAGTATTCTCATTGCATTTATACAATTTCACTCGCTCACTCATCCCAAATTTCCCCCCAAAAGTAAAAATCTTCAAGAGAATATTCCTCTTTACAACATACCATTTAATAATGTTTATTCCCTTGAAAATATCTTACTTTCTGTTGCTAGGTGGATAAATCATGAACTGATCACATTTCTTAGTTCCTCAACTATGATTGGGATGCCATATCATAACTTTTGATAGTCTTTTTAATCATTCTTTTATTTTGTTGTGCAAGAAATCCCCTTTTTAATAATTCTCAGGTGGCTCCATATGGCTTGATCTGACAAGCAATCCTTTTCACCTTTGAGAATACACCTTGAGAAATGAGATACCTGCATTCGTGCCTCTCAGAAATGAGTGTCCTCACATGGATTATACCACATATCCTGCGTTATGAGTCTGAGTCGCCAAGTGTAAAGAGGAGTCAGCGGAAGCCTCCATGTGTCTCCTTGGCGCAACTACAAAGGTGAAGTCTAGAGCTAGGTTCCCAAATGAGCGCAAGCCCTCCACATGTTTAGAACCTGAGAGAGTTACACCGGTTGCTGAAAATTCAGAGCATGGGAAGGTCCAGTGGAAGCTTCCACGTGTCTATTCGGTGCAACTTCAAAGATGAAGTCTAGAGGTGGGACCTCAAATGAGCGCAGGCTCTCCACGTGCCCTGGGCCCAAGAAAGTTCCCTCGGCCATTGAAAAATATCTCAGTATAAAGAGGAGCTATGGAAGCCTCCACGTGTCTCTTCGGTACACTTTTGATATGGTGCCCAAAAGTGGAGACCCCAAACAAGCGTGAGCTCCCCACGTGTCTCAGCCTAGAAAATTTGTTGAAATTTTTTAAGAACCAACAGAAGGTGCCACGTGCCTAGGGTCCGAGAAAGTTACATCAGACACTTGAAAAGTCTAAGTATGGGAAGATCCAAGTGGAAACCTCCACGTGTCTCTTCGAGTGCTCTTTCAAAAGTAAAATTCAGGGGCAGGTCCCCAAATAGGCACGGGCCCTCCACGTGTCCTTTAGTTGAAAGTTGCAGGGGGTGCTTGAAAAGTCTAACTTATAAAGAGTAGCCAGCAGAAACCTCCACCTGTCTAGGCTTTGGCGTGACTTTAAAGGTAAGACCAGCAGACTTTATGGATCCTCAAATGAGCGCGGGCCCTCCACCTGTGGAAAATATTTGAGTTGGGGGCTGGGGTGCATTTCTCACTTTTATCACTTAAATTTTTCATAACAAAGCTTTTCCAAAAATTTGACCCACCTCCCCACTTTGAATTTTCAATGCTGACTCAAACATGTGACATTATTTGGTCCCCAGCGGAATCGCGGCTCATTTTATAACTTTGCTCCTTTTCACAAAAAGGCCAAAATTTCAAAAAACCTCTGGCGATCCGCCTCTTGACCTTTCATGTAACACACCACGTGTCCTTTTTTGGGCCTTGCGGGGCATTCCTTTTATATTTTCATTCCTTTTTTCCATACAAGCCTAAAAGTTCCAAATAGGGCAACCACCTCCCCGCAAACTTGAAAAATGCCAGGTGTACATCTTTAGGGTCAAAGTAAGAAATTTTCCTTGCCACTTCATATTGTTGAATAGCCAATTAGAAACTATCAGGGCCATGGGACCAATTTGGCATTTTTTACAATTGTGACAAAAGTGACAAGTTCACCAAATAGACCCATCTGTGCCGCATCCAATTAAAGATGACCACGTATCCATGGATGTTGGGACAGGATTTACAGAGGAGACACAATCGTGGAAGATGCCCAACAACAAAAAGTTTTCCCCGCGGAGAGAAGACTGTAAATAATACCAAGGCTCAATGTGATCCACGACCCAAGGAAAGGACTGACAATGGAAACCAAATGAAGGAGAAATCTTTCACGCATCCATACAGGGAGACAGAGAATACTTCAAACCATGTAGACTGAGAAATTTTGAACAAACATGGCAAGATTAAATTGAGCACCAACATTGGCTCTGACTCGGGGATGGGGACTCCATGTGAGTGCCACAAGAACAAAAAACCATGCGCCTAAAAATGTTTGGAAATGAAGTCAAGAATAATCTTGCAAAGCAGAAAAATAATAACCAATCCTCCTAAGATTGAACTGAGAAACCAACAAGAACTATTCACCAGGGACCAGGAGAAAACAAAAAAACAGAAACAAAAGACTATACACTGTACAATGATGCTTGCCTTGATTCTAAGAAATCAGTCAAGGAAATGTTTCAAGTGCCTACCATTCTGAGTATGACCAAGCCAAGAAGTCTAGATACTTTTTAACAACTGGACATATGCTTGTTTTCTTATCTATCCAAGTTTCTACCTAGCCATATTTTATGGGGTTTATCTTTTGTGCCTTTACTAGATCTAGAACAAACCCCATCAAACATCAAGGTCTAAGGAGAACCAATCTACTCATGATACTTGTACTCATCAATTTTATGCTCCTTAAAATCAGCATAACCCACAAAGTTACCAACATCGAAATCTGCATACAATACTTCATAAGAAGCATTGTTAGGGTCCTTAATGAGATATAACATTTTCTTCTCACCGTACAACTTCACAAGGTTCCCCTCAATTGGTATGGTTGCATATGACATGTCCATTTGTACACTTCCACCCACACTAGCTGCCCACTTTATAGATAATAACATCCCCCACTTGGCAGGACAGTCCACAATAACCACATTCATGGTTAAGCATTTTCCCGGAAAATGCCAACTGTACTACTAATCCCTTGACATATCCCAATTACTGGCACTTCTCTTGAATCCATAGCAGTACATTCCCAAAAGCTGTTGTTACCTTGATATTTAACTCATTCATTACCTCAAGAGGCATTACATTACATGAGGCTCTTGAATCAAACATGCAGTTATGTACCAGCCTATCTTTAATAATCAAAGTGGTAAAAAATGGATCAACATTAAACTGAGATTCAACCAGAGAAGTTCCCAAATATACCTCAGATGATTCACCCAGTTCCTCCAACGCTTGTGGTATTTCTGATTCTATGCAATAATGGGAGGAACCTCTATATTATTAACACTTTTTCCCTGAGTAATTTTTTCTTCCTTAAATCCCAAATATTTGAATGCCCTTTTCCTATGCTCAGGGATCTAAGTAATTCAACAATGGGAACAGTGACCTTGATCTGACTTAAGATTTGGGCTATGTCACAAGGAATATATTTGGGTAGGACAGTATTAGGAGGAAGATTCACAGTTTCATCTGATAGTATAGGAGTTTTCAAAGTTTGGGCATGGGTAGGAGTACAAGTTTTATTTGGGGTAATTAGGCCTTTGCCAAATGTATCTTTCTTAGGGGCTTCCTTTGGGATATTGGTAAGAATTGGAACTTTTGGCTTGGTTTGTGGCCCTCCCCCTTTGAAAACCTTACTTCTGGTGTTATATTCTTTCTCCTGAGAAACTACTGCATTCATCAACAGTTTCTTGTCCTCTTTGGAAGGGATCCCTCCATCATAATTTTTAATCATCAAAGCCCTTAAGTATTCAAAATCATGATTAGGTAGATCAAATGCTTATACCATATCAATTTCAAAAGTATTAATAGGAGGAAGAGGTAATACCCAGTGGACACAATCCCATAAATCTTCAAAAATTCTGGCACTTATCAATTCAGTTGAGGTTGCCCCCTACCGTGAGTTCACAAGGCTCTCCATCATGCACAAATCATCATATGTCTCATCATCAACTTCTTCCTCAAATTCTTGATCTAAATCACATGGGGAGTGTGGTAATAAACACCTATCACACCACTTGATAACATTGGCCTCCTCCATAGTAGCAACCCTGGAAGTCAAAGGATCAGGAACCAATCTATTCTCCCTAGGTTGAGGCTATTTAGTTCCTGATCCCATGAGCCCTTTTCCTTTGTCATCTGGTCTATGATCACCTCTGGGATGATTTACAAATCTCTCCTGACTGTGTGGCTTGTGCTGACCCTGGGAAATTTGTCCTATCCCTTTTTCTACTCTAGCCAGTTTATAGGATATCTCTTTAACTGCTCCAGCCAAAGTTTTTACAACCTCTTCCAGATCCACAACTTTATTTGATTGAGGCCTCTTTGGATTGATTAACTTGATACCCTCTCTCTTAGGAGTATTTCCAACTGCTTTGATGTTATTTTCTATTTGTAAGGTCATGGTGAAATCCTTCCTCAATGTTCTCGGGTTCTTATCTCTCAAGTAATAAGCAACCTTTTTATCAAAAGCATTAGAATATTTTATCAAACAGGACTCATCACTTGGCCTTAGGATTATAGGTAGCCTATTCAAGGTCTTATTGAACTGAGTATTGAAATCATGGACAGATTCATTTGGATTTTCTTTATATTTTCAAATTCAGATAAAAGGAACCTGGGATCTGTCTTATCCCCATATTGCAATCTAAAGGAATTTTTCATCTCGGTCCATGAATCTATTGAATTATCTGGTAAAGCCTTGTACCAAGTCATGTGCATCCTCCTCAAGAGTATGAATAAACAACTTTATATACACGTCTTCAAACTCAATTTCAAAATCTTCCATCATATTGACAAAGAGTTTTAAATGTTGGTCACCAGTGATGGCATTATTCCCTTGAAATTTTGGCAACCTATTTCTGACATCTTGTGGCACCATATTAGGATATCCATCCATACCTCTAAAATCTATAGGTCCAAAAGTGTTGACAACAAAAGGAGGTCTAGGTGGAGGTTAGGCCATATTGCCTTGAGGAGGTGAATTTACAGGAGAAACAAAATGATAGGGAATGAGGGGTCTTTGGAGCACAAGAGTATAGCTTTCAAAATAGATATTCTCTATTGACTCAGCTTCTTGGAAAACCCTATCAACCTTGGAAGAAATAGGGGAAAACTGAGAGGCATGCTTTTCAGACACAAATGATGGCCCCTCTCTAGTTGGAGAACTCAAATTTATATAAAGATTACTTGATTCAGAATCACTTGAAGACGTATGGTAATCTTCAACCACAGATTGATCACCTTTAAGAACTGATATCTCCTTTCTTGATTCTTGATCTCCAACAACTTTCCAGACTTTTTTTCCTTCTGAATTTTCTTTTCCTAGTTCTGGAAATAACTTTTTAGTAGGATCCCTAGTGAAGAAAGATCTTCTTCTCTCTAGATTTGCACAAATTAATGAAAAATTTCACTTGACATAGGTTAAGACACTGGTAATCATGAAAATTTCAATTCAACACAGAGTCACCACTAAGGATTTTCACCTTAGTTGTGTAGATGCACTATAAGTAACTTGTCCAAGTGTCTATCAATGCTTAATTTCTGTAAAGCTTAACAGATCTGACCTTCCTTTACCCACATTTATCACTATTGATGCAAATTTAGTGCAATAACCACTAGAAACTGGAAATAATGCACAATGAACTTGTAATCTTGCACAAATCTTACAAATCTCAACAAAGGATGATGTTTAAACAACTTATTTGTACTTAAACCATGTAAGAAACATTACCAGGGTCGGTATGTGTATGCATTTGTAAAAATAGTCCCCGGCAATGGCACCACTTCGGTGTTGTTACTGCACAAATAGGTCCCGGTGTTAATAATAATAGTGCCCTTTGGTCAATTCAAATAATCCCAGCAACGATGCCACTTTCAGTTATGTTACCATAAAAATAGGTCACGGTGTTCAAATAATCCCCAGAAATGGATGCTACTTGGGTGTTGTTGCTACACAAATAGGTCCTGGTGTTCAAATAATCCCTGAAAATGGTTCCACTATGGGTGTTGGTATCCAAATTGATTCTCCTGCAAGGGCTGAGCAACATCACAAAACTAGAAGTATGCTTAGAGATAGATGAATCATGATATAAGTCATTTTGTAGCCGGGGAGGGGATTCAGTTGACTCTTTGTCACTCAGGCATTGGAGAAATGGATAGCACCTCACTAAGGGTTTGATCTACCCTCACTACTTTAGGTTGTGCCTTCAACAAGGGTGAGAGGACCCATTCTGTAACCCAGTGTTGGTGAAGGATATCAAGAGATCCTTCTTTACAAAATTTTCATGAGAACCTTGAGAAAATATGATCAATACAACACAATATAACTCTCATGAGTTGTCACACTAGAGAGTGGAGATGTTTCCTAGACAAGGTTTGGGTTACTAAAGACAATAATTGAATCCTGATTGTCTCTGCATACTTTGGCAATGGAATTTGTTCATTTGTGGATACACAGTACAAATAGGGGTAGTTCATGTAGGATTCATCATTTGAGAAATTTTTGGTGGGAAGTTAAGCAAGATAAAGTTGATTATACCAGATCTTTGAGAGCCTTTACAAATATTGGAAGACTCATAGACAAAATGCTTCAAAATAGCCAAAATATTCCTTCAACCAGAAGGTGTGTATCAATGGAGGCCCAGAGATGCACGGTTTCATACATTCTTCAAGAATTCAACACAAAGGCTCATGTTAAAGACTCAATTAAATGTTAGAAATCCCTGGTTCGTCATGCCTAAGATACACTCATAGACTTACAAACAATCTTTATCAACATAGTGAAAGTAAAGTGATTTTAAATTGTTTATTTCATTACTAGATGAAAGCTCTTCTCATAATGAAATTGCAAATGCCACAATACTAACACACGGATGAGATCTTGTGTGACTCAAAGAGATTTTAACATAAGATTGCAACAAGAACAAGAAAAACTATTTGAAAACATTCTGAAATAACAACAAACACAATTATGCTCATGATCAACACAAATTCATTCAAGGTTCATTAGATTCATCAGCAGGGGAAAGTTTCTTCAACAATCTCAGAGCTTGTCAATGGTTGTACACTTGCAACCATCTTGATGTGATTAAATCTAAAAACATAGGAAAATAAATAGGTTTCTTAGACGGTCTCTCGGGAAAATGGTTTTTTCTCAAAATTTCTCAGAAAAATTTAACCCCCTTATGCAAGAGTATTCTCATTGCATTTATACAATTTCACTCGCTCACTCATCCCAAATTTCCCCCCAAAATTCTAAATCTTCAAGAGAATATTCCTCTTTACCATTTAATCATATTGTTTAATCATGTAGATATTCCCGTTGAAAATATCTTACTTTCTGTTGCTAGGTGGATAAATCATGAACTGATCACATTTCTCAGTTCCTCAACTATGACTGGGGGATGCCATGTCATAACTTTTGATAGTCTTTTTAATCATTATTTTATTTTTTCATGCAAGAAATCCCCTTTTTAATAATTCTCAGGTGGCTCCATATGGCTTGATCTGACAAGCAATCCTTTTCACCTTTGAGAATACACCTTGAGAAATGAGTTCCCTGCATGGATACCTGCATTCGTGCCTCTCAGAAATGAGTGTCCTCACATGGATTATACCACATACCTGCACTGTGAGTCTGAGTCGGCCAAGTGTAAAGAGGAGCCAGTGGAAGCCTCCACGTTTCTCCTTGGTGCAACAACTGCAAAGGTGAAGTCTAGAGGTAGGTTCCCAAATGAGCACGGGCCCTCCACGTGTTCAGAACCTGAGAGAGTTGCACTGGTTGTTGAAAAGTTAGAGCATGGGAAGGTCCAGTGGAAGCTTCCATGTGTCTGTTTAGGCACAACTTCAAAGATGAAGTCTAGAGGCGGGACCTCAAATGAGTGCAGGCTCTCCATGTGCCCTGGGCCCAAGAAATTTTCCTCGCCATTGAAAAATTCTCAGTATAAAGAGGAGCCAGTGGAATCCTCCACGTGTCTCTTCAGCGTGAACTTTTGATATGGTTCCAAAAGTGGAGACCCAAACAAGCGTGAGCTCTCCACATGTCTTCGGCCTGAAAAGTGTTTGAAAAACTTTAAGAAGCACAGAAGGTGCCACATGCCTAGGGTCCAAGAAAGATACATTGGACGCTTGAAAAGTCTAAGTATGGGAAGATCTAGCGGAAACCTCCACATGTCTCTTTAGCACTCTTTCAAAAGTAAAATTCAGGGGTAGGTCCCCAAACAGGCGCGGGCCCTCCACGTCCTAGGTCTAAGAAAGTTGCATCAGGTGCTTGAAAAGTCTAAGTATGGGAGAGGAGTCTAGCAGAAACCTCCACGTGTCTCCTTAGTGCAAATCTCAAAGGTAAGACCTAGAAGCGGATCCTCAAATGAGTGCAGGCCCTCCACGTGGAAAATATTTTAGTTGAAGTGATCCTCGGGGTGCATTTCTCATTTTGTATCACTTACATAAATTGTGCATTTTTTTTGGAAAATTTGACCCACCTCCCCGCTTTGCATTTTATGACTCAAACATGTGACATTATTTGGTCCCCATCGGAATCACGATGCATTTTATAACTTTTCTCTTTTTCTAAAAAGGCCAAAATATTCAAAATGCCCCAGTGACCCACCTCGCCCTCTTTGACTTTTCAATGCTAGACTCAAACATGTGGCTTTATTTTGTCACTTGCGGGGTCACGCACTTCACTTTTATACCTAACTCATTTTTTCACAACAAGGACTTAAAATTTCAAAAGTCCTCCGATGACCCGCCTCTCCACTTTTAACTTGAAAAATGGCCACGTGTCCATCTTCGGGGTCAAAGTAATAAATTTTCCTTTCCATTCATATTGTTGAATAGCCAATTAGAAACTATCGAGGCCGTGGGACCAATTTGGCATTTTTTACAATTGTAACAAAAGTGATAAGTTTACCAAATAGACCCACCATGGCATGTCCAATTAGAAACGACCACGTATCCACAGATGTTGGGACAAGATTTACAGAGGAGACACAATCATGGAAGACGCCCAACAACAAAAAATTTTCCCCACGAGAGAGAAGACTGTAAATAATACCAAGGCTCAATGTGATCCATGACCCAAGGAAAGGATTGACAATGGAAACCAAATGAAGGATAAAGCTTTCACGCATCCATATAGGGAGATAGAGAATACTTCAAACCATGTAGACTGAGAAATTTTGAACAAACAGGGCAAGATTAAATTGACCACCAACACGATGCTCTAGGATAAAATGGAATTTCTGATTCTAGTGTATGATGGATTCGACCATGATATTGATGTGGGGAATGAAAGGATTGTTGTTCTATCTCATTGTTATAGTTGATCCCTGATTCACTCCAAGTTTTTTGGATTTTAGAAAAGGGATTGAATGTGTATGTTTGATGATATGGGATTTGTTGTTTTATTGGTATCAAAATTGATGTAGTGTAATATGGGGAACATTGTTGAAATGTAGGTGATGGAGTATAAATGTTTTCAAAAGTCTATTTATGAGCTTATTTTCTAGTAAGTACCATGTTAAACAAACACACAAGCACCTAGAAAATGGAAAATAACTAGATGGGTTTGATTTACAAACAATAAGCAAAAACAAGTGAATTGTTGTTTTATATTAATATTGATTAGAAAAGTGAAATGTGTAAGATGGTTAATGAGGGTCCTAGGAAATGGTAAGCTATGGATGGTTTTAGATATGTTTAAGGGCAGAGTCCTTGATATACTTGAAGGTACGTGAGGCCCAACTATGTACTGCTGTCAGTACAAGCATGTATATTGGGTCCTAGCCCCTCATTTCATGGCCCCCCCTATGATAAAGGATTCGGGGTGCTAAGATAAAATATACCGACAAAAAGGAGATTATACTCGGCTAGAGAAACAAGTCAACTTCCCTGTTAGGTGATGAAATCCCAATCAGTTTCACCTGGGTGGGAGTTGTTTGAATGTGTTTTTTATTTTTAAGTGATTTGGATGTGTGTGAGGGAGGATAAGAGAATGCAACTAATTTTCCTCCTAATTAGACTAGATAATCAAGAATTATGAAATGGTTCATTTTAAGATCTAAAAATAAATGTTGATTTTGATGAGGATAATCAAATAAATATGTAAACCTCAAAGAAAAAAGATAGTTTTAGGACTTACCATGAGAGCAATCTTATTTTATTTTTTCCTTTTATTTCAAATTTTAATAGTTTTTCTAAAGTGTGTATTTAGAAAATCTAGAAAATAATCCTCTCAACCATAATACCCTACAACCAGACTAGTAGAATCAAAAGACAGAAACCAAGGAACATCAGAATTATTATGAGATTATAGGAAAACTACATAGAGGAATAACGAGTGATTGGGCCAATCACGGGTGATTACCAGACAATGAAAATAGGGAACATTCTATTGATAAAATTAAGTAGAAGAAAAATGGATAGGATCCCACTGGGCGTGCTAGAATTTTGTGCAAAATTTTTACCTTGGAGGTTTTCTTGATGCATGAAGAGGGAAAAATATGCTCAACCTCAATATGGAGAGGTTTTCAAGATACACGTGACATGTGACGATGTTTTTTTCGCTCCATGAAGAATGTCATCAAGGATTCATTTCCATGTAAGTAAGCCTGCAAATTCAAAAACACTTAAACATGATGGAGGTTGTAAAATGAGATAGGCAGGTTTCCTTGTGAGATCCAGTTCCCGAAGCTCAAGAGACTCTCTTATGTAGATGTCAACCTACTTTTGAAATAATTACGCTTTATTGATGACAAAGTTGAAGTACGATATGATAAATGGAAAATGTGATCAATTTTTATCACTTATTTAGGTGATTACATACATAAGATGATAATGATGGAAAAATATGACTAGAATCCAAAGTCAGTGTACAAGTTCTCAGATAAATTTGATCCTATGGAACAAACTAGATCCTCTTCTTCAGTGAAGTAGGATTCAGGCTCAAAGATATGATCCTCTATGAAGAAATCAAATATTTCTTCCTCAGTATCGTAGAGGTGTGGAAGACTGGTGTCATTATCTGGAATGCTGATGTGGGTGTTGGTTTTGAACTCGGATTTAGATGTGGTGTGGTAGTCTTCTAATATGTCTAAGACAACTGCATAATTATATTCAAACTATGTGATGTCTACTTGGATCCTTTAAACCTTGTAATACGATTCCTAAAACTCGTCAGTTGCTTTGCAGATGCGCTGAGTTGATGAAAATATGGCCTCCAAACAATAAAATGGCACATCGTGGATGGATTAGAGTTATAGATCATGTATCAAGTCATATTTATCCCAATGCAAAGGATAACTGATGATGGGTAGTGAGTCAATGCCGATAATGGGATAATTGTCACCTCCTATGGACATCTGACATCATCATGCTTAACAACATGTTAGAAATGATAGTAAACAAGAAAATATTGTTACAAAAATTATATAAAATTTTGGATAGAAAAATAGTATGTAGGAATCACAGGTGATTCAGGTAATCACCAGTGATTGCTGTGAATTCTAGCAAGATATAAAAAACAAAGATTGAAAAATCAATCAAACTATGATTTCAATGGGTTTTTAAAGCATAAGTACGATGATAATTAAAAGATGAACAATATTACCTATTAATGGAGACAAAAAAATGATTACCTTGTATGAATGATTGCATTGGATGGAAAACAAACGAGGATGGTTTGACGACAATGACTGGCGATACATATATCAAGATGTCTATTTTACTGTAGCGTAACGGTATTGGATCTTTGTTGATGGTTCTTGATCTCTGAAATACCTGTGATTGAATGTAATTTCCATGCAAAAAAACAAAAATCCTCCCCCAAAGAGGCTAGAAATTGTGTTTATATAGATCGCTAGCTACCGGGATAATCACCAATGATTTCAGAAAATATGAGTTAGGGGATCAAATGGAGTGATTTTCCTAGTATCTTGGAGTCGATTTGGGAGGATTTCAAAGGATTTTAGGGTGTTAAGTGGGAGAAGCTCTAACAAAGAGTAGGTTAGTTAGGATGAAGATAGGAGTTATTTTTCAAGGTTTTTAATTTTAAGTTAATTCTAACTAGTTAAGTGTGGGAAGGTGGTTAGGGATAAGCTAGAGGTAGTTCGGTGTCATTTATAAAAGGTTTCTAAAACTAGTTAGTTGTAACTAGTGAGAGAAGGTAAGTTTACATGGTGAGGTTTGAGGGTGAGGTGTGAGGGTGAGGTGTGAGGATGAGGTGTGAGGGTTTATTTACTTTAATTTAATTAATCTAATTAATAAATTAATTAGACCTAGGTATGTGGTGGCATACTCATTAATTTAATTAAAGGAGATAAGTGGGTGGCCTAGTGTCGTGGAGTGTCGTGATTGGCATGTTTTGATCATGAATGGGCTAGAGACATTGATAGTGAGGGAGTGTAGATTTTCAGTGTCTACAGTAGGTTTCCAATTGTAGCATTAGATTGTCTGTATTTGGTCCCATACTCAGTTTTTCCATCTTACTACAAGATGGTTTTGTAGATTCCCTAATAATTTCATGAATAAAAAATTGGGGTTGTAATGGTGTTACATTTTCTTCTTGCACACTATCATATCTTTCTCAATAACTTGTTTAATTACTTGGTCAACAACTGTAGGAATTTGTTCTCGTTATTGTTCTTGCTAATTAATGAATTGTTCAACAACTATAGACATTTTTTCTTGTTCTATCCCTCCTCCAACTTCCTCTTCTTCTCTCTCTTCATGACCTCCCACTACATGAACTACCTCCTCATTCTAAATTGTCTCTTCTTGCTCCACTATGGTTTGTTCAGGGTATCCTGGCCCATTAATTATAGTATCAATATCTCACTACTTTGTGTCCAATTTTTGAGGCTCAAGGTTTACCTCTATAGCTTTCAAATCACTATCTAGGTAGATGGGTTTTGACTATGTTGGAATGGAAATTTTTGGCCTTTTTCTTCTAAGCCTATGGGAGCACCTAGGTTGTGTAGGACTAGAATGAGAATATTTTTCTTTGGCCTTGGAATGGAGATTTTGGGAGAGGTGAACCCCAATATAGTTTCAGCTATAAAAATTCTTTCAGGAGAGCTAGGTACATGGTTCCCTTCAGTAGGAGGTAGACCTTCAGAAGTTAGGATTTTTTGAGGTTGGAAGGTGGATGGTGAAACCTCTGTCCTATGTGTAAAATATATTTTATTGCTTCTCCTTTTTCCCATGTTTCCCAATAAATTTTTAGTACTGTTTATCCTCAAAAAGGCTTCCCATAGTATCCGAGTGTATTCCCTTTGTAGGGTGTGTTTAACCACTAGGGTTATAAGACAATGATGTGATAATTTTGCCCTACCCATCTGTAATTCTAGACTCATCTTCTTTAGAATTTCATCCAATAAATTTGGAACATTTTCTTGATGGTTATTCTTTAGATGATTCAATAACTTGAAATGCAATGCGTTCAATCTATAATATCTCCCTTCACAGGTAAAACATTGAATAAAAAAATTGGAAAAGTTTTCCCATAATTTTTTAAGAGTTGTTCTATATGTAATTTTCCTGTCTAGGATGAACTCATCATCATCATCTGTGAACTCCCTCCTTATTGCTTCTATAGTGGACTTTTCTGGGAACAAATCTCCTTGAGATGGTATACTAGTAACTTCTGCCAGTATTTCATCACTTAGCCTTACTAATAATCCTTTCACGCTTAACCCTCCATTACTTAGTGTGTTGGAAAATTATGCCACAATTTCTTTATCAAAACCATGAAACTTGTTCATGTAATCCATCCAGCCATGATTCTCAAAATACTGCAAAATTTAAGGATGAATCAAAAGTTATAAATGCAAAGTGGGCTCACATTAGATCACGTCACCTCCCATGGTGGATACACAACTTCTTTTGGGTTCAATACACAACAATACAATTCTTCCTTGGAATAAGTTTAAACAAATGATTTGTATTGATTTCTTTTCATCGTTTAAAACTTTGTTACCGAGAGGACAAGAAACATGATTACAGGTAATCAATCATTAATGGATGTGAAAATCTAGAGTATATAAAGCAAGGTGATGTGACAACATTAGTTTATGTGGAGGAGGTAAAGTGGACACATCATTACTTAAAATGTGGGGGTATTTTAATGTTGCACATGCATGATGACTCGACATAACTCCTAATTAAATATAATTAAACTAATCATACTTTATTAAAGTGAAAGATGAATACACTTATCTCAGTATTTGTTTGCAATGATGGTTGTGTATGCTTTATTAACTTGAGTCTTGTCTATATGCAAGTTGTTGTGACGTTGCGTATGTGTGTTTAGCTGGTGTTGGCTGATCCTTACTACAACCAGATGATTATTGGAGAGGGAACTCCAATATGTTGGGGTGCCAATTATTTCTTATCCATTATCTACGCATGCATGCATCCTTGATCTCTATCATGCAACCATGAGTTCTACCAAATGCTAAGGAAAAAACAAGGGCTTTTTGGATGTGGATGCAAGTGGAAATTTTAGTCATTGCACACTTTCCTTGTGATGGATATCATTCCCTCCTATAATCACTTGACACCAAACCCTAAAAATAAAAAATTCATAAAATAAAAATGTTAGCAGAGTGTTTCTAATCACCATGAAAGATAGATCACAACACTTTTATTTTACCTTGGAAAATTCAACAAGTTGAATGCACCGAGGATACTGATATATTATTTAATCCTTCAGAATATCAGAAGGTGAGCCAAGTGGCTCAACCTCTGAGGTTAAATCTGATGTTTCTTCTTCCATTCTGGTTTTACCTCCTCTGAAAATTTACATGAATGAACCTTTGTCAATTCATTTTTTGTACAATCTCATGCCGTGACCATTAACCAACAACTTGAATATCATAGGATCAATAGTAGTGAGCTTCAAAACTCTATTATGTAATATCTTCCCAATTTCATACGCCTATCCACCTTGTTTTGATCTTTCATATATGATCCTTGTATTTTTAATCAAACAAGAGTCCCCAATGACCTTCCTAGAACTATATTTTCTTTGATATATCAGTCATGCCATTCAAATATTTACTTTTATACTACCTATGTATTATGTACTACCTATCTTCTCAATTTATCTAACTCATTGAGTTGGAGAATTCTCTGTCTTTGAGATTATGATAAATCTTTTCGTATCTCAAGCGTAGTCCTCAATGTTTTATGCTCAAATTATATTGGACAAAACATTAATCTTTCCATATAAGATTTCAAATTATGTGAAGCCATTTGTAGTTTTCCATGTTGTGTTAAATACCCATACTACTTCTTGAAGCATGTATGACCATTATTTCCTATGGAGTGCTATAGTATTTTTCAATATGGACTTTATCTCTTTGTTTGTAACATCTACGTGGTCATTATATTGTGAATGGTATGGTGTAGAATTCATATGCTTGATTTCACACTCACTAACCAAATCATAAATTACATCAGTAGTAGAATGTGTACCTTGGTCTGTTGCAATCTCCATTAGGACTCCATATTTGGTAAATATGTGTTCATAAAGGAATTTAACTATCTTTTCACTTTTATAGTTTGGAAATGGCTTTCATCTCCGTGCACTTGGTTAGGAAATATGTGCATACCAGGATATATTATTTTTACTGAGATGGAGGGTCTATAGGGTAATAAAAATCTAATCCCCACTTATCAAAAGGTTTTAAAACCAACTAAGGTTATAATGGCATCTCATTAGACCTAGTGCGATTTCCCATTATCTGGATTTTATCACATCTCTTAGTGTATAGTGTTGCATTCTTATGTAATGTTAGCTAATAATAACCAATATTTAACACCTCATAAGTTTTTAGCTTTGTAGAAAAATTCCCTCCACAAGCTTCATTGTGGTAGGCTTTAAGGACAATCAAATATCTCCTCATCACCTATACACCTCATTACTTGATCTTGTCCTCTATGAAATAGAAATTCAGTTATTCAAGAAAAAGGTAAACTTTTTTCAACTAAATATCTTTTCTCAGAGGATGAGAAATGTGGAGGTATTTTACCTGAGACCAAGTAGTTGTCTATTTCTGCATACAAGGTGTTCTTGTAGAAATAAAAAATAAGTGCTCATCTGGAAAGGCATAATCAACTACTTTTCTCTTCACCATTGGTCTCCATCCTTGATAGGAAATTTTCTACCTTGTTATCCTTGTCACGCTTCTTTGCTATGGTGACATAAATTTCTTGCAAGAGGAGTAGCTATCTTATGATTCTTCTACTTACTACTAGTTTGTTTATTAGATACTTAATTGTAGCATGATTTGTGTGAATAAACACTGGAAATCATGTGATATAGTGTCTGAATTTATTTATAGAATATACAACTACCAATTTTTTTTTTGTAAATGTATAGTTGAATTTTGCATGTTGCAAATTCTTGCTGACATAGTATATTGCATAGTTCATACTTCCATATTTTTTACTAGGACATATCTAATAACATGATCTGATGTATCTGTGTGGGTGTGAAAAGGAAGGTTCCAGTCATGTCATCTCAATACATGAGCAATAGTCAACATATGTTTAAAAATTTTAAAATCACCTTCACAGTGTTCAGTCCATACAAAATCAACATCCTTTCCTAGCAATGCATGGAGTGGCACGGAAATTTTGTTGAAGTCTTATATAAACCTTCTGTAGTATCCAGTATGGTCTAAAAATCTTCTAACATCCTTTTGTTTTCATGGTGTGGGGCAAGTTGACTAAAATAGACACCTTTGATGGATTAACTTTAATTCCTTCTGAGGAAAGGTAGTGCCCAATCACTATACCTTTTGATATAATCATCTAGTACTTCTCATTACTCAAAGACAAATTGTGATCCTTGTGTATTTTCAGGACCTTACCCATATTTTACATATCTTCATCAAAAGTAATACCATGAAAAATTAAATCATCTTTATATACTTCCATATAATCATTTGTCAAATCAAAAAAGATACTCAAGACTAACCTCTAGAATGTAGTAGGTGCATTACACAAGCAAACTGGGAGAACTAAATAGGAAAATATTCCCCATGGACATGTGAAGGTAGTATTCTCTCGGTCCTCTGGTGTAATCTAGATCTAATTATAACCACTATATCCATCAAGAAAGGAGAAGAATTTTTTACCAGTTAGGGTATGAAGTAACTAATCAATGAAGGGAAATGGGAAGTGATATTTATTTGTCACTGATTTAAGCTCTCTATAATCCACACAGATTCTCCATTTTCCATTCTTCTTTGGTATAATTAGAAGAGGTGATACTCACTGGATGTCTGATATGACGTATATGAATCCAACATCTAGCAACTTCTGTAGTTGAGCCTTTAAAATCTCTCTTACTCATAGGTTCATGCATCTCTGTGGATTTTTAATTTGTTTACAATCTTATTTGATGTAAATTTTATGAGTGAAAATCCTATGATGATTCCCATGTATATCACCATAATCCCAAGAAAATGTTGCTTTATGTTTTTGAAGAAGAACAATAAACAATTGTTCTCGTTTTCTATCCAACATCTTGCTAGCATTTTTTGGCCTCCTAGGTGTTATTTATACTTTCTTGGAGAGGTCCAAAATTGAACACATGTTACTACTATCATAATTTAATATGCATTCATGAGGAAGAAGTTGGTTAAAAATACAATTATTACCTGGAATATCCATGGTGATTTATTGCAGTTGGACTTGGTTCAAGGGACAACTCAATTACCTTAATCTGTCATCAACTTATTCATTTCATCCATATTTATTTTGTGGAATATTATAAAGCACAACTTCCTCATGATATTGAATAGTGAAATAATTTTCCAACATCATGAGATGTTGTACAAGGAATTGATCATCTTCTAGTTCTTCAACACAAATTGTTTGATCTTCATCATTCAATGGTTGGGCAGGAGGATAGAGAATAAGATTCTCAGTACCACTTCCATTTGAGATGATTACATCAACAATGGCCAACCACGACCTTCCTAGTATAATAGGATAAGATCTTACACTTTCTTTTGGTTTGAGGAAAATGAAATCAACAGGGTATTCCCAAGAGTATGCCACCACAAATATGTCTTGAAGGAATCCTTTAGACCTCATTGTTGACCTATCTTCTAGCTGTTATACTTTAGTTGTTGGCCTTAGTCCTTCCAACTTCAGGTCATCCATTGTTTTCTTGGCCATGACATTGATTGCTACCCCTAAGTCAATTAGAGTATTCTTTATTATAGTTCCATTGACAGTAACATTTACTAAAGGAATTCCTAGATTTATGTACTTGGGTAATACAAAGTTCCCTAGCATGATGTCAGTCAACTATCTAATGACTTGTACACTATATGGATATTTTATTTTTTCACTTGGATTCTTGATACATAGATCTTTAACCAACTTTTTATAGATAGGAACATCCTTGATGGATTGAATGAGTGGAATTTGCACACAAATTTCCTTCAATTGATTGAAAAAATTAGAATCATAATATAATTTAGGGTCGGATTTCTTCTCTTGCAATCTCTCTAGAAATGGGGATGTATTGAATTTATTTTTACCTTTGTTGGAATTATATTCACAATGTCATGGATCATCTTGAAGCGTCTTCTAGATTTTCTATGGATCAATCTATAGTAACTACAATTCATATGCAATCTCCGTGATTGTGGGTTTACTTGGTGGGAGAAGTGATCTTCTTGAGTGAAGATGGATATTATTGACATTAAATGAATAAGAAAATTATTGAGTTGATTTAGTGATGTAGGCTGGCTAAGAAAATTTATTATTGGGGTTAGGTGTTGGTTAAACTTGCAATTCAGTAGCCTTTGGTTGAGAGCTAAATTGGGGGTTTGGCATCAAAGCTTATTGTTGTGGGTAGGGAGGTTGCTGATAGGTTTTTTGGTAGTTGGGAGGTTGATTTCCCCATGGTTACACTCCTCTCCAAGGTTGCTTCCATGAATAAGAGGGTTACTACTACTATTGGCCTGAGAACTGAGGTTTCCATGGCTATTGGTTTTGGTTAGGGTAAGGATCCCATCCTTGTTGATTATTAGTCCAAGGTGGGGGTTGCATATATGAACTTATAGCCCAATTTTGAAAAGATGGCATAAGATATTATGACATACCTCCTTGTCTTGGCGGCCATGGATTCCTTTGGGAAACATAAAAAAATTCCCATCCTCCATTTCTATCATTTTGAACTCTAGTGCAACCTCCTCTCCTTTAGTAATGTTGGTCAGTCCCTTGCATGTGTAATCAAATTTATTTCTTATGCAAGAATGGAAAAAATCTACAAGTTTTGCCTCTTCATCATCTCTCTTCTTCTTTGCATGAAGAACATTAAGCTAGGTGGCCATGTCATTAACTGTTTCCTATTTCATGTTCCTAAACATGTTTACATTATCTGATTTAGATATTTCTCCAATTCCTTTGGCAGTTACTACACCCGTTTATCTAACACTTCATATTCATTTTATGGTTTCTCTAGAATAGTTCCTGTAGGCTTCACAAATCTCATCAAAAGTGGCCTAGGTGATGTCTCTCACTCATACTAAGTCTAAAGAATCCATATCTTCCTCACTGAGTCCTTTTAACAAGAGTAACTTGAGAGACTCATGAGGTAACCTGGTGTGTCTTGACTTCTGAACGAAAAATAGGAATCTTTCAAGGTAATATTTTTGTGGCTCATCTTCCTCCTGTGACATTTTGAAGAGTTCATCTCCTCCTCTGCTACATGGCATGCGGTAGTCTTGGCATTTTCTTAGAAATGTTTCCTTCATCTGTCATCACGTTGTAACAACATCTCTTCCTAGGTCCATAAATCATCTCAAGGATGCATCCTTGACTTTAGTAGGTAACAAATTTATCTTGTGTGCATTAGTTTTGAAGTCATAACTTCTACATAAGACATAAAAATAAAACAAGAAAGTCTTTGGGTATTTAGTTATAGATCCATGAAAATTATGAAGAGCTGAGGGAGAGATGTTCTTCCTCATAGCAGGACAATTGTTATTGGAGATAGGGAAATATTTCTAGCGAAATATGCATAATTACAATACATCTAGGAGGTTGGAAAGAAATAATTGTCACAAAAATTCTGAAATTAAACAAAACTTAGAACTGAAAATGATTGGTTTTTAAATGTTATCACTTAGACAAAACTGTAGATCCAAAATGTAAATCCAGAAAGTAAAATTTTCCCTAGGTAAACATGCATGAACAAAGAAATAGAGGGGTTTAGTAGAATGCAAGTGGGCCCTGACTTGGGTATTAATCCCTCCTAAATTATACTACTAGAAACTAATGAACATAACTTATATATTTATTGAATTTGCATAAACATTACATAAAGGAAGAGAAGATCAAAGAAATATCTTTTATAACTCTGACTCTAATTATAAATGTATGTGAATAATGAATGAATGAATATTTTTTACCAACACTACCCCTTTCTTTTATACATTCTCATTTACAACAAGACGTGAGAAGAAGAATAGTAGAACAAAGAGATTCAACAAACTAGGTGAGAGATCTTCAATAGAACAAGTGAAATATATTCAATAGAACCGTGAGAGATTCAATCAAACATTATGGAACTAATAAAATGTGTTCAGAAAACAAAAACACAAAAATGTTCTGGTAATCAATTAGTTCAATCAAGTGTTAACTTAATCAATTAGTTCTTCACTAGTTTACAATGAATGATCAGATCAAATATTGAGTTATCTCCGACTTTTACATGTTTCTTTGGTAACTAATTCTCTAATGACATGTAAAGAATTGAGTGTCATAAATTAAATTTTCAATAGATATTAATAATGTGGGATCTTTGATGTCTATGATTTCCTTTGGCTGTGGACGGGTTACTGTGGATATGTTCTTTGGTTGCAGATGAGTTTCTGTGGACAATTCTTTCACTGCATATGGAAAATTATTACAACCAAGATTGGGATCAACACATATCATAATCCAAACAACTTATTTGGATAACAAAAATAAATTCACACATAATGCCAAAAAATAAAGATAACTAGATATAATTATATTAATTAGTAATTATGTCAAAAGTTCATGCTTGTGAAGATAATGCGCAGAAATGTTCCCTGAAAATACAAAGACATGGTTTACAATAGCCTTATCAAAATACACAAGATGGGTTGTTATGAAAGAAATTTATACAACTCATTAACATGTGATAAATGCAGTGGGATGCAGCCCAAATGAGAGGACCTAAAACTAATATGAATATCATGAATTAGATACCTGTAGGGGTAGGGGATGTCCATGGTGGAGACCAAGGCACATGAAAACAATATAAGATAGAAACAAGTGTTAGTGTAAAACATTTAGCATGCAATACAATACAATGTAAAATGTAATTATGAAGACAAGAGGGACCATAAAAAGTGGGTTTTATACATGGGACATCACTCACAATGTCACAAGACAATGAGAGCCAAAGTAGACATAAGAAAAGAAAGGTCAAGAATGACATAGGGCATAACCTAAAAACAATAGAAAAAAGTAGTAAACAAGAAGTAACAAATAATCACGGTTGTATATTGTCTTGCAAGGAAAATTCTACACATGAAGCATCCATTATCATTTTAGAAAGATAAGTAGTATACATCAAATCATGTATAGATAAGTGAAAATTAGGTGAGAGTGAAGAGAAGTAGGAAATAATGTAACTATAGGAACTGTGATGTGTAGTAGGAGAGTATAAAAGGTATATGCCCTCGAGAGCCTCAACAGGATTGGTAAAGAATAGTTTCAAGCATCATACATCATGTAAGAATATGTAGAAGTCATGCATTAACATCAAGATACCACATATACACGTATGTGTGTATAGAAAAAGATAATGAAATACTGAGTATCCAACTAGCATAGGAAACAAAGTGCAACATGTGAATAGTATAAGCTAACAAGAGTAACTGTAACCAAGATATTCATATGTTATGTGAAAGTGATGGTGTGCTGTGATGTGTAATATGTGTAGATGAGGGGAGATACATTTCCCCTAATAGATGTGATGTGAGGTTAATGTAGGAAGTGTACCCTCAACAATCAAGTATGAACTATGGAAAAAAAGTGCATCATAGGGTAATTGCAACACCTACTTTTTATTATTTCAAATTACGGGATTTTTTTATATAACTTCCCATACTAACTTTTGACTTCAATGATTCAAATGTATAACCTAAAATTTCATTCCAACAATATTTCCATTACAATTCTTTAGTTAGCAAATCAATTTAACATGTGCATAACTATGGGTCAATAAGATTCGTCGAATCCCCCATAGATTAACAATTCATGTTTGGATTCAAGTATAAATTTAGTACCTTTCTCAGCATTGATTTACAAGTGTTGTATTCTAAGTGTCTACCTAGATTTCACTCAATTGAATCCCATCTGACATCTCACACTTTTTTTAGAACTAGGTGAGCTTCACAATGTAATGACTTACACTACTTCGGCCAAAGTTTAAGAGTCATGCATTGCATGCTCAGTTTATAGATGAAAAAATCATCAACAAAAATGTGTCCCATCACCATGTCACTTGGTTCAGTTATCATAATTGAATTAGTTAGTTGAGTTTGTTTAATTTAAAGCTACACACAAGGTACAAAACCTATTCAACCCGTGTGAAAGAGCACATCTGTGCCAACTTAGGTTTATTATGGTAGATAAATTTCTTACGTATTGACTTACATCATTATGAAACCGATATATTCCCTGTAGCCAACATAATTTGGTACTGAGGTGACTTTTTCATTCAGGTTGAGCAGCGTTCGCAACTTAAGCGTAACACAATTCTTTAATAGATTGCGACAAACATAATACGTGGAGCTTGGGGAACAAATTAGGATATTTGATGTATGGAAATATTATTTTAATGAATTACATCATTAAACAGATACTTCTCTACAAAAACCATCCAAAGTTGGCCTGCCGAGTTCCATATATTAGGAGTGTCGTAACTCTTGAATTATTTCATTATAAATGAATTAGTTTTACAATTTTTTTTTACTTTATATCATAGCGATACATTATTGCATATGAATTTGATCCCAAGGTCCACGACTTATTTTCTATAATCAATCACAATCATTTTAAAGTCATTTAATTTGATCAATTATGTGTCTTAATTCAAATTGAAGATAGTTTATTGCATTGCTTTGTAGCCCATAATGAATTAATTATCTACAAAATTTTCGTAATAATCTATAAGAATATTTTAATTTAAGGAAATAGTTACAACACTCATAAAATTATTAGTTTCATGCATATAACTTCATATTAAATAATTCTCATTCCTTAACCATAATAGTTATAATTTATTAAATTAATGCAGTCTTAATTCAACATATCTATTTAAAGTTGAATTACACAATTATAGCTAATTTATAATTGATCCTCAATCAATATTATGATATTTCAAACTCCTTAAATCATAATGATTTAAATCAAACATAAATCATACAATGTTGATTCTAATAGGTATAATAATAATTTATTTGATCAAATTCAAATATATTTATATATTTACAGCCAATATTAAGCACAAAATTAATATTTCTTTTTCCAAAATTATACAATAGCTTTTACGATAAAATGCCATTCAACCAAATAAATAAGTGAAACATAATCTCACTTTTACATATAGGTCCTAAAATAAATAAAACTTACAACCAAATCAACATAATGAATTAACATATGTCTTTTTAAACCATCTGCTAGTAGATACTTATTTTTTGCCATCTATAAAAATGTTAGAAAACAGTCATTTCAAAAGAAATTTCATGAAAAGGACTCTTGCATTATCTTTACTATCTATAACACTAGAACATCAATATTATATTTCTTCATCAATGACATAATCATTAAGAATTAAACAACAAAGAAGTTAACATTTCTACTTTCAAATCAGTTTAATGTTTCTTTCCCAAGAAGGCAATAAGGTATAAGACCCTATCATTGTATGATAAAATAATTAACCAGCATAGATTTAAAAATTATACCTATAAATGAACCATTGGTTCTCATAAAAATCTCATGAATGGTCCTTCCCCATATTTGCCAAAAAGGGTATTTTCATAAGTGTCTTAATTATGTAATGCAGTAAAACTTTACTACTTAGTTCCCAATCATTAAATTTGCTATAATGTTTATTCTTAGTAGTGAAAAGGGAACATTCCACAAATACAAGTTCCATACATTCCTTGTGAAATAATTCATATAGATCATTAATCAATTATTCTATTATAGTAAAAATAATATATTCAGTCAAGGAATGTAATGTATAATCCACACAAGAGTATATTAAACCATTTAATAATATCAAAGGAATTACCTTAGTTTCTATGAACATTCCTTAAACAATCTGAACCACACCCTTGTATATAATTAAAAACTAATTAGTATATAAACCGTAACAAATTTGGGGAGAAACATGAAACAAATAATTCATCATAGTTGATTTAGGGCCTCTACAATTTTTAGCTGAATCAACATGCATTCTCACAATGGCCCAATACATATTAAAAATAATGCACATAAAGAAGTTAGACTGAAACAATGTTCCATAGCCCTCCAGGCTATGTATCCCATTTTATCGTCAAAATTATGCTTGTATAAAAATGGCCAGAATAAAAATATAAATAGAGGCAGTTCATTGAGTAAAATCTGAGCACCGAAGTAATATTGTGAACGTAATAAACACAAACCCAAGTGGTTATATTAATAGACGGTAATATATATATAAAGCACATTCTAAAGGCCGTTTGGCCTTCCTATCATCTCAAAATCCAAAAGCATAAGGATGAGGGTGTATATTAGAGCTCAACGACTGTACATGTCACCTAAATAAATTGTACTAAGGCATAAGTGAAAAACCTAGATGGATTTACTTTTAGAAGATAATATAATCCATCAACAGTCCATATATTACACATTCGATACGTATTCTAGATAGGGAAAAGATTAAAAATATTTAATAGTCATGAATCTATCTAAACCAAAGATGGGTTGTCATAGAGAAAGTAAACAAAACTCTTATTTCTAGTATAATCAATTATCTAAGTGAACTCATTGAGATTTTGAATTTAAACCTATCAAGAATACAAAAACCCAGGATAGATACAGTAAATAAAAATCACCACCTACTCGTGGGTAAAAATTATTTAATCAGCCAGAGTTGAAATTCCCTCAATCATGACCATAAAACACACATACAACAGTGCTAGCATACAATCATTGAATGTTTAACACTATTGATTATAGGTTAACAACCACAAATTCTTACAATATTCTAGCATAAAAAACACCCAGATAATTATTTGTAGGGTGTATATAACATAAAAATGTCTTAAATTTTAAAGTTATAAATAATAAAGATGGGGAAGAAGAACATTTTCATGCTTGTATATTTTACTCAGAAATTCCTACAAGTTCCTTTTTGAGTTGACTGCAAGCAAAAAAAAACATTTTCAACAAACTCTCACAAGTGTTCCCAAAAAACAAACAAGAACAATGTCCAAGTCAACCAAGAAACCCATTCTTATCATAGCAGTGGCCATTAATAGCCCAAAAAATCTCACTATAGTTAAAAATACATACAAAGTTGAAACAAGTTTTCATGAAAATAACTCCCCTTGTTTTCTCCATGTAGAGCTCGGGAGGCAAAAAGTCAACTTCCAAAAATGAAACCCAAAAATAAATCTAAGTTTGATGGTAGCTTCCTCAAGAATCTTCTTTCTTCCTCCCATGCCCATATGGTCGGGTTTAATCAATATTAATGCAATCGGTACACAAATCTAGTTCTCCCTCCTATTTTCCAACCACCTTCCACTTTCCTCTCCCTGGCTAAATTTGGCAATAAACCTCTCGCATTAGATCTCAAGAGATATCCCACTGAATGGTTCGAAGAATGTTTGAAAAGTGAAAACCTATACTTACTAAAGTGACCTTTGGTCTATTTTAATTTTGAAAACAATAATTAGACATTGCTGGGTGGCTAATGCCATAGTTGGCTCACCCAACTTTCTCATTCATGAGCTCACATGGTAGCTCGACTGAGTTACCAACCCCTATAAACATTGCACATTGCCTTAATAAACTAGCCTCGACCTTAATAAAGATCTATCTTAGGATATGATCTTAGGCCCTTATATATATCTCTGTGTGTGTGTGTGTATCACAACCAATATTTCATGCTATAATTCTAATCAAGACAACCATAGTTCGAATGGACAATTTAATGGCTTATTACAAATTCAAATAAAAAAAGTGCATACATAGGTTATCGACCAAATGAATCCATCAATGAAGATAATGTTAATCATAACCATGGTTGATGACCATTTAATTAATGCACATATTAGCCTGGTAACAATTTTTTCATTCAAACAAAAATTATTACAACATCGGGTGCAACCTTTCCCATAATAATTTTTCATTCTCACATGGCGATATTTAATTATTGATGGATGTTGTTATGATCAGAGTAGAGTTAGATCATGAAATCCAATAATGGAATCATCAATAAAGAACCATAATTATATCAATGAAATAGTACAACAAAGACAAGCAAGGTAATCCAACATCCAATTAATAATTTCACTACTATCAGTGTTCATTGTTAATGAAAGCAATCATAATTATAGCAACAAGCATAACCGTGATTACAATACAAACATCATATCAAGTAAGATAACCAAACATAATATTACCTACACCCAGATAAAATATGTACTTCACCAAAGTGAAACTATCGGGGTATGACAATAATGATGGTATAGTGGGTGTACTAGATATGTGGGAGTTCTGGGAAAGGTTTATCTTGAAGCATAAAGAGTAACGTATAGCAAAAGTAGATTATGTGAGGTTCATTTAAGATTTTTTCCCTCAATAGTCAAGTATAAACCATAGAACAAGAGTGATTCATCGGGTAATGATGTTAGTGTGTGTAATATATGTGAGAGTGTTTGAAAAGTTTTATTTTGAATCAAAACCCGTAACGTATAGAAAAACTAGATGAGATGAGGTTCATCTAAAAATTACTCCCTCAAAATTCAAGTATGAACCATAGAACAAGAGTGTGTCATCATGTAATAAAGGTATTGTATGTGATTGAGATTGTGATGTATCGTGAAGTATAGATCATGAAACATAGCAAAGAGGCTAAGAGTAGATGATAGAGACATCCAATAGTGATGTAGGGGGGAGAAAGTGTGATGCCCCCTAAGTGTGCGAGTGATGGAAAGCTATCTGATGAGAGTGTAGAGTGAAGTCCCCTTATCTGGTATCCAAGGAGGAGAAGGAATGCGACCATGGTCTATGAATGATGGTGTAGGCTAGTAACTATGTGTATGTGAGGGATATTTATGTGGTAAAGGAGGTGGAAAAAACCTATAGGAATGGGCTTCCCAGGTAGGGGCCTTAGGCCGACGAGGTGGGATAATGAAACGAAGAGGATGATGGGGTCATGATGTAGGCCATATAAGAATGGGAGAGCTAGGTGCAAAGATATATTTAGACTTGAGAGGTGTAGGATGCCTAGATGCTATGATTGGGGCTCAAAGAGAGGGGGATTGAGCCTAAGTCGTGGTATATGTGGTGGAATACCTTGGATGGTTACAAATTTATTATTATGAATGAACTTAAGACATAAGTGAAACATGTAAGGGATAACTTGGGAATATCTAAGCCAAGGGAGACCTAAGACCATCTCGTTGTGCTTGATTTTATATGTAACAAGGAATGGTGTATGTATGGTAGGGGACCCAATAGTAATAAGAAGGATGACATGTGCATAATAATTGGGAACTAGAAATGTAATATGATATATTGGAAAGTTGATATCTAGTAAGAGTGTCACAGATCATGCATTAGAAAGGGACGAAGGATGGACCATAGTGTTGTTGATTATATGAGTACCAACATAATCATCGATATGTAGCTCATTAGAGGAAAATGTAGTATGGTAGTCATGATATGAAAATGTAATAACTGGTGGTGGCATTTTAGGAATAGAAATAATAAAATCAAGTAGCCCCAATTAAGGGTGATGAAAAACATGATATGCATGATTTACAAAGGAATCAGTTTCTGGCTTGTCATATTTTGATAATGGGTCATTGAAGATTTTAAGATTTTGACTGTCATTGAATGGTTTAGAATTAGATGGCTTAGGGAGCTCAATTGCATTGTTGTTAATAATATCTTGAATGAGATGTTTAATCTTAAAACAACAATTAGTAGAATGCCCATTGCATTGGTGATAATTGCATTGTGCATTTTAATCATAATTATGGCCATGTGGTTGAGAAGAGTATAGATTGATCAGTGGAGGGAGAGTAATCATATTTTTTTTCAATGAGTTGCGGTAATAGGAACTAAGATGTGTAAGGTATCTTAGTAAAAGTGTGCCTTATGGATTACGATTGCGGGGTGGTTGGTGTAGAAACAACATTGACAGTAATTTTAGAATTGGTATGCTTAGTGGATGGTTTGAATGTTTATTTTTCTTAAAATGTTTTGGAAGAGGAAGTGAAAAAGTTTCATAATACTTAAATTTTCCCATAGATAGAAATTTTCTTTTATGTAATTTGAGCATGTGTGATAATTTATTAAAAGAAGGAGAAGTATCAAAAACTACACTCTCTTGAAGTGGTGGTAAAATACTTTGAATGAATAGGTCTTGTAATTCTAAATCAAATAGAACATTGGTCATTTTGGTAATATTGTTCTTATACCACAAGACATAGTCCCCAATATGTTCTTTAGATATTTGTTTGATTTTGGCTAGCTATGCATAGGATATTCTAGTACCAATGTTCATAAAAAATAAGCAAGGATTGCATCAGAAAAATATGTAAAATATGTTACCAAATGGACACGTAGATCATAGAACCATCACATAACATAGTCATGTAATATTTGATGAAATAATTTATCCAATAATGTAAGTTCATTACTATAGTCAAGACATGTAACATGAAAGGATTGAAGGTGCTCCTGAGGGCCACCATGGTAATTAAAGGTGGGAATATTAGGTGTGATGAAGTTAGGAGGCAACAGACAAGAGGAGATGACAGGTGCACAAGGAAAGTGAAGGAGGAGTGAGGAATATAGAGATGGATAGATATAATAAGTGGCTTGTTGTAATTGGCGAATTCAGGTTTGTAAATCATGGTATAATGAGGCTAGGTTAGGAGTGCTTGAAGAGGATTTTTATCATGTGTGAGAAGTAAGGGGGAGGGTAAAATGGGTTTTATGGGTAGACATAAAAATAGCAACAATGGATGTAGGTGAAAGATTGATGCTAGGAGGAGGTGTAGGTGTCACAATAGGAAAAATGAGAGCTGTCACCTACGAAGAAAAATGATAACTTCACTCAATCATTTTTGACACCTGTCATGTAGCTGTTTTCCATAAATCACTTGACAAGTGTCATAAAAACATAAATTATTAATGAATAATCATAAATAATAATAATAATAATAATAATTAATGGAAAGAATCCATAAACGGATCAACCGCTTTCTTGTTCCTTGTTTAAGTTTAAGTTTTAATTTTATTTTGTTTCACTTCGCATTTCTGTAACTGATTCGAAAAAAGAAGACAATCCATTTTTGTAACTGATTCAAAAAAAGAAGATACAAACAAAATGTGTCTTCAATTGCAGAAAATTTAAAGTAAGCCGTATAAAACCAGGAATTACAAACCCATATATTTTAGTGTGGAATGGATGTCTAACGTTTTTATATGGATAATGTGCAGGCGACGAAGAGGGAAGATACTAATTGGAGTTAACAGGGAGATTTAATTCTAGACGGGGCCTTCTTCACTCCATCAAGTGTCGCTTCCTATTTTCTGATATTTCTCAGATAGTTGGAATATTTTCATTATGATTTTTAGCCTCTAAATGGGTATTGTAATCTCTATGATTTTCATCATTTACTGGGTTTCTTTGTTTGTAAACCTCGAGCTTCGGATTTCGAGTATGGAAGCCATTCTATTACATTGTGAGGGCTTAAATCATTTTACTTTACTTACTTGATATATGTATCTTCCTCCCAGCTTGGTTTTTCAGGTTTGTAGTTCCATTATTGCTGGTAGAGTTTGTTTGCTCGCCATTCATTTTATTCTAGGTTTTAATGTATTTGGGGGTCGATATTGCTTGCTTCCAAAAATAGGAGCTCTATAACCGTACTTTCGATCAGCCTTCGTATAATCGGCCTGCATTTATGGAGAATAGCATATCTGTGTTGTCTTCTTCCTATAGCTTCAGATTTTTGCCTTACCCCACTTATATGGACGTGTGTTTCAAATCACCTAATTTTATAAATTTCCAACTGCACATTTTATGGTTTGGCGTTGTATTTTGTGCTCACCATTTAAGAGAAAGCACCGTTTCTTGCATATTCTGGTTTATTTTGATTTGTGGTTCTTATTCGAGCCCATATTTTGCTTGATTGGGGACTCTATCTGCCACTTAGCTTGCCTTATTTTGCTGCTTCATTACTAATAACCTAGAGCAATTTTCCTAATGAGCTCAACTTTGTACTTTTAAATTTTGTAATGTCCTGCTATTTTTGCAAGAATCCTTAACTCAGCATTAAGGAACTCTAATTTTCTAAAAATTTCAACCACACACAAATTTCGGCTTATCAGGTCTGCAATATGTTTCCTTGATTTCTCCTCCCAGCCCGTTATTCAACAACAAAAAATGACACCATTTAACAGTAGCATTTCATCCATTTATCAAAGCCATAGCCTCCAATATAAATAATAATGACTTCCCTTTATAGCCTTAGAAACTTTGATAGCGACATTTATTTTGGTAACTTGTTTTATTGGAAAGTTTATATTTTAATGTCCGCCTTTACTTGGAGATCATTAATTATAAAATATTATGAAGTTTTAAGCGAGTAGAGGTGAGTTTCTTATCTGATTTCCTATAATTTATAGTCAATGTTGTGTTGTCCTACTCTAATGCTACTGGAAATAGCACATAAAATGTGTAGGCAAGTTGTTTAATCTTGTGAATCATTAAATATGATTTGTAGTAGTTCAAAGTATTCTTTATGGATACTAAATGGCTAGAGAAGTCAAACTTTTAGATTCAATACATTAACTACCATTAGGCTATTATGAAGTTCAAATGTATTAACTACTCTGTACAGGAAATACCTTGCATTAGGTGGTATTATGTAATCGATGAGCTATAGAAATTAGGTGGTATTATGTAATCGATGAGCTATAGAAATTAGGTGGTATCATAATTAACATCATAGGGATACTAAAAATAAACATCATATTTTCAAATTTTATCCGCGTTATAGACTTTAGAGTTTTTAATATTCTTGTCAAGAGGAAGTGCTGATGGTGGATCATTTTATAGATGATGTGACAGCTATCTTAGCTTTGTTTTAGGCCTTAAATGTCAATAAATACCATGTTCTTGAGCATCCACAACCTCCTCCAAATAATACTGAGCTCACCACTCCTCATCGTGTCTTTCGCCCATTTCATTTAGCCATAGGAAGCCTATCGAAAGTGCCTTCTCGCTGTGAGTAATATAGATTAACATGTCTGATTTAATATTTTGAACATACATTTTTGCTTATTTATTTTTGCTCTTTCATTTCCAAGAACGGTGTATAGAGAGAATCTCTATTATATATTTAAAAACACATTTGCTAAATTTTGTAGGACAGAAATAATGTCTAGAACCCTCTTATTAATGTGCCCTTAGTATACATCTTGTATAATTTCTCCTCTGCATGTTGTTACTCTTGATATTCTTTCTCTCAAACTTTAATTTTAATATATTTATTTCATGTCATCCAGATTGTTTCACAGATTTTTGAAATATTTATTTGATGAAAATGAAGTTCATAAGTGAAATTATAACAAGTGTTAGTTATAATATTATAATAAACAATTGTTTTAAATTAGTTATGAATGTTTGGTAAGGATTGTTATTTTAATGTAAATTATACTCATTTTTTTTTTATCTTTAATGGAATTTGATTGGAAATATTTTATCCTTTTTTCTTCAATCTTTTTGTTTGTCAAAAATATTTTTTTCCAGGGAATCATATGACAAATCCGAGTAATCGTTCTTAATGTATGTTATTATAACTAGGTCTTCATGAAGGGAGAAAAGTATAACAATCTATTTTACATTTTCAGTTCATGTCAATTTTGATGAGAATTTGGGCTTTCACATGTGCCAATTTTTTAATTTTGTTATTGTTAATATTAACACCATAATAATTGACCACGTGCGCTAGAATATATTAAAGGAAATCTTATTAGAAGTGATTCCTTTTTGTCATGAAATTTATAAAATTAGCATATGTAATAGTGGGGAAAATGAGCTTAATTTCCATAATTTATGGAGGATATAAAGAAAAATATTTGTTAGTCTCTAAAATATATTTAAATTATTTGCTTTATTTTGTAAGAAATTTGTAAAAGTATCTAGCAAAGAAATTTAAATTTACAATGGTTTATAACAACGTCTCAATATTCATGTTAATTGAGTAAACTAAAATGTAAGGGAAATACCTAGCACTAGGTGGTATTATATAATCAATTAGCTATAGAAATTATGTGGTATTATAATTAACATTATAGTGCTATAGAAAATAAACATCATATTTTCAAATTTTATCCACATTATAGACTTTAGATTTTTTAATATTCTTGTCAAGAAATTCAACACCTTATTATGTTAACATCATATTAATTTATACATAAACAGTGAAGTATTGAATGAGATAAGAATTTTGCAAATAATTTTTATATTTTTTCTAAAGAGTTTATAATATAACTTAATTAAATATTTATTTGAATAACTAAAAGGAGTTTTTTTCGATATATTTTATTCATTGTTAACTTTTATTTACTAAATGTATAAGTTATTTTATATCTTCATAACATGTAAAAGAAAAGAAATTATGTGCTCCTTTAGATATGGTGTAATACGTGCTTGTGTAGATATGGTGTAATATGTTATGCTCATCTGTCTAGAAATGTAGAATCTCATAAAGTTTATAAGCTTGAAATTATAAATTATTTCCATAAAATTAAACCAATGAAGATATAACTACTAAAATTTTAAAAATATGGTATATGAGCAATCAAACTCATGTGTACCATTTTTTTCTATACGTTTTAATGTATCTTATTATAACTAGGTCTTCATGAAGGGAGAAAAGTATAACAATCTATTTTTGGTGCAATATGGATCGTCGTGATTAGAATGTAAATGTATTTTCATGTTATACAAAGATTCGATATTTAATTTTATCAATGATACAATAATTTAAACATATGATGTATTTATTAATTGTCACATGATAAAATGATAGATGTGTATTTTTCATTAAAATTGGATAAAAATCCACTTAACATTTTTTTTTGCAGTGCTCAATTTCTTGACACTCTCCTTATAAATCATTTTTTGGCTTGTTGCAGCTTTCTATTTGTAGAATGAAGACGTGAAGTTAATTGAATGCCCCCATTCCTCCCGAGACTCCTATATGGATGGTTTGCATTAGAAACATTCAGTGCGAGGAAGAGTTTTGTAGAAAACAATTTTTTGTCCATGTTCTTCACCATAGAAGCCACATTTGATTCCTGATGAAATAAAGGAAGACCTCTAGACAAAGAAAACACGTTCTATGGGATTTGGCTTGATCTACGACACTATTGAGGATGCAATCAGATTCAAAAACTGATGAAGAATGGGAGTAAAGTCAAAAATCCAAGAGCTAAGAAGGATTGTCCGAACAGGGAAAAAATAATAAGGGGTTTTAATAAATTTGGGGATTCAAAATGAATATATGGGAGTTGGACTTGTTTTGATGTCAAATTTAGTATTTCAATTTTTAAAATAGGATTTACGAATGACAGTGTGTTGATTTTCTTATACGAATAACACACAATAATTTAAATATTGTTGATATAGTAAAATTTGAAACTATTAATGGTATTTTTAGATATATTTTCTTGTATTAATAACACTTGAGAATTTCAATACTTACTAGTGGAGTTAAAAAATTGTCATGTTCTTTTTACATGCCTTTTCTTTGTAATAGTTTGTATTCTTCTGCAATCCTAGAATTTTTTTTTATAAGTTTATCTATAACTAAGGGTTAATGCTCATGGAAAAAATTATCGTGGACTTGATTTTCTGCAACCAATATCTTTATTATCAGTTTACCTATATTCGTAAATATTTAATTATATTTAAATGATAATATAATGAATAGTAGGCATAATGATTATCTGGTTTTGCTTCCATACATAATATTATTATGACGAATACGCCATAAAAAAATAGTTCAAAAATTTAATCAGTCATAGGAGGTTTTGAACATTAAATCATGGACCATATAAACAAATCGTGGATGCTAACATTGAATACTACAATTGATATGATAAATGTGATAATAAACCATAATTCCTAAATAAAAAAGATAATCATTATATACATTCAATTTTTGCCATGAAACGTATATGTAAGCATGAAATTAGGGTTTTACACACCAATTTCTCTCATTAATAAACAATATAATCATTTAGATGACATTGTAAAATACATTTATGGGGATGATAATGATGATGTTGATGATGATGATTTGATGGAGATGATGATGAGAATGATGATGATGAGAATAATATTATATTACTATGATGGTAATGATAATGATGTTGAAAATGATCGACGATGTTGGTGATGATAATGACGACGAAAATAATCACCAATGGTAGTTATGATAATTACGCCGATAATGATCGAAAATGGTGGTGATGATAATGGTGATGACAATGATAAATGATGGTGGCAATGACAATTATAAATGATGGTGGAAATGACAATGACGACAACAATGATCAATGATGGTGGTTATGATAATGATCGACGATGGTGGTGATGATAATGATTATGACAATGATCCACGATGGTCGTGATGATCAAGATAATGAAAATGATCAACGACGGTGGTAATGATAATGATGATGTTGAGGACAATAAAAATAATTGTAAAACCATTGATGGGGTTGAGAATGATGACGATTTGATGGAGATGATGATGAGAATAATAATATATTATTATGATGATAATGATAATGATGATGACAATGATCAATGATGGTGGTGACAATATTGACAACAACAATGATAATGAAGATGACAATGATCGACGATGGTGGTGATAATAATGATGATGAAAATGATCCATGATGGTGGTGATGATCATGATGATGAAAATGATCAATGATGGTGGGGATGATAATGATGATGATGAGGATGATGAAAATAATGGTAAAAACATTGATGGGGATGAGAATGATGATGTTGATGATAATGATTTGACGGAGATGATGATGAGAATAATAATATATTATTATGATGATAATGATAATTGTGTTGACAATGATCAATGATGGTGGTGATGATAACGATGATGAAAATGATCAACCATGATGGTGATGATAATGACGATGAAATTTATCGATGATGGTGGTGATGATAATGATGATGACAATAATTGACAATGGCGGTGATGATAATGATGATGCCAATGATTGATGATGGTGGTGACGATCATGACGACACCAATTATCAATGATGGTCATGATGATAATGATGATGAAAATGATTATGAAGACAATGATGATGATGGTGAAGATGATGAGGATGATGAAAATAGCGGTAAAAAAATGATAGGGATGAGAATGATGATGTTCATGATGACGATTTTATGGAGATGATGATGATGAGAGTAATAATATATTATCATGATGATAATGATAATGATGATGAAAATGATCAACGATGGTGGTGATGATAATGATTATGACAATGATCGACGATGGTGGTGATGATGACAATGATAACAATAATCAACGATGGTGGTAATGATAATGTGATGACAATGATTATGAAGGCAATGATGATGATGATGAAGATGATGAAAATTACAGTAAAAACAATAATTTGGATGAGAATTATGATGTTTATGATGATAATTTGATGGAGATGATGATGGTTAGAATAACAATTCATTATTTTTATGATAATGGTAATGATGCTGAAAATGATCAACAATGGTAGTGATGATAATGACGACAAAAAATGATCAACAATAATGGTAATGATAATAACGAAGATAATGATTGATGATGGTGGTGATGATAATAACGATGAAAATGATCGACAATGGTGGTGGTGATGATGATGATGACAATGATCAATGATGGTGGTGATGATCATGATGATGACAATGATCAATGATGGTGGTGATGGTCATAAAGATGACAATGATCAACAAGTGTGGTGATGATAATTATTATGAATACAACGATGATGATGATGATGAGGATGATGAAAATAATGGTAAAAAAAATGATGGGGATGAGAATGATGATGTTCATGATGAAAATTTGATGGAGATTATGATGAGAATGATGATGAGGATGAAAATGATGATGATTGATGATTATGAAGACAATAATGATGATGATAATGACAACGAAAATGATAAACGATGGTGGTGATGATAATGACAACAAAAATGATCAAAAAAGGTGGTGATGATAATGACAATAAAAGTGATCAATGATGGTGGTGATGATAATGATGATGACAATGGTCGATGATGGTGGTGATGATAATGACAAAGATAATGATCCAAAATGGTGGTGATGATCATGATGATAAAAATGATCAGTGATGGTGGTGATGATAATAATGATGACAATGATTAAAAAGAAAATGATGATGATGATGATGAGGAGGAGGATAATGAAAATAATGCTAAGAACATTGATGGGGATGAGAATTATGATGATGAGAATAATAATATATTTTTATGATGGTAATGATAATGAAAATGAAAGTGGTCAACGATGGTGGTGATGATACTGACGACGAAAATGATCCATGATGGTGGTGATGATCATGATGATGACAATGATCAAAGATGGCAGTGATGATAATGATGATGAAAATGATTATGAAAACAATGATGATGATGAGGATAATGAAAATAATGGTAAAAACAATTATGGGGATAAGAATGATGATGATGAAAATAGTAATATATTGTTATGATGATAATGAAAATGATGACAATAATGATCAATGATGGTGGTGATGATATGATGACGACAATGATCGACGATGGTGGTAATGATAATTATGATGACAACGATGAAGATGATGTTGATGATAAGGACGATGAAAATAACGGTAAAAATATTTATGGGGAATAAAATGATGATGTTGATGATGATGATTTGATGGAGATGATGATGAGAATAATAATATATAATTATGATGATAATGATAATGATGAGGATAATGAACAATGATGGTGGTGATCGTAATGATGATGACAATTATCAGCGATGGTGGTGATGATAATGACGATGGAAATGATCAACGATGGTGGTGATGATGAAAATGATTGATGATAGTGGTGATGATGACGACAACAACAATGATCAATGATGGTGGTGATGATCATGACGATGACAATGATCAACGATGTGTATGATGATAATGATGATGACAATGATTACGAAGACAATGATGATGATGAGGATGATGAAAATATTGGTAAAAATAATGATGGGGATGAGAATAATGATGTTCATGATGATGATTTGATGGAGATGATGATGAGAATAATAATATATTATTCTGACAATAATGATAATGATGACTACAATGATCAACGATGGTGGTAATGATAATGGTGATGAAAATGATCAATGATAGGGGTGATGATAATAACAATGACAATGATCGACGATGGTGGTGATGATAATGATGATGAAAATGATCGACAATAGTGGTGATGATGATGACGATGACAATGATCAAATATGGTGGTGATGTTCATGACAACAAAAATGATCAACAAAAATGATCAACGATGGTGGTGATGGTAATGATGATGACGATGATTATGAATACAACAATGATGATGATGATGATGATGATGAGGATGAGGATGATGAAAAAAATGGTAAAAACAATGATGGGTATGTTCATGATGATGTTCATGATGACGAGGATGAAAATGATGATGATTGATGATTATGAAGACAATAATGATGATAATAATGACAACAAAAATGATAAACGATGGTGGTGATGATAATGACAATGACAATGATCAACAAAGGTGGTGATGATAATGATGACGAAAGTGATCAACGATGGTGGTGATGATAATGATGATGATGTAATGGTTGACGATGGTGGTGATGATAATGATGACAAAAATGATCCATGATGGTGGTGATGATCATGACGATGAAAATGATCAATGATGGTGGTGATTATAATAATGATAAAAAAGATTATGATGACATCGATGATGATGATGATGAGGACGATGAAAATAACGGTAAAAAAATTAATGAGGATGAGAATGATGATGAGAATAATAATATATTATTATGATGATATCGATAGTGATGATGAAAATAATCAATGATGGTTGTGATGATAATGACGATGACAATGATCAAAGATGATGGGGATGATTATGAAAATAATAATGACCAATGATGGTGGTGATGATAATGATGATTATGTTGATGGTGGTGATGATAATAATGATGAAAATTATCAATGATGGTGGTGATGATAATTATGATGACAATGATCGACGATGGTGGTGATGATCATGTTGATGACAATGATCAATGATTACGATGATAATTTTGATGACAATGATTATGAAGACAATGATTATGATGATGAGGACAATGAAAATAACAGTAAAAACATTGATGGGGATGATAATGATGATGTTCATGATGACAATTTGATGGAGATGATGATGAGAATGATGATGAGGATGAAAATCACAATGATTGATGATTGTGAAGAAAACAATGATGATGATAATAATGACGAAAATGATCAACGATGGTGGTGATGATAATGATCAATGATGGTGGCGATGATAATGATGATGAAAATGATCAATGATGGTGGTGATGATAATGATGATGACAATGGTGGACGATGGTTTTGATGATAATGATGACAAAAATGATCCATGATGGTGGTGATGATCATGATGAAAACAATGATCAACGATGGTGGTAATAATAATGAAGATGACAGTGATTATAAAGACAATGACAATGATGATGATGATGATGATGATTATGATGAGGATGATGATGAACATAACGATAACAAAATTGATGGGGTTGATAATGAGAATGATGATGATGATGAGATTAATAATATATTATTATGATGATAATGATAATGATTGATGATGGTGGTGATGTTAATGACGACAACAATGATTGACGATGGTGGTGATGATAATGATGAAAAAAATGATCAATTATGGTGGTGATGATAATGACGATGATAATGATTACAAAGACAATGATGATGATGATTATGAGGATGATGAAAATAACGGTAAAAACATTGATGGGGATGAGAATGATGATGATGATGATGATGCTAATGATAATAGTAGTATCTTATTATGATGATAATGATGATGATGATGAAAATGATCAACGATGGTGGTGATGATGATGACGATGAAAATGATCAATGATGGTGGTGATGATAATGAAAAAAATAATGATCGATGATGTGGTGATGATAATGATGATGACAATGATCCACAATGGTGTTGATGATAATGATGAAAAAATGTATCAACAATGGTAGTGATGATAATGATGAACGATGGTGGTGATGATAAATATTATGCTAATGATTATGAAGACAACAATGATGATGATAATAAGAATTTATGGGGATGAGAATGATTATGTTGATGATGATGTTGATGACAATGATGATGATTGATGATTATGAAGACAACAATGATCATGATAATGATGTTAAAAATTATCAACTATAGTTGTGATGATGATGATGATGAAAATGATCAACGATGGTGGTGATGATAATGAAGATGAAAATGATTGATGACGGTGGTGAAGATAATGACGATGGTGGTGATGATAATCATGATGACAATGATCGATGATGGTGGTGATGATCATGACAATGACAATAATTAACAATGGTTGTAATGATAATGATGATGATAATGATTATGAAGACAATGATGATGATGATGTTGATGATGAGGACGATTGGGGGTGATTGATGAAGAAGGTCCTATGAAGAAGGGGTAGACCGTGATTCAAGAATCACATCGTATGAATAATAACAAGGGTCCTACAAAGAAACATAGAACCGTGATTCAAGAATTGTATTAGATGTTTGATTGGATGGATTTGGAGTCACACATATCTTCAAAGGAAGAAGATGTCGTTAAGGTGACTGATAAAAGGGGTGCTGTGAAGAAAGGGAGGACCACGACATAGGATTCATATTAGATGTATGATGAAGAGGTTCCTGTGAAGATAGGGAGGACCATGACATAGGAGTCACATAAGATGACTTAGGAGTCAAATTAGATGAATCTGAATAGTAGTTTGGATCTGAATAGTCATTTGGATCTGAATCATCAGAAGATTCAGAGGAAATATTAGGATTGGAATCCTCAGAAGAATAGGAAATGTTTGGATTAGAATTAGAATAAAAGTGGGAGGAACTCAAATAATAATTTGTATCAGAAGCATCCAAATCATACCACTGACTATAAGATGAAGGTGGGGAATGAGTTACCCGTATGGGCTCTCTAGCACAAAGAACCAAACGAGGTTTGGTCATGATGGGCATCTTTTGATTTTTACACCAAACTTTGATTCCTTATTGTCATATGTATAAGGAACCTTGTGATAATCAGTCATTGTTGGTGTCGTTTTAAGCACAAATTTCTAGATCTAGACAGTGTGATGGAACTCCTTCAAAGGGAAGGAAGTGACATGTCGATTCAGGGAAGCATAATGACAGCTAGCTAGACATTTTGTAAGTATTGATATGCATGCATGATTTTTTGAATAAGTTATAAGACTAATTGTCGAATATAGTGATTATGAATCTCAATATACTTGGTGTGAGCATGATACATGGGATTATTTACCATATTCAGTACACCTTGATTTCCAAAAAAAAATGGAAGTGAAGTAGGTGTAGTATGCGGAAACTAAAGATTAATGAGAATATAACATAGCCAAAATATTTCACAACTGACACCAACAACTGAATTGTATTATTCGTCAGTGGAAGAGATTGCCATAATTGGTTGAAGCTCACTCTTCCATGAAATGACTCCTGAACCAAAAGAGATGATACATATCCACTGGTGGATATTTGGGTATCCATTGAATCTCCACAATCAGAGTTTGTATAGCCAAACAATTTGAAATATGTGACTCTTTGATTCATAATGCCAAAGTCAAGACTAACTTTGACATATAAAAGAACTCATTTTTTTGTTCTCTATTGTGTGAATTTCACTTTAGACAAAACCAAGAAAGATGGCTAACAACAAAATATATGTCTAGCCTTGTAGACATAAGATATATCAGGCTCTCCACCATCTATAAACTGATTTATCGATAGGTGGTGAATTATCATGAACTGATAACTTTAGCCCGACCTTCAAAGGTGTATAAGAAGGACTACAATTAGACATCCTAAACGTCTACAACAAATTCGTAGTAAGGAATGCCATTTTTTCTATATATGCATGTCCAATTTTTTTTTGGATTCTTGTGCCTCTTTTGGCACAAAAGTATCCTCACTACTAATAACCTTCGACATAGAAGTAGGATCAATCCCAACATTTGTCCTAGCTGCAAACATGCTGCTAAAGACATAAATCACCTAATATTTATGTCAAGCTCAAAATGAACAAGGCGTAAATATTAACAAAGGGTAGATGTGACTCCCAATCAAAGGATACCATGACAAGTTCAACAACCAACAAGACCTAAATGTTAAAGGGTGAGGTTTACAAATGTAAGCCACGTAACCACACCAATTGGACACGTCGATCAAGTTTCACGGATAAGTGACATATTAGTTTCAGAGTAGTATCGAAACGATGCAAAAAAAGTAAGTGACACCTTTCAATATTTGGGACAATGTTTGAAATCAAACTAGGTCAAAGTATACTAAGGATGTGTTAAAACGTGGGCAGTGTAACGCCACAATGTGGACACTTAGATCATGTTTATGAGAAATGTGACATAAGTATCTTAATTATGTCGAGACAATGCAAACAAGGTAACATGTCAAAGGGAGATAAAATGATGAATCAATCCTAACTATGATGACGATCCTGGAATGGGTATCAAGATCACAAAGGCTACCAATGATATAAATACATCTCCACACACTTTAGACATTTAAATAACGCAGCCACAAACATGGATAGGCGTAAATGGGCAAAAAAGTGGCGAAACAATCAATTGATAATGCAAAGGTAGTCACTCCTCTTCTGATCAACAAAGTGTCAAAAGAAAGTGAAGGAAGTAGATCAAATGGGGGGGAAAAATGTTGGCCTCACTTTGGTAGAGTTTCACCTTACCTTAGGGTAAGTGAAAAACTAAGCGAAAGTAACGAATCACATATTTCGTGGTGAATAATGACTCACAACATCACTGTTTTGAATTGGCCAAAGTATATTTTCCTAGGTGGTTCTCTCATCCTAGGTGTTACAAATTCATCTAAGAGTGGACATGATTTACCCAAAAATTCACAATGACTAATTTGGGAGTATCTCAACTTTTCCCCCTTCAAGTATAGTGGGCACTAATTACATCCATCATGTACTCTTGCTAGGGTTGCGATACAGACAACTTTGTAACGCTAACTCATAAGGAAAAATAGTCAAGTAGGTAGTGCGAAGCACTCCCCGTTTCATCCACAAGGTTCCCTCTTATGTGGACTACTTTGGGGTTCCTGGTACCACCCCCATTGTTGTAGCTTAAGGTGTTATTGCAAAGGGGTTATGTTCTAGTTGAGTAGAGAGAAACGTACTGTCATCACCAATCTGACACTATGATAATTCTCCACCGAGAACTCCTCGTGCTATGATTATTTACTAATGCACAACTTTTAGTTTGGTGGAAGTAATTTAGAAACACAAGAATACCATAGACTATGATACGAAGGAATAATGAAAAATCTGAAATATAAGTGTAAATTATATTATCAACATGAAATTATTACAATCTCACCCATGAGTTACTTCAAGTGTTACCAACTCCACTTACCTTCCAACAATGACTATGGAAGAAAATTCACATTTACACCTCTTAATGGCTTCTTTAACACACCTTCCAAATGATGGCTTCCTTCACACACTTACTCATACAATATTTCTCACTACTCCTTCTATGCTAAATGAGGGGGTGACCTCTCTATTTATAGAACTGTCAGGCTTATCCACCTTATCTCTAAGATAGGATAATAAATATACTCTGATGAATCATATTCCATACCTTAACTCTTATCTTTACATGTAAGCTTATCTTTTAAGATAAGATAAACTTTATCATTTCACATGGGTTCCACATTTTTAGACTTTTTACAAATAAAATACACAAAATATTTATGACCTCACTCCTTGTCCTTATTTCCAATATAATATTTCTAATTCCTAATCATGTAGAGCCTACTTCTCTACTTACCCTAACTTTGACATTTTAACATTACCAAACCACTTATGAAAAATATTTACTTTTAACCACAACATTCCTATTGTACTTTGATTGTTACCATACTATACATTATTGGCGGCATCATACCGGCAACGCTGTTATCTTTTATCGGACGCAAGTACTAATTATACTTAACAACATCCTATTCCTAATACATACATTAATGAAATAGAAATCACGGAGGAAAATTTTAGTGTCGACATCTTCCCCCTTCCTAGCTTCTACTCCGTCCTCAGAGTAGACTATTTTGGTGCTTGGAAAATATTTAAATTTTCGTGGTTGACCCATTTTGTAATGGGAGTGCCATCCAAATCCTCCAATCGATATGTACCATTTTCATGTACATCTACTATTTTTTAGGGCCCCATCCTTTTGGGAAGAAATTTTCTCTGCCTTCTTTTTTTGTATCTGGAATCATATACTAGAACCAAGTCACTCACATGAAATGGAGACCAACGGATTTTTTGATCAAAGTATTCCTTCTGCTTCATTTTCTTCTTATAGCTTGTATCATTCACTATTTCTCTCATTTCCTCTAGCAAATAAAGATGTACCAACCTTTCTTTTACTGAATCACTTTTATCCATCCTTTCATTTTTCATAACTTTCACAGTGGGAATATCAAACTCAATAGGAAGAATTGGATCAATGCCATAAGCCAACTGAAATGGGGATTATCATGTTGCTAAATTTGGTGTTGCCCTATATGCCCACAATGTTGCATAAATCTTTTTATCCCACTTATGTACTTGCAAGGATGTATCTTTTGCTAGAATTTGACACAACACAAAATTTGTTCGTTCCACCTGTCCATTTGTGTTTGTCTTGTATGTGTTTGCCTTCCTGTGTTTAATAGAAAACTTGTTGACTAGGGCTTCTACCACCTCATTAATGAAGTGGCTTCCTTGATCTATTACAATTTCTATGGACAACCAAATCTAGTGACAATGCGTTCATATATGAACCTTGCTACTTCATCCATGGAAGTTGTTTTCAATTGCCTAGCTTCAACCCATTTGGTTAAATATTATGTGGAAACTACAATATACTTATTTTGGCATGGGGTAGTTGGAAGTGGACCTAAAATATCTATTCCCCACTTTTCAAAGGGACCAAGCGGAAGAATATGGCATAATGGAGCTGATGAAGTCTTACGGTTAGCATGTGTTTGACAAATATCACATGTCTTATAATAATTATAATAATCTCTAAAAAGAGTGGGCCAGTGATAACCTACATCAAAGATCCTTCTTGTTGTAAGTTGTCTAGAGAAGTGTCCTCCACATGTACCAATGTGGAATTCTTCTATTAGCTCCTTCTCTTGATCACGTCCAACTACCCTCTTGTACTGTCTATTAGGTCATATTCGAAATAATACTCCATGCAGAATAGAATATGGACGACTGACTTGAGTAATCTTCCTCTTAGTCTTTGCATTGGCACCATCAGGAAACTTGAATTCATTCAGATAATTCCAAATATCTATGTATTCACTAGGGATTGTGTCAAGGGATAACAATGATGCATCTGGGAAATCATCATCATCACAAGATGAACCTAAACCATCATAGGCTCGAGAGAGTGCATCTACATTGAAATGCTTCTTTCCCGGCCTATCTATAATATCAAACTCAAATTCTTGTAGCAAAACTATCCATCTTGCTATCCTCCTTGATGGGTTAGGCTTATTTACAATATATTTTAGAGCCTGATGATCTGTTATAACTATAATTTTTTTCCCTAGCAAGTAATTTTTAAACTTCTTTACAACAAAAATGATAGCTAGAGCCTCTTTTTTAGTTAAAGTATAATTTACCTCAACACTGTTCATTTGTCTACTCCCAAAGTAAACTGGATGATCATTCCCATTTTCATCCTTTTGGCTTAGAGTACTTCCTAGTGCTGCATCTGAAGCATCAGTATACACAATGAATGGCTTGCTCCAGTCTGGATTCTTTAAAATGGGTGAAGACACCAAAGCCTCCTTCAGTTGTTCAAAAGCTTCATGCGCCTTCTTTCCTAGTTCATAAGTAACATCCTTCTTCAATAACTGGGTTACTGGCTGTGCAATCTCTAAGAAATTCTTGATGAACCTTCTATAGTAACCCACATGGCCTAAAAAATGATCTCAACTTACTTCTATTCATAGGAAATGGTAACTGTTTGATTTTTGAAACTTTAGCAGGATCAATACCAATACCATCTCTGGATACAACATGCCCTAACAAAACACCTTTAGAACATCCAAAGACACACTTTGTAGGGTTTAGTTAGGCTTGTGTTTCATGTAACCTTTGAAATGTTGTCTCCATCTGGTGCAGGTGGTCCATCTTACTCCTATAGATGCAAAAATCATCTAGAAATAATTTGATGAAGTTTCCAATGTAGTGTTCAAACACCCTATTCATCAAACATTGAAATGTTTCCAGAGCATTACACAACCCAAAAGGCATAACTCTATAAGCAAACATTCCCTAAGGAGTGGTGAATGTGGTCTTTAGCTGATATTTCTCCACTATACGAACTTGGTTGTATCCGCTATATCCATCAACAAAACTATAGCACTCTTGGCCAACTACTTCATCCAAGACCTGATCTGAAAATGAAAGAGGGTAATGATCCTTCTTTATTGCCTTGTTGAGCTTCATATAATCAACACAAATGCGTAGCTTCCCATTCTTTTTTATTGAGATCACAATGGGAAAAACCCATTCTAAATTCTCCACAGAAAATATGAATCCTACATCAAGTAACTTATCTATTTCTTCTTTTACAGTCTTGGAAAAATTAGGATTCATTCTATATGGCATTTGCTTAATGTGCTTAGCACCATCTACCAGCTCAATAGAACGTTTTACCCAACTTACTTGACAGAGTTCCTTATATTCAAAAGTGAATAGGTGTATATACCTTTGAAAAAGTTGGAGGTAGGATTCCTTCTCACTCTCCATCACAACATCACCAATATTTATTTGTTGAAGAAGGTCATCAATTTCTTCTTCAGATAATTTTATGGGTTCATGATTTAGTGTGGCTGGAAGGATATCCATGACTGAAACATCAACCTCACTTTCTTCATCTTCTGTGTCCACTTTATTGGTACTAGAGTAATCAGAGGATGTCCAATCATCAGTTTCATTACTTGAATCCATAGGTTCTACCTTATGATGCTGAGGGATCACGTTTATCTTCACCCTCTCTCTATCACATCCAAGTGTCATGAAGTCTTCATTCCAGTATTTTCTTACATGAACTCTCCTTAGCCATGGCCTTCCCAACAACATTGGGTATGCAACAGTACCATTTTTCATCACCTGAAATTATACCACACATACAACACCCATAAAAGATATTGCCACATTTGAAACCACTCCTTCTGGTTTAGTTTTTCTCTTATTTAATGACCTTAACATAAGTGTTAAGGGGCGATCAATTTTTAAACCCAAAATATTCATTACAGACTTGGTCATTACATTAACTACAAAACCTCCATCAACTAAGACATCATGAATTGAAATACCATTACATAATACCTCAGCTTGTGGAGCGTAGGGATCCACCTTTGCCTCCAAAATAGGGACCTCAACCTCTTTTGTTTGTCGAGCATTGAGTCCACTTCGCAGCTCCCGCCTCTTCTTAGAAGGCATAGCCAGAAGTTGACCATATGTAATATTTGCAGGCCTTTTGGACAGATCTTCTAAGATGAAGTATGGTCCTTGTCCCTGTGAAATTAGAAAATTCTGCACACCTAACTTTCTTCTCCTATGTTTCTTACTAGTTTCTCCTTTCATCTTCTTAGGATCATTTCCATCTTGGTTATCTTTTTCTTTCTTTCTTTTTGTTACAAACACATTTGCTTCATTATTTATGCTCCTATCTACTACATCAAAAGAATTCACAGGTGCTTTTCCTTTATCATTATCTCTTGTACCAGATGTAGAAGCTCTATCTGGACAATTATACTTATAATGACCCTTTTTATGACAACCATAACATACAACTTCAGAACTATTTCTTTTTGGACCTCTATATCCTCTCTGAGAACTACATTCTTTTTCTTGAAGAAGATTAATAGTTAACTGGCCCATCTTCCTGAGCAGATCTTCATACTTAGTAGATGTACTAGGAGAAAGATTTGTGCTCACAGAGAGTGGTTGTGGATTCTGAACCAAAGGTGTTGGTGTAGGTTCTACCTTAGCAACAATTTCTTTGGGCTCTTCTTCCATGCTTTCCTCTTGCCTTCTTGCAATCTCCTTTACTTTTTCAAGGGTCGCTGGGTGGTCATACATCACTCATTGTCTGATCTCTGGCTTCATCCCAAGAATGAAGGGCTTATAAAGGAGATTATCCATTCCATTCATAAACCCATCCGCCAATCCTTCCTTTCAGATCTGGGCATCGAGTGTCCTCCTTAGCTCTAGAATATGAGCATGATAATCCCTTATCTTCTCCTTCTCTCCTTGGGATAGCTTTGTGACCTCGATCATGAGATCTGCATATTTCTGTTGTTCACCAAATTCTTTAAGAAAACTTTTAGTTAATAAATCCCATGAGTTTTTCACATTATCACATAGTGTTTCAAACTACCTAAGGGTTGAACCATCCAAAAAGGTAGGATACAATTCATTCCATTGTTCCATTCTTATGAGGCCATTACAAATGTAAGATCGTTTAAATTATTGAATGAAAGAGGAAGCATCTTCATTAGATTGGGCTAAAAAATAGGAATCTTCTAAATTTTCAAAAGTAACCACAGTGAAATACCAACCCACAAGTACAATCAATAAGACTCATGTGCACAAATAATTGGAATCACTATAATAGAAAGTGACTTTACACCTTTCTATAGTAAAATAGAAATGACCACAGTAAACTATGGTAAAACTTGACTTACTGCAGTAAAACTTGAATTTACTGTGGTAAACATTATTCATGGTAAAAAGTGAAGTTACTGCAGTAAACACTATTCACGGTAAAAAGTGACTTTACTGCGGTAAATACTATTCATGGTAAAAAGTGACTTACCATGGTAACTAATATGCACAGTAAAAACAAGGTTACCCTTCAAATGATTTCTAACTAAGTGGGAATATCTCTTCAGAAAATCCACCAACGAGGAATGGTCCCAGCAACGGAACCAAAATGTCATCACCAATTCGGCACTATGATAATTCTGCACCGGGAACTCCTCGTACTATGATTATTTACTAATGCACAACTTTTAGTTTGGTGGAAGTAATATGGAAACACAATAACAGACATAACAAAAGAATACCATAGACTATGATACGAAGGAATGATGAAAAATCTAAAATATAAGTGTAAATTATATTATCAACATGAAATTATTACAATCCCACCCATGAGGTACTTCAAGTGTTATCAACTTCACTTGCCTTCCAACAATGACTATGGGAGAAACTTCACAATTACACCTCTTAATGGCTTCTTTAACACACCTTCCAAATGATGGCTTCCTTCATACACTTACTCATACAATATTTCTCACTACTCCTTCTATGTTAAATGAGGGGGGGTGGCCTCTCTATTTATAGAACTTTCAGGCTTATCCACCTTATCTCTAAGATAGGATAAGAAATTTACTCTGATGAATCATATTCCATACCTTAACTCTTATATTTACATGTAAGCTTATCTGTTAAGATAAGATAAACCTTATCATTTCACATGGGTTCCACATTTTTAGACTTTTTACAAATAAAATACACAAAATATTTATGACCTCACTCCTTGTCCTTATTACCAATATAATATTTCTAATTGCTAATCATGTAGACCCTACTTCTCTATTTATTCTAACTTTGACATTTTAACATTACCAAACCACTTACGACAAATATTTACTTTTTACCACAACATTCCTATTGTACTTTGAATGTTACCATACTATACATTATTGGCGGCGTCATACCGGCAACGCCGTTATCTTCTATCGAACGCTACTACTAATTATACTTAACAACATCCTATTCCTAATACATACATTAATGAAATAGAAATTATGGAGGAAAATTTTAGTGTCGACGGTACCCTTTTCCAAAACCTGCAATACCGTGTTTTGAATATGGTGTGTTTTTTATATTTTTAACTTAAATGTGGTTTTAAGTGGCACACCATTTGGAAACCTACAAGAAACACGTGTATTAGAGGGTTTTTATGTTTTGTTTTTGATTTCTCCTTTCTTTGACAAGTGATTTTGGTCCTACATACCAAGGTTAGTAATTTTCCAAAACGTCATATAAAGGAGATAAGATGTTGTTTTTGATTTCCCAGATCGTCTTAAGACACAAGGAAAGAGAATACAGAATAATGTATCTCACTCAAATTTGTAATAAATGGAATATTCCTAAGTACAATGTGAAAATAAGTTACTTTTAACCAAATTTGAAAGCTAATTAAACCATTTGCAAGTGTGAATAAAGTGGTGAAACGTTTCTAATTCCCAAGATCACCTAGAAAGGCGTGAGGGAAGAGCATACACGTTTCAAACCTTCACAAATAAAGATGAAAATGTTTTTGATTAATTTAGTATAAAAAAAACTTAATGTAAAGGAAACCTGTAAACCACTGTTAGAACCCTGCAAGAGTTAGAAAACCAATAAAATTGAAAAATTCTAGAAATCTAATTTTTGCACTTTTTAACAGTTTTTAGTAATTTACATTTTTGGAGGTCTCCGGGGATTTTTTGTGATAGAAGTAAGTATATGAAAGGTATCTTACTTTTGGAAGTTCCCTCATAAATTGCACTTCGTTATCTTTCTAACACCTATTCAAAATTTGAAAATGGGTTGACGAGTCAAAAGTTATGATCAAAACAAGGAGCACTAAAAATTTGTAACCAAAACTGGATTAAACAGATATACCTACACCCCCTTTTATGCGTGTGCACCCCCTTTTATGCGTGTCACCTGCACCCAGGTTTAGGCATGTGCATGTGGGTTAGAGTGGATGCATTCCTCTATGTTTTTATGTTTTTTAGACTCATAGTGCACCTGTGCCACCAGAGAGGTACTTGTGTCAGGGTTAGGGCGTGTGTGTGCGGGTTAGGGCAGATGCGCCCCTCTGCACTTTTTAGACTCATAGTGTACCTATGCCACCCGAAAGCTATGTGCGCTAGGATCAGAGCATGTGTGCCAAGGTAGATAAACAACAGTCTCAAGTTCAAACAGAGTGCCTGTGCCACCCGAGAGGTGCTTGCGCCAGGATTAGGGTGTGTGCACTATAACAAATAGAAAGTGGTACAAAGTTCTGACATAGTGCCTATGCCACCCGAGAGGTACCTACGCTAGGATTAGGGAATGTGCACCACAATAGATAAAAAGTGGGTACCAAGTTCTGACAAAGTGCTTGCGCCACCAGATAAGTACCTACGCCACCAAAGAGATGCCTGCACTAGGATTAGTGTATGTGCACCATGGTTTTGGTACATGTGCCATGGTTTTGGTGTCTACACGCCTCTATCAAAAAATGACATTCAGTGGTGCCTACGCCTATAGAAAGGTGTATGCGTGCCATTCCCTATAGGTGGTTAAAAAAACACGGGATTTTTCAAAAAATCTCCAAAATGTCAAAATTTTGTTAATTTGTTTCAATTCCGAAAACACTTTACCTCCCTTGATCCTAAAAAGATCACAAAAGCAAGAAAAACCTAGCTTAACTAGTTAGGAAACCTAATTTTAGCCATTAATACAAGAAATGTTAGTAAAATCAAAAACTTGAAACTAATCTAAAAAGCTTTGAAAAATTAATCTAGAAAGCTTGAAACTAATCTAAAAAGATTGAAACTAAAAAAATAGAAACTAAAACAAAAAGTTTCAAAGTGACTCCATTAATGGAGGATGGATAAAGTGTCCCACCCGGCGTGCCAAATGTATGCATGAGAAAATTAGTTATGTTAATAAACAAGAAACTAGCTAAGTAGTTCCATGATCTAACTAAACCTATCATAAACATCAAGATAAGTGCTAAACAAGATGACTTCTACAATAATGAATTAAACTAAATCACTATTATTTTATCTCTAACTACTCTATGATTACTTAAAACATAAATTGAACCTAGTTAAACCTATGAGCAATCAAATTAGATGTGTTGTTTGCTTCAATGGAGGTGAAGAGGTCTCTCTAAAATGGCTACAAGGCCGAGTTAGATACCCTCCTACTAACCTACTATGAAGTTATGGATGCAAGATGGAGGAGCTTCAACAATGGAGGATAGCCAAGATCAAATGCCTATTAGCTTAGCTAATGCAAATGAGGTCTAACACTAATATCTCCAAATGTGACAGAGATTTTTTTATGTAAACAAGGTGTGTGTTTTAGAGGGAGGGGTGACCCTTCCTATTTATAGTTTTTCACTTGGGAGAGTTTGGAATTTGGGTGCATGTGGGACTAAAGCTCAAAAATCACTTTTAGATTAGATTAGGATAAACATGCTTTAGGCTTAGATAAGCTTAGTTTAGGCTAGTTAACTAGGATTTAGGCTAGTTTAACTTGATTAGCAAGTGATTAAATACTCATTGAGAGTTAGGAGGGGTCTGGATAACCAATTGTGACTAATAAATAGCCTACGAAGCCAATAGAAGTGGTCTAGAGAGAACTGGGGAGGTTCTGAATGGTCGAAAGGAGGAATGTTTTCCTAATAAGAGAGATTTTAACCAAATAAGTTGAATATGGGAAGAATACGACTGAGGTGTCGTAAATGGGCATCCAAGAGTGGAGCAAAGAAGGGTTGATTAACGAAGTGTCGTCAATTGGTTGAATTGGATGAAATACTAAGTGTAAGCATATTTTAGGTGTCTACACTTCGGATGAAGGTCGGTTCCTATTCCTTTGTTCAGGTGCACACATACAATTTACAGAGGATCTACTCTAAAATTTACTCTAATTTCCCAAGGAGATATGGTTAATAAGATACAAGAAAATAAACCTAACTAACAGAGGTGATGCACCAAAGGAATGTTGAACACCTGCTTTTCCATTAAACACAAACCATAAAAAAGTAATACAACCACCATGCACAAATAACTAGGATTGCAATGAGAGATCAGGTAGATATAATGAACATAAGAGAGGGTTGAGATCATCCACAAGACTTATTTTTATTGCTCCAAGAATTTGATACAGTCCATTACAATGGCCAAGAGGCACAAACTTGCATTACAGTTTGAATGGGAGGTTTGAACTCCACAAATCCACTTGCAAAGAAGAGAAGAAGGGAAGGTGCAAAAAAAAATGTCCAACCTTTGAAAAAAGCCCCTCCTTACAATATATAGGAAGAATTAGAGAAGGAGATAGAAGAAATCCAAATTCTAGCTTCAACCACCCCAAAATTACATGAATTCACTTGCAACAATGATGGGTTCTACTGCAAAACCCATGCCTCCATGTGTTGTTCCTTGCTGGGAAAGAAAGGAAGCCCATACCTCATAATTTTGGTAGGTGAGAACCCTGATGCCTTCAAAAATGGTGACTGTATTTCTTCATTTTCGGAGTCCGAAAAGCATGCAATCTCTGAAATCCTAAAATTTAGACTTTCGGAAATTTTGGTTTTGAAAGTCAAAGCTACTGTTCACCACTCAAAATGGCCTGAGAGTTCCAAAATTCTGAAACCTAAAATTTTGAAAGTCTAAAAGTTTAGACTTTCAGAATTCATAATTTCAAACATTGGGTCTTGCTTTTTATGTTTTGAGGCTTGAGAGTTCTGAAATCCCAAAAACTGAAATCTCAAAACTTGAAATCATTCTCAAAATCCTGAAACCTGAAATCCTGAAATCAAAAATCCTGAAAACCTGAAATCCAAAATCCCAAAATCTTGAAATCTCGAAATCCTGAAATCTGAAATTCTGAAATCCTGAAATTTAAAATCCTGAAATCCCGAAACCCAAAATCCTGAAATCCTAAAATCCCGAAACTTGAAATCTGAAAGCCTGAAATCTCAAAATCTAAAATCCCAAAATCCAAAATATGAAATCTTGAAATCCAAAATCCTGAAATATCGAAAACCTGAAATCTGAAATCCCGAAATCCTGAAATCCAAAATCTCAAAACCTGAAATCCAGAAATCCTAAAATCTTGAAACCTAAAATCTCAAAACCTAAAATCTTGAAACCCAAAATCCTGAAACTTAAAATCCATGAAATCTCAAAACCCAAAATCCTCAAATCTCAAAATCCTGAAATCTGAAAAACTCTGAAATTTCAAAAATCAAAATTTCAAAAAACTAAAAATACCCTTTTGAAGATTAACACTAGATCTATCAACTGGTGAAATTTGGACTTGTTTTGAGCAAGTTAAGCCCTTGAAAATTGATTTCAGAGTTCATCTTGAGGAGGTGAAAATTCCAAAATTGGAGAACTTGCAATTTATTTATTCACCCAACTCCAAAATGCAATCCTCCATGATTGAAACAACCCCGTTCTTTACAGCATGCAAGGTCATGTTGTCTATTTTTCCCTGAGAGGCAAAATTGGATAACAATTTGGCAACTCATGGGATTACCTTCCTGCTAGGTGAAAGATCAGTTGCCTTGAAGTATCCATTGGGAACGAAGTCATGAATGATAGCCTGATACTGATCTTTTTCTTGAAACCTGAACCTGACTACTTGCACTTGGTGATCCTGAACCTGCCCCGCTGCTTGTACTCTCAATTTTCATAAGAAAATCTTGAAGATGAGATTTCTGAGAGTAGAAAATTGTGTTGACCTCAAAAATTCACCTGCTTCTGGAATGGATTGTTACAACATTCACCTGGAGGCACACTGAACTGCATAGTGATACAACCTGGGAGCAACAAAACCCTGTGCCAAAGCACTTAGGAAAATTGAAACCTAAGCTACAACAAGACAAATGTGCATAAGCACTTAGAGGAATTAAAATCCTAGGCTAATATTTACAAGGGTGAAACCTTTTGTTTCAGTATGCAATGTTTAAGATAGATCCCGTTAACTAGAATCGGAAGCTCCTCTCCATCCAATGTAGACAATTGGAAGGCATTGCTACTTTTACATCCTGTGACCATGTAGGGGCCACTCCAAATGGCATCAAACTTGGAATGTCTTCCTGGTTTTTCCCGATCTACATCCCACTTTAGAACTAGGTCCCCTTCCTGAAAGGTCCTTGCTCTTGCTTTCTTATCAAACCATCTTTTGACTAAGGCTTGATCTTTCTCTATCATTTGAACTGCATGTTCTCTGATTTCTTCCAATTCCATCAACTCTGCATACCTAGCCTCCATTGGATCGAACTCATACAACTCTTGTTGTTTCATGAGCTCCAATGTAGGTAGCTCTAATGATATAGGTAACACTACCTCTTTCCCATATACTAACTTGTAAGGGGAATTACCAGTTGACCTCTTTGGTGTGATCCTATCAGCCCACAAGGCTGATTTGAGCTTAGTATGCCATGTCCTTTGGTTTTCATCTAGAGTCCTTCTGATGATTCTTAGTAAATTCTTATTTGTGGACTCTTCCTACCCATTACCCTGTGGGTAATAATTTGAAGAGGTGCTCAAGTAGATTCCATTTTTGACAGCCCATTCTATGATCTTGGAACCTAGGAATGCCAATGCATTCTAGATAAATAGTGGCTGGTACTCCAAACCTAGTCACTATCCCTTCATAGAAGTCTAGTATGCTAGAGTTTGCTTCTTTGAGTGCTACCGCCTCAGTCCACTTGGTGAAATAATTTTTTTTGTGAGAATCCACTTGTGGCCTTGGCTTGAGTTTGGATTGATGACCCCAATGACTTCCAATCCCCATTGCATGAATGGTTGGTCAATTGAAATTGGGCACAATGGAAGTGCTGCTAACCTTTCTTTTCCTGTGAAGAATGCACATTTTTGGCACCTTTTTATCCATGTATAGCAGTCATTGAACACTGTGGGCCAATAGTAACCTTCCTTCATTATCTTGAGAGCTGTCACCATGGAGAAAAATGACCTCCGACTTCTCTATTGTGAAACTCCTGTAGCAATCTCTCAATTTGATTTGTTCCAATACACCTCAATAGAACACCATTGATGTCCCTTTTGAACAAAACACCATCAACAAGCACATATGGGATGGCTTGTAATCAAAAGTATCTCCTCTTTGCTTTGCTCATTTCTGGAGGGCATAGGCCTGTTTGTAGGAAGTGTATCATATTTTGAGTCCAACAAGGGATAGGCACATTATCATCCACCTGCCCTTGACTATCCTGTAGTATGAAAACAGTCTCTTTTCATTACTTGCATCAACTTGTTGACTCGAGGCTAGCTGTTCACATAGCCCCTTTCCACATACCAACTTAGTGACCTTAATTTCAATGTCATATTCCATGACACGAGTGATCCATCCTGCATGTTTCTCATTCAGATCTTTGTTCAAAAGGAAATCCTTGACTCCCGCATGAGAGACTAGCAATTGGATCTTGTTATTTGAAACTAGGTGCTTGAACTTCTTCTAACTCCTGATCACTACAAGGACATGCTTTTCGATGAAGGAGTATCTCACTTCATAGTCCTCCAAAATTTGACTGAAGAAGGAAATTGGTTGTTCGGACCCCTCTTTGTTTTGTTGCACTAGGATTGTAGAAATTGTGTCCCCACCACCAAAGGCATAGAGCATGAAGTCCTTGGAGAAGTCTAGATTGACTGAGAGTTGGAGCTTGAGATATAGCCTCTTTTATTGCTTCAAAACTTTCTTTACCCTCAACTATCCACTTAAATGCCATGCTCTTCTTCAACATCAGCGTTATTGGTTTGGACAAGAGTGGAAAAGTTTGGTACAAACCTATAGACAAAATTGATTCTTCCTAGAAAGCTCTGAAGAGCCTTCTTATGACTTGGTAAGGGTAATGCTCGAATTGCTTCAACTCTTTCTGGGTCAATTTTCAATCCCTTCCTTTGACACAATATGGCTAGGAGCTTTCCTTCATGAGCCAGGAATATGCATTTTTTGGGATTCAATGATACCCCAAATCTCCTACATCTTTGAAATACCTGTCTCAAATGAAAGAGGTGATTTGTTGCATTTTTGGAGAACACAATGATATCATCAAGATATATCAGTACTATTTTGTTGATCAACCCCTTAAATGCCATGTCCATCACCCTTTGGAAAGTGGCTCTGACATTTGACAATCCAAATGGCATTTTCTTGTAGGCATAGGTGCCCCACTTAGTGGTGAAAGCCATCTTGAATTGATCATCTTCTTTTACCATTATCTGATTATACCCCAAGTAGCCATCTAGGAGGAAGAATCTTTCTGAGCCGGATACTACTTGTAAGATTTGTTCCATTGAAGGGAGTGGATAGTGGTCTTTGAGAGATGCCCTGTTCAAGTCTCGAAAGTCCACACACAACCTGATTTCTCCATTCTTCTTCCTGACCGGTACCAAGTTTGCAACCCAACTTGAATGCTTGATTGGAAATATAATGCTTGCCTCTATTAGCTTGTTTAGCTCTTTCTTCATAAGAGGCTCAATGTGTGGGTTGACTGGTCTTTGCTTCTACCTGATGGGCTTAGCATCTGGATCTAGTTTTATGGTATGTTGTGCCAACTTTGGATTGAATCCTCACAGGTCCTCATAACTCCAAGCAAAGATGTCTGGAAACTCTTGGAAAAGTTGTGTGAACTCATATCTCTCTTGCTCAGTGGCCACCTTGCCAATTTGGAGTGTCTTTCCTTCCCCAACAAAAATAGGTTCTGAATCCTCTCCTTTGACCTGTATGTTGGCTTTCTCTTTATGAAACTGGTCATTAGGATTGAAGATAGACTCCAATGTTACCAAACCCTTTGGAAGCTTGTTTGGTCCATAGCTGCACTACTTGGTCCCCATACTACTGCTCTAATTTGTCTTGATTCCTAGATGAGAATTCAGCCTCTTCTTGCAAGAAATTGATGATCTGTTGATCATTCTCAAACACCTTCCAACTTGTGTTATTATCTGGAACTACTGGCCTTACAATCACATGGATATGTGGTTGTGTTTTGTCTCTTTTGATACTGTCAACCACATCAAATGTTGCTCCAACTTTTGCAAGCCTATCTGTAGCTTCATTCTTCTTCCTGGGTATGGACACAATGTTGAAAGCTTCAAAGTCTTCAATTAGGTCCCATACCCTATTTTTGTAGCTCTTGAGTAGGTCATTCTTTGCAGCATGTTGCCCCCCTGACTTGATTGACAGATTAGCTCGCTATCACCAAATACTTGCAAATTATTTATGCCTCTTTTCCTGGCCCAATGAATCCCATGAATTAAAGCCTCATATTCAGTTGTGTTGTTTGAACATGAAAACTGAAACAAAAGTTGAATAATAATTTATGTTCTGTGGTGAAACTAACATTGCACCTCCTCCAACACCTTGTTTGCTTCTTGAACCATCAAAAAATAGTTGCCAAACTTCATTGTCATCCTTATTTTCTGGCTTGGTGATGTTAGGAATGGGTGAATTTTCTTCGTGTACACAATATACACCCAATTCAGATTCTTCCATTTCCTGTATGGGTCAAATGCATGCCTTTTGTTTTCCCATTCATCCAGAGTCAAATTTGGAATACCCTCAACCTTAGTACCTATTTCTAGATCATTTGAACATTCTCCTCTGATCAAAGGCTGAGCAATTTGCATTGATAGGACTTGGCACATGGGGTTCAATGTGGAAATTGGCAATTGGCTCAGATTTGATGGTTGCCTTGGCTCCATACCTTGTTCTGAATAGCATGTGTGACCAATCTACTGATAGATATCCACCAATTTTGGCAGTGAAGTCTCTTGATAAACACAGTGCAAAGAGTGGTGGGAGGTCAATTACAGACACATCTTGCAAGACTGTGACATTTGAACATGCATGCAATGTAAGGCTTAACCCCTTGATGACCCCAACCATTCCTACTGTTGTTCCATCCAGTTGCACTACTCCTTTTAGCACTAGCTCATACTTTAGACCCAATTGATCTATTATTTTCTTTGGCATCACTGAAGCTACTTGCCCCTGAATCGATCATGCAGTTATGTACCAAGTGGTTCCCAACAATCAATGACACATAGAATGGTGGAGGCTTCAAATTTTTACTTGGTTGATTACACCATGTTGCACTACATTAGTGAGAACTTTCTCCTGTCCTTGGTCTGATCTATTCGAGGTAGACCAATTAGCCATTGCAGCTTGCAACAAATCTCATTGTCCTAGGATCGCTAGTGACTCCCACATGGAAATGTTCACATGTGTTTTCTTCATCTGATCGATAATGTTGAAAGGGGATGAATTATCCTTTTGTTGCCCCTTACTTGGTGTGACCTTTTCTGGAGCTTGAACAGGCACATGTGCTGCTGCAACAGGTGCCTTAGGCTGATTTTGCACATTCGGGGCTGCATTTGGTCTACTAACTCCTTGTTGTGTAGGAGTGGGCTGAGAAACAACTAGATTAGATGATTGTCCCTCCTTTATGTTCCTCTTCTTTGACCATGTGTTGGCAGCCACACCTTGAAAAGGTGGTTGGTTAATTCCACATAAGTCTTCTATTTGTCAATTAACCAACATAGTTTCTGTTGGAGGTACCTCTTGCTGAGTTTCCTGCTATTGATTTCCTTCTTGACTTGGTTCTTGGGACACACCAATGGTCTGTACCATCAAGGTCTGGTTTAGTGCACCATTGAAACACATTTGATTGATTGTGAGGTAGATTACAAGGGTAACACCAGTCGTACTCTTGTGCCATGTTGTTTTGTGTTGGAACCAAGGCTCTTGATGCTGAAGCTATGTTTGGATCGTATGGTCAGAATGGCCTGGTAGCTTGAGGTTGTCCTTGGTTCTGGTTTTGATTTGTAGCCTTGAGCTGGTGGTCTATTTTGTTGGTATGGGGGCCTAGCTTGATACTGATTTGAGGTTGATACGGTCTAGAACTCTGAGCTTGCTGTCTCTTGATAGTCACTAGCTCATTTCCTAGGTTCTGTAGTTGTTTCATAACCTCCTGCAACTCCTTTGAAGTACTAGAAGAAGTTGAATGCCTCATTATTGCTTTGATTTCTAGGGGCTGGAATGGGATTCAATTTTGGCATTTGACTAGTTGTAGGAGCTCCCATGTCTGGATAGAGAGGCATTGGTGGCCTTGGTGCTAGCTTACCAACTTGAATCAAGCAGTTTTTCAGCTCTAATAGCAATATTATAGGCTGTGGGTAAGGTTATACCTCCCATTGATTGGATCATCATGGCTATATCTGAATTTATAGCCTTTAAGAAATAGAGGAATGCTCCTTCGGAAGTTGGTCTAATAGCTACCAGAATTCTTATCCCATGTTCCTTGGAAACAGAAATTGAAATTTATCATTTGTTCATTAGGAGCCCTCTTGATTGTTGTCAATTGTTCCAATAAAGACAGATTATCTCCCTTTTCCCCAAATTGATTATGGAGGGCTGTGCATAAATGATCCCAATTCTGGATAGACCCTGTTGTTAGGCTCCTAAACCATTGGAAAGCTTTACCTTTAAAAGATGAAGCTAACAACTTGACCGCAATATCCATTTCATTGATTTCATGAATTACACAGACATTTGCAATGTCCCAGATGTGGTCAATTAGAGTTATCTGGTTCTCTCCAGTGAAATATGGGACGTTCTTCAATGCCGCAATTGGAACTGGATTTTGAGCATTTAGGGAAAGTGGGCTACTACTTGTGAAGTTGACATAGGGATTGGGTTGTGCCATCCTGATTGGTTGGAGAAATCTTGTTGATTGAAGAAAAGGTCTACTAGGTGGAGGTGTAGACAAAGTCCTGTTAGGTGGAGATGGTGATCTTTGCGGTCTTCTTCCTCTCCTTCCTCTACCTGGTGATAATTGTAGGTAAACAAATAATCCCTCTTCTTGAGTATCAGACCTAGTTTGAATTCTTCTCATGTACTTGGGCAACCTATGCTGCTACACCGCTGAATTCTATCCCTTCAGAGTTGCTAGATGTGTTGGGAAATGAGCCTCTAAAGACTAGATTTTGACAAGTTACACACCAAACTTGACAGAAAAAAATGAAAACCTTGAAGGACCTGTGTATTTGATATTCTGGAGATTTGAAAAGTTGATTTGGAATGACAGTCCCAAAACTTGAAAACCCAAAGACTTGGAGAATGTTCAAAAACCTGAAAATTCAAAATTTGGAAATCCTGAAATTCTGAAAAGTTTCGAAAACCCAAAACCCAAAATTCTGAAATCCTGAAATCTTGAAATCCCAAAATTCAAAAAACTCTAAAATTTCGAAAATCAAAATTTCAAAAAACTAAAAATACCCTTTTGAAGATTAGCCCTAGATCTATCAACTTGTGAAATTTGGACTTGTTTTGAGCAAGTTAAACCCCTGAAAAATGATTTCAGAGTTCAGCTTGAGAGGTGAAAAGTCTGAAATTGGAGAACTTGCAATTCCTAAGTCTGAATTTGATGAAAATTCCTTCAAATCTTGTAGAATGACCTCTTGGTCCCACCGGGGCATGCCAAAATTGTTGATGCATAATCACAACACCCATGAATGTCTACAACTCGATGGGTTGAAACTCTTAGTGTGATTGCATAACATGGATCTTTCCCAAAGTGTGGGACTTTGTGATTGGGAAAGCTCTCCGTTAATGAAGGTTTCAGTTCCTATTCCTCTGTTCAAGTGCACACATACAATTTGCAGAGGATCTACTCTAAAATCTACTCTAATTTTCCAAGTAGAAGATGTAATGAGACAGGGTTAAGAAGATACCAAGAACAATAAACTTGCTCCAACTTTTAACAGAGGTGATCCACAATCCCCAAAGGAATAGTTGAACACCTGTTTTTTCCATGACCTATAGTAAAAATCCCCTCCTTACAATATAAAGGAATATGTGTTCAAGTGGAGGAAATCTTTGACTTCCGCACGAGAGACTAGAAATTGGATCATTGTTATTTGAAACTAGGTGCTTGAACTTCTTCAAAACTCCTTATCACTACAAGGACATGCTTTCTCGATGAAGGAGTACCTCACTTTATAGTCCTCCAAAATTTGACCTAAAGAAGGAAATTGGTTGTTTGGACCCCTCTTTGTTTTGCTGCACTAGGATTGTAGAAATTATGTCCCCACCACCAAAGGCATAGAAGCATGAAGTCCTTGGAGAAGTCTAGATTGACTAGAGTTGGAGCTTGAGATATAGCCTCTTTTATTGCTTCAGAAACTTTCTTTACCCTCAACTTGTCCACTTAAATGCCATGCTCTTCTTCAACATCAACGTTATTGGTTTGGACAAGAGTAGAAAAGTTTGGTAAAAACCTATGCGGACAAAAATTGATTCTTCCTAGAAATCTCTGAAGAGCCTTCTTATGACTTGGCAAGGGTAGTGCTTGAATTGCTTCAACTCTTTTTGGGTCAATTTTCAATCCCTTCCTTTGACACAATGTGGCTTAGGAGCTTTCCTTCATGAGCCAGGAATATGTATTTTTTGGGATTCAATGATACCCCAAATCTCCTACATCTTTGAAATACCTGTCTCAAATGAAAGAGGTGATCTACTGTGTTTTTGGAGAACACAGTGATATCATCAAGATATATCGGTACTATTTTGTTGATCAACCCCTTAAATGCCATATCCATCACCCTTTGGAAAGTGGCTCTGACATTTGACAATCCAAAAGGCATTTTCTTGTAGGCATAGGTGCCCCACTTAGTGGTGAAAGCCGTCTTGAATTGATCATCTTCTTTTACCATTATCTGATTATACCCTGAGTAGCCATCGAGGAGGGAAAATATTTCTGAGCTGGATACCACTTGCAAGATTTGTTCCATTGAAGGGAGTGGATAGTGGTCTTTGAGAGATGCCTTGTTCAAGTCTCGAAAGTCCACACACAACCTGATTTCTCTGTTCTTCTTCCTGACTGGTACCAAGTTTGCAACCCAGCTTGAATGTTTGATTGGAAATATAATGCTTGCCTCTATTAGCTTGTTTAGCTCTTTCTTCATGAGAGGCTCAATGTGTGGGTTAACTGGTCTTTGCTTCTGCCTGATGGGCTTAGCATCTGGATCCAGTTCTATGGTATGTTGTGCCAACTTTGGATTGAATCCTCACAGGTCCTCATAACTCCAAGCGAAGATGTCTGGAAACTCTTGGAAAAGTTGTGTGAACTCATATCTCTCTTTGCTCAGTGGCCACCTTTCCAATTTGGAGTGTCTTTCCTTCCCCAACAAAAATAGGTTTTGAATCCTCTCCTTTGACCCGTATGTTGGCTTTCTCTTTACGAAACTGGTCATTAGGATTGAAGATAGACTCCAATGTTACCAAACCCTTTGGAAGCTTGTTTTTCCGCAACTGCACTACTTGGTCCCCATACTGCTGCTCTAATTTGTCTTGATTCCTAGATGATAATTCAGCCTCTTCTTGTAAGAAATTGACGATCTGTTGATCATTCTCAAACACCTTCCAGCTTGTGTTATTATCTGGGACCACTGGCCTTATAATCACATGGATATGTGGTTGTGTTTTGTCTCTTTTGATACTGTCAACCACATCAAAATGTTGCTCCAATTGCTGCAAGCCTATCTGTAGCTTCATTCTTCTTCCTGGGTATGGACACAATGTTGAAAGCTTCAAAGTCCTCAATTAGGTCCCATACCCTATTTTTGTAGCTCTTGAGTAGGTCATTCTTTGCAGCATGTTGCCCCCTGACTTGATTGACACGATTAGCTCGCTATCACCAAATACTTGCAAATTATTTATGCCTCTTTTCCTGGCCCAATGAAGCCCATGAATTAAAGCCTCGTATTCAGTTGTGTTGTTTGAACATGAAAACTGAAAAAAACAGCTGAATAATATTTATGTTCTGTGGTGAAACTAACATTGCACCTCCTCCAGCACCTTGTTTGCTTCTTGAACCATCAAAAAATAGTTGCCAAACTTCATTTTCATCCTTATTTTCTGGCTTGGTGATGTTAGGAATGAGTGAATTTTCTTCATGTACACAATATACACCCAGTTCAGATTCTTCCATTTCCTTGTATGGGTCAAATGAATGCCTTTTGTTTTCCCATTCATCCAGAGTCAAATCTGGAATACCCTCAACCTTAGTACCTGTTTCTAGATCATTTGAACACTCCTCCTGATCGAAGGCTGAGCAATTTGCATTGATAGGACTTGGCACATGGGGCTCAATGTGGAAATTGGAAATTGGCTCAGATCTGATGGTTGCCTTGGCTCCATACCTTGTTCTGAATAAGCATGTGTGACCAATCTACTGATAGATATCCACCAATTTTGGCAGTGAAGTCTCTTGACAAACACAATGCAAAGAGTGGTGGGAGGTCAATTATAGACACATCTTGCAAGACTGTGACATTTGGACATGCATGTAATGTAAGGCTTAACCCCTTGATGACCCCAACCATTCCTATTGTTGTTCCATCCAGTTTGCACTACTCCTTTTAGCACTGGCTCATACTTTAGACCCAATTGATCTGTTATTTGCTTTGGCATCATTACTGAGCTACTTTCCCCCAAATCAATCATGCAGTTATGTACCAAGTGGTTCCCGACAATCAATGACACATAGAATGGTGGGGGCTTCAAATTTTTACTTGGTTGACCCCACCATGTTGCACTACATTAGTGAGAAATTTCTCCTGTCCTTGGTTTGATCCATTCGAGGTAGACCAATTAGCCATTGCAGCTTGCAACAAATCTCATTGTCCTGGGATCGCTAGTGACTCCCACATGGAAATGTTCACATGTGTTTTCTTCATCTGATCGATAATGTTGAAAGGGGATGAATTATCCTTTTGTTTCCCCTTACTTGGTGTGACCTTTTCTGGTGCTTGAATAGGCACATGTGACACTGCAATGGGTGCCTTAGGCTGATTTTGCACATTCGGGGCTGCATTTGGTCTACTAACTCCTTGTTGTGTAGGAGTGGGCTGAGAAACAACTGGATTAGATGGTTGTCCCTCCTTTATGTTCCTCTTCTTTGACCATGTGTTGGCAGCCACACCTTGAAAAGGTGGTTGGTTAATTCCACAGAAGTCTTCTATTTTCAATTAACCAATGTAGTTTCTGTTGGAGGTACCTCTTGCTGAGTTTTGTGCTGTTGATTTCCTTCTTGACTTGGTTCTTGGGACACACCAATGGTCTGTACCATCAAGGTCTGGTTTAGTGCACCATTGAAACACGTTGATTGATTGTGAGGTAGATTGCAAGGGTAACACCAGTCGTACTCCTGTGCCATGTTGTTTTGTGTTGGAACCAAGGCTCTCGATGTTGAAGCTATGTTTGGATCATATGGTCAGAATGGCCTGACAGCTTGAGGTTGTCCTTGGTTCTGGTTTTGATTTGTAGCTTGAGCTGGTGGTCTATTTTGTTGGTATGGGGGCCTAGCTTGATACTGATTCTGAGGTTGATATGGCCTAGAACTCTGAGCTTGCTGTCTCTTGATAGTTACTAGCTCATTTCCTAGGTTCTGTAGTTGTTTCATAACCTCCTGCAACTCCTTTGAAGTACTAGAAGAAGTTGATGCCTCATTATTGCTTTGATTTCTAGGGGCTGGAATGGGATTCAATTTTGGCATTTGACTAGTTGTAGGAGCTCCCATGTCTGGATAGAGAGGCATTGGTGGCCTTGGTGCTAGCTTACCGAGCTTGAATCAAGCATTTTTCAGCTCTAATAGCAATATTATAGGATGCGGGTAAGGTTATACCTCCCATTGATTGGATCATCATGGCTATATCTGAATTTATAGCCTTCAAGAAATAGAGGAATGCTCCTTTGGCAGTTGGTCTAACAGCTACCAGAATCCTATCCCATGTTCATTGGAAACGGAAATTGAAATTTTTCATTTGTTCATTAGGAGCCCTCTTGATTGTTGTCAATTGTTCCAATAAAGACAGATTATCTCCCTTTTCCCCAAATTGATTATGGAGGGCTGTGCATAAATGATCCCAATTCTGGATAGACCCTGTTGTTAGGCTCCTAAACCATTGCAAAGCTTTACCTTTAAAATATGAAGCTAACAACTTGACCGCAATATCCATTTCATTGATTTCATGAATTACACAGACATTTGCAATGTCCTGGATGTGGTCAATCGGAGTTGTCTGGTTCTCTCCAGTGAAATATGGGACGTTCTTCAATGCCACAATTGGAACTGGATTTTGAGCATTTAGGGCAAGTGGGCTACTACTTGTGAAGTTGACATAGGGATTGGGTTGTGCCATCCTGATTGGTCAGAGAACTCTTGTTGATTGAAGAAAAGGTCTACTAGGTGGAGGTGTAGACAAAGTCCTGTTAGGTGGAGATGGTGATCTTTGTGGTCTTCTTCCTCTCCTTCCTCTACCTGGTGATAATTGTAGGTAAACAAATAATCCCTCTTCTCAAGTATTCAAGACCTAGTTTGAATTCTTCTCATGTACTTGGGCAACCTATGCTGCTACACCGTTGAATTCTATCCCTTCAGAGTTGCCAGATGTGTTGGGAAATGAGCCCCTAAAGGCTAGATTTTGACAAGTTACACACCAAACTTGACAGAATAAAAATGAAAACCTTGAAGGACCTGTGTATTTGATATTCTGGAGGTTGAAAATTGATTTGGGAATGAAATGTCCCAAAACTTGAAAATACAAAATTTGGAGAAGTTTGAAATGTCCAAAATCCTGAAACCCTAAAATTTAGAAATTCTGAAATTCTGAAATCCTGAAACCTGAAATTCAAAAAACTCTGAAATTTCAAAAAATCAAAATTTCAAAAAACTAAAAATACCCTTTTGAAGATTAGCCCAGATCTATCAACTGGTGAAATTTGGACTTGTTTTGAGCAAGTTAAACCCCTGAAAATTGATTTCAGAGTTCAGCTTGAGAGGTGAAAAGTCTAAAATTGGAGAACTTGCAATTCCTAAGTTTGAATTTGATGAAAATTCCTTCAAATCTTGTAGAATGACCTCTTGGTCCCACCGGGCATGCCAAAATTGTTGATGCATAATCACAACACCCCTGAATGTCTGCAACTCGATGGGTTGAAACTCTCAGTGTGATTACATAACATGGAGCTTTTCCCAAAGTGTGGGACTTTGCAATCGGGAAAGCTCTCTGGATGAAGGCCAGTTCCTATTCCTCTGTTCAGGTGCACACATACAATTTGCAGAGGATCTACTCTAAAATCTACTCTAACTTTCCAAGGAGACATGGTTAAGAAGATGCAAGAAAATAAACCTAAACTAACAGAGGTGATGCACCAAAGGAATGTTGAACACCTGCTTTGCCATTAAACACAAACCATTAAAAATGTAATACAACCACCATGCACAAATAACCAGGATTACAATGAGAGATCAGGAAGATATAATGAACATAAGAGAGGGTTGAAATCATCCACAGACTTATTTTTATTGCTCCAAGAATTTGATACAGTCCATTACAATGGCCAAGAGGCACAAAATTGCATTACATTTTGAATGGGAGGTTTGAACTCCACAAATTCACTTGTAGAGAAGAGAAGAAGGGAGGGTGCAAAGGGAAAATGTCCAACCTTTTGAAAAAATCCCCTCCTTACAATATATAGGAAGAATTAGAGAGGAGATAGAAGAAATATGAAATCTAGCTTCAACCACCCCAAAATTGCATTGAATTCACCTGCAACAATGATGGGTTCTACTGCAAAACCCATGCCTCCATGTGTTGTTCCTTGTTGGGCAAGAAAGGAAGCCCATACCTCATAATTTTGGTAGGTGAGAAGCCTGACACCCTAAAAAATGGTGGACTGTATTTCTTCATTTTCGGAGTCTGAAATGCATGCAACCTCCGAAATTCCTGAAATTCAGACTTTCAGAAATTTTGGTTTCGGAAGTCGAGCTACTGTTCACCACTCAAAATGGTTTGAGAGTTTCCAAAAGTCTGAAACCTGAAAGTTTGAAATTTCAGACTTTCAGAATTCAGAATTTTGGACATTGAGTCTTGCTTTTTATGTTTTGGGGCTTGAGAGTTCCGAAATCCCAAAACCTGAAATCCCAAAATCCCAAAATCCTAAAACTTGAAATCCTAAAATCTTGAAATCCTGAAATCCCAAAATCCAAAATCCCTGAAATCTCGAAATATGAAATCCCAAAATATGAAATCCTGAAAAATGAAATTGAAACCTGAAATTTCTGAAATACCGAAATCTTGAAATCCCAAAATCCCAAAATCCTGAAATCTCGAAACCCAAAATCTTGAAATCCTGAAACCCAAAATCCTGAAATCCCGAAATTCAAAAAACTCTGAAATTTCAAAAATCAAAATTTCAAAAAACTAAAAATACCCTTTTGAATATTAGCCTCAGATCTATCAACTAGTGAAATTTGGACTTGTTTTGAGCAAGTTAAGCCCTTGAAAATTGATTTCATAGTTCAGCCTGGGAGGTGAAAAGTCTGAAATTGGAGAACTTACAATTTCTTTATTCACCCAACTCCAAAATGCAATCCTCCATGACTGAAACAACCCCATCAGCTTTTCTATCATGCAAGGTCATGTTTGTCTATTTTTCCTGAGAGGAAAAATTGGATACGGGGTCTTGAGGCGGGGCATTACACCATAATACAAATGCGGGGGACCTAATTAACTGACAAATTTTATGATGTGGATAGAAATGATGCATTTGGTCATTTATGCATGAATACATTGTAGTTGTCCATGTGGATGTGTGTTAGGAGCAGTTACTCTAACCGATGGGAACTAACACAATTCCATTGACACACCTAGTGCCATCAGAGTCAATAACTTTGTCATTGTTATTTGACCCATTAAATATTTGTTGCCAACATATTAGAATCCTTTGAATGTGATGAAATTTCAACCCAAAAATTTTTGTTCATTGGAGCTAAAGAAAACATTAGAGAGGATATCAAGATCAAGTACTTTTGTCATTGTCATAGTAATATTGAGAGACAATGCCAAAACCATCATTATCTAGGCTCCATGTATCTCCATTTATTTATCTTCTCTATAATTATACTCATGTAATAATCTATTTTTCTTTTCTTTTATTCTGACACTTTAGTCATCGAGCTCATCACCACTAGTTCCACCTTGTACCCACCATGCGTGTAGGTAATCTTCACCATGATGAAATTGCTTCCAGTGACCAAATATACTCTGCACATTGATTTATTTGAAATAAATTACGAACTAATTAGTGTGTTCCTTTCTTGAACCTATCAACCATGCTAATCTTTTTCAAAGACTAATTTTCCATTCAGTAATTCATAAACTGTTTGAACATGTATTCTACGTTCTATCCAATTTTTTAAACCTAATTTTTTTTAATGTCGCTCGCTAAACATCTTGAAGCCGAACACAATGAAAAATCACAAATAACAACACCTACAAAAATATCTTATTTAAATTTTTCTTCCTTCCCTTTCAATTTAGTACCTATGTGTTTTTCATGGTATTTTGGTTTTGGATAAAAGAAATATTTATATGGGCACGATGGCATTTGAAACAAATTTCCCACGCACCCATGCGCCTCAAAACTAAGCTCACTTACTCTAACTGTGGTTATGGAGTGTTATCTAATTAGAAAAAAATCACATGGGATGAAATTACAAATTATAACTTGCACCACACACCATTTCTCCTTCATATGATTGATTTAAATGGCACACTATCCATATATTCTTAGTCGTAAGAGAGACAAGTTTTGCATAAGTTCCCTCAAGTATATTCTCCACCCCTAGACTTCTCCTCAATCAAACCTTGTCTTCATCACCCCTCCTCCTCCTACAATGTTTTGTTAGAGCTCAAGTTTAGCTTCCTTGATGCATCCCCTTCAACATCTCCATTACATCTAGAAACAAATCACATAATATGACATTACGAATTATAACCTACACGACACCCTCTTTCTCCTTCATATGTTTGAATTAAATGATAGATCGTCCATGATATGTTCTTGGTTATAAGAGAGAAGAGTTTTTCATATTTCCCTCCAGTATATTATCTACTCCTAGACTTCTCCTCCATCAAACACCTTTTGCATTGCCCCTCTTCCTCCTATAATGTTTTACTAGACCTCAAGTTGTACTTCTTCAATGCATCCCCTTCGGCGTCTCCATTACACCATTTACACACAATTGCTAGTTAGGAATATGTATTGCAAGTTAATTAGGGTTTTTGAGCACTATCTAACTATCAAACTCCTAAAAAATAACAATATATTGCAAAACAATAATTTTATATCTTTGAAAGAAATCCAATGATATACCAAACCCTAAAGGTCTACTTTTGTATGATCTTATTCCTTTTAATAATTGTGAATTTATGTGCCACAATAAAATAACAAATGCTCTAATCACTCTATATTATCTTTAGAATACAAATGACCAAGAACAATAATCAATATACTCTAATAAACTATAATGATTATGCAGTCATCGAGACATTTAATTCAATTCAAATCAAGACCCATTAGTATACAAACCCAAAAAACAAGTACACTTTGACCCACGATGAATCATCTATAAGACAAATCACTCTTATTGGGAAAGATCCAAAAAAATAGACCATTATTGTCTTCGGTACTTCAAACAATGAAGAATATAGACTTTGAAGATAATAATTACACATTAAAAATCTTTACAAACGCACCAATTAGACTTAATTTAAAGTAATTCTTGTAGAAAAGTCTTAGACGAATTATTATGCTCCACCGAAATAAAATATTTATTCACCGTTGCGTCACGACTTGGAAAGTCGAGGTTATTGAGATCAATTTCACATTACTTTAAACAAAGAAAAAGTTGAATACACCCATCCACCCGTGACAGTCCTTCACAAAGGTTTTCCTCGCCTTTGAAATTACTTAAAAGGCTGAAATGAATAGTAACCTTAAAAATGGTATCTCCTTTATTGTGGGCCATAATTTTAGAGTCGTCGGCTATGATAACTCGCATTGAAAAGAGGAGTTATGGTAAAATATGGAAAGGTAGTCCGCTACAAAGTTTTAAATCAGAAGAGAAAAATCTAAAATGCCTCCTTCATATTACAAATATATAAGAAAAATATAGTTTCGTTTATTTTTCATATAAAATAAGAAAATAAACTTCATTTATGAATAATTAAAAATATATAATTTTTTGAATATTATAAATATATAAGAGAATATATTTTTGTTTATTTTTCATATAGAATAAGAAAATAAACTTCATTTTGTGAATATTTTTTAATTAAAAAATATATAACATTCTTGTATTCTAGAATTTGAAAGATTTCATGAAGGGTGGCAACCTAAAAACACATAACAGCAAAGGCTAGAAAAAGCCTTAATATTTATATTTTAGTTTCTCGATTACTTAAATAAAATTTTAATGATATTTTTATTAACTAACCAAGACTGTTTGATAAGTATATTACAAGTGGATTGAAAGATTTGATTCACTAAATAAAAGGAACCTTTACATTTTACAAGCATGCACGGTCATTGTTTGTCTATTTTTCCTGAGAGGAAAAATTGGATAATAGGTTGACTTTTAAAAAAAAATTACCCAAATTTTCATTGACTTTTGGTGTGTTTTCCGGGGTCTTGAGGCGGGGCATTACACCATAATACAAATGCGGGGACCTAATTAACTGACAAATTTTATGATGTGGATAGAAATGATGCATTTGGTCATTTATGCATGAATACATTGTAGTTGTCCATGTGGATGTGTGTTAGGAGCAGTTACTCTAACCGATGGGAACTAACACAATTCCATTGACACACCTAGTGCCATCAGAGTCAATAACTTTGTCATTGTTATTTGACCCATTAAATATTTGTTGCCAACATATTAGAATCCTTTGAATGTGATGAAATTTCAACCCAAAAATTTTTGTTCATGGAGCTAAAGAAAACATTAGAGAGGATATCAAGATCAAGTACTTTTGTCATTGTCATAGTAATATTGAGAGACAATGCCAAAACCATCATTATCTAGGCTCCATGTATCTCCATTTATTTATCTTCTCTATAATTATACTCATGTAATAATCTATTTTTCTTTTCTTTTATTCTGACACTTTAGTCATCGAGCTCATCACCACTAGTTCCACCTTGTACCCACCATGCGTGTAGGTAATCTTCACCATGATGAAATTGCTTCCAGTGACCAAATATACTCTGCACATTGATTTATTTGAAATAAATTACGAACTAATTAGTGTGTTCCTTTCTTGAACCTATCAACCATGCTAATCTTTTTCAAAGACTAATTTTCCATTCAGTAATTCATAAACTGTTTGAACATGTATTCTACGTTCTATCCAATTTTTTAAACCTAATTTTTTTAATGTCGCTCGCTAACATCTTGAAGCCGAACACAATGAAAAATCACAAATAACAACACCTACAAAAATATCTTATTTAAATTTTTCTTCCTTCCCTTTCAATTTAGTACCTATGTGTTTTTCATGGTATTTTGGTTTTGGATAAAAGAAATATTTATATGGGCACGATGGCATTTGAAACAAATTTCCCACGCACCCATGCGCCTCAAAACTAAGCTCACTTACTCTAACTGTGGTTATGGAGTGTTATCTAATTAGAAAAAAATCACATGGGATGAAATTACAAATTATAACTTGCACCACACACCATTTCTCCTTCATATGATTGATTTAAATGGCACACTATCCATATATTCTTAGTCGTAAGAGAGACAAGTTTTGCATAAGTTCCCTCAAGTATATTCTCCACCCCTAGACTTCTCCTCAATCAAACCTTGTCTTCATCACCCCTCCTCCTCCTACAATGTTTTGTTAGAGCTCAAGTTTAGCTTCCTTGATGCATCCCCTTCAACATCTCCATTACATCTAGAAACAAATCACATAATATGACATTACGAATTATAACCTACACGACACCCTCTTTCTCCTTCATATGTTTGAATTAAATGATAGATCGTCCATGATATGTTCTTGGTTATAAGAGAGAAGAGTTTTTCATATTTCCCTCCAGTATATTATCTACTCCTAGACTTCTCCTCCATCAAACACCTTTTGCATTGCCCCTCTTCCTCCTATAATGTTTTACTAGACCTCAAGTTGTACTTCTTCAATGCATCCCCTTCGGCGTCTCCATTACACCATTTACACACAATTGCTAGTTAGGAATATGTATTGCAAGTTAATTAGGGTTTTGAGCACTATCTAACTATCAAACTCCTAAAAAATAACAATATATTGCAAAACAATAATTTTATATCTTTGAAAGAAATCCAATGATATACCAAACCCTAAAGGTCTACTTTTGTATGATCTTATTCCTTTTAATAATTGTGAATTTATGTGCCACAATAAAATAACAAATGCTCTAATCACTCTATATTATCTTTAGAATACAAATGACCAAGAACAATAATCAATATACTCTAATAAACTATAATGATTATGCAGTCATCGAGACATTTAATTCAATTCAAATCAAGACCCATTAGTATACAAACCCAAAAACAAGTACACTTTGACCCACGATGAATCATCTATAAGACAAATCACTCTTATTGGGAAAGATCCAAAAAAATAGACCATTATTGTCTTCGGTACTTCAAACAATGAAGAATATAGACTTTGAAGATAATAATTACACATTAAAATCTTTACAAACGCACCAATTAGACTTAATTTAAAGTAATTCTTGTAGAAAAGTCTTAGACGAATTATTATGCTCCACCGAAATAAAATATTTATTCACCGTGCGTCACGACTTGGAAAGTCGAGGTTATTGAGATCAATTTCACATTACTTTAAACAAAGAAAAAGTTGAATACACCCATCCACCCGTGACAGTCCTTCACAAAGGTTTTCCTCGCCTTTGAAATTACTTAAAAGGCTGAAATGAATAGTAACCTTAAAAATGGTATCTCCTTTATTGTGGGCCATAATTTTAGAGTCGTCGGCTATGATAACTCGCATTGAAAAGAGGAGTTATGGTAAAATATGGAAAGGTAGTCCGCTACAAAGTTTTAAATCAGAAGAGAAAAATCTAAAATGCCTCCTTCATATTACAAATATATAAGAAAAATATAGTTTCGTTTATTTTTCATATAAAATAAGAAAATAAACTTCATTTATGAATAATTAAAAATATATAATTTTTTGAATATTATAAATATATAAGAGAATATATTTTTGTTTATTCTTCATATAGAATAAGAAAATAAACTTCATTTGTGAATATTTTTTAATTAAAAATATATAACATTCTTGTATTCTAGAATTTGAAAGATTCATGAAGGGTGGCAACCTAAAAACACATAACAGCAAAGGCTAGAAAAAGCCTTAATATTTATATTTTAGTTTCTCGATTACTTAAATAAAATTTTACTGATATTTTTATTAACTAACCAAGACTGTTTGATAAGTATATTACAAGTGGATTGAAAGATTTGATTCACTAAATAAAAGGAACCTATAGATTTCACAACAGATTGTTGCATTGTTTGGGGATCCTGACTTGGGGGAGTAGGCTTTAAAACCCCAAACAATTAAATTGAATCATCAATTTACAAGGCACTTTCTTAATTGGGAGATGACCTTATAGAGAGTCGTATGCTTTAGAGCTCTAAAAGATAGCAACAAAGAATATTTTCGTGATATAAATTTTTGAGCAAATTTATTGCAATTGTAGTGAAGGATTAAGTTTGTTAAATATAATAAAACTATATATTTCACAATGGCTTACTACTTTGTTTAAAAACATGTCTAGATGAAGTAGGCTTAAAACTCTGAAACCAACAAATTGATTTAGAAAACATCCATGTTTGAGAGATGATGAATCTTAGTTAGAGAATTATGCTTTAGAACTCCAAAAACGGAAAAGAAGGCATGAAATAAGGAAAAACATATACAATACACTTTAAAATTCCAATGAATTCAAAGTAGAAAATATATTTTTGTGGTTTTTTTAAAGTACAGTATAGTATTGATCACCTATGTTTCGAATCAAGTGGAAGACTCGTAATTAAGTGATGAAATATAATATCCAGTGCACGCCCCTCTATAGTTAGGATACACAATTATTATGGTGTCAAATGGTCTAGAAACTTCAAGCCTATGAACATGATATGAAGAATATCAAGACACCAATGATTGGATTTTTTATCCATTGAACATTTGTATGATGAAATCCTCAAAGCCAACAACAAGAAAGGAATTGCAATGAAAAGTGAGATTTCATGTAATAATTACTTGCATCTCAACAATATCAAGCACATATGGGCTTGGTGAAAGTGACTTTTACTATTTTAAGAATAAATATGGTAACAAAATTAATCCCTCAATAATATTGAACGCTTTCAATGCTTTAGTGACTTACTATTTCGATAAGAAATATGTTAATAAAATATGATCCCTCAATGATGTGATCACTTTCAATAGTCTTAGTTACATTTTTCCACTACACTATCAATATTGGCTGAGACCTTGGAATCAACCAAAAGAATACAAGATAATATGTTTAAGATTAAAAACACATTCAAATGATAATGAAGTATGCCTTAATGAGTTATTACAAAGTTTGAAATGGAAATGATTCAAAATATTCTAATTAAACAATAAAATATTCCCTTACATGAGTATAGGATAAATAAAATGCAATAAGAGTTACTCATGTCATTGACATATTCATATCCTTTATCCACTAAGCCTGCTCAACTGCATGTTAATAAAACAGAACTAAAGTTTACATGGTCACGATGCACTCTAGAGTGTTATATTTGTTTAACAAGCTTTTTTTGTAGTGCTAGATTTTTTCAAAGAGTTTGAGAGCATCCTCATAAAATACTTTTTTGCATGGTTGCAATCCATGGGTGCACATTTTTTTTTAGGAAATTTTAAAATATTTCTTTTGTCTTGTGTTTACTTCCATGTTTATCATACATATCTACAAGGGAATTCGTAATGAAAACATACGACAAGAATCCCATTTCATTTATGTTATGATCGATTCCCATTCCTTAATACAAGACTCCAAATTAGACACATGTTAAGTATATAGTGGAAGTGTTGCATGAAGTCTGGAATTACACTTGTTTATTACAATATTTGCTTAAAATTTTCCAAGCCCTTTTTAACAAAACTAGTTTATGCATATCATGTACTCATTATAGTGCATGAGACCACATTTCTTTGAGGCATTGCTTCTAAAAGTCTTAAACGCTCATCAAGAATGCCACTGTGTGTATATCCTACAATCATAACAGTATATGAAACCACATTATTTTGAGGTTTTGAGTCAAATAGTTTCTATGTTGTGTATATACTCACACATTTTACATACATATATATCAAGGCATTTTCAACTATGGCATCTGACAAAAATACCATTTCCATTATATGTCATATATCCACATATTGATTTGAAGCTCTCATTATGGTACACGGGTAGGAACATGATGGAAAAGGTTTTGCAGTACGGATTTACCCATTTAAATCATATTTACTTAACTTTCCAAGGAATTTTCAACATACCCATTTTGTGTATACCCTATCATCATAGCAGTCTGTAAGATATATTTCTTTGAGGAATTTTGTCGAATAGTTCTCATGCCTTGGATATACTTCCACATCTTAGATAGATATTTATTGAGATATTACCAACTTCAACATTTGTCAAAAATACATTCTCCATAATTCTTTAATAAATTTCCACTCCCAATTTCAAATTTTAGACTCCAAACAAATGACATTCAGTTGAATATATCTAAATATAATGTGTTAAATACTCTTTTTATTCTAGACAGAGGAATAAGGGACACCTTAAATTATTATTTCACATATGAGATGGTTTATATGGGTTGTTGGTATTGAGTATAATCATGGAAAATAATAACAAGGGTGGTGAGAGGAAGAAAACGTCACATCATGTAGTTTATTTTCCTTACATTGAACATGTCTGATTCATTCCCTTCCTTGAACTCATTAAAATTTTGGATTCTTATGGTTTAATTATTTCCTATATGTAATTAAACTATCTAATGTTGTGTTTTTTCACCCTTAGGTGAAAAGTATGGTTAATATTTTGAATCTCATTGTAGACATATGTTGGTGTCACTAGCCTTTCCTCTAATTGAAGGCATTCACCCAAGAATAGAAAAATCTGAGAATATTCTACACATCATATGTCTAGGGTATATTTATCCAGACTAAGAGTGACCAACCAAAATTATTGAAATTGAACCGAAATTCAATAAGATGAGAAAATTATGAGCAAAATTGATAGAAAAGGAGGGCCAAGAACTCAACCAAACTCAACAAGTTAGTATGAAATGATCATAAAATCCTAAAATAACATAAGAGCTTCAAAATGCACATACGACCAATTTATTGAAAATATTGATTAAGAGATCTTTAGAATATCTCACACCCTTCACCTACTCCTTTCTAAACAATCAACTTTACTAGATCTAACAAGAATGCATCAAGACTTCATTTCATTCAATTTTCCTCTTTAAGCTAAAACTAGCTATTCTAGCCCTGAATACACACAAAATTTGTTGTTCGAAATAGTCCACCTAGTCTCAAGACAAACTAAAAACATTTTTTTGACACCCATTAGGGTCATTCAACTTATACCAAAGTTTCAAGCTCTGTGATTCATTACAACTCCTCCAAACTAATGGTCTTGTTCTAAATTTGGACAATCTCTCTAGTAGCCCTATCTTCATGTAAATCCCCATGTTCAAGATAACTGACAATGCTTCCCGAGAAGATAAAATCATATTCTAGTACCATTTATTGTTATCTTACTCTCCACTAAATTTTAGAACCTGACTCCACTCATAAACCTTTTAACTCACTCTTCACTTCTCAATTAGGTCTCTCACTAGCTTCCTAAGGATAAAAAGGAGTTTACAAGGAAACAATGCTTTCTCTCATTTTATAAGCTTATAAATCCCTTTCCAATATAGATAATTTTTACTAAACCTTCCCCAAGTATTTAATATGTTTCAAACCCTGTTCATACTTAAAAACATAAGAAATACTCAATTGACTACCATACTTCATTCTTTCCTCTCTAGTCTTGCTCCTAGAATGTATTCAAATTTAAACATTCTCAAATGTTTATATCTCACAATTCTTAGATATCCTTCAAGCCTACAAAATACTAATGATCATAGTTCTAATGTCATAAGGTGGGTGTTTACCTGTAACTTTGATTCAATCATGCATAGAGAACTCGTGAAATGAGTTACCATAACATGTTTGTCAAAGAAAATTTTCTTGTTTTTGAGTTACTAGACAAAATTCTCACTCTAAAAATCCTTACACCATGGTAATCATCATGTTACACCTACTTAGGAACACTTTTATTCATAGCATGTCTTTTAAAACATTTACACATCCAAAACTAGTCTCTAACTATTATAATGATAGTGATACAATGCATTTTTCTATTTTTGGCCTCAAAATTTAATATTTCTACCTAAAATTTATTTTGTAAGCTTCATGACTATAAAACCATATGCTCACTAAGTTTGAACCATACTTTAAAACCATATGCTCACTAAGTTTGAACTATTTCAGCAATATAAAATTGTAGTTTTACACATTTCTTTTTACTAAACCCTAGAACATGATTATACAATTTCAAGATTCTAATATAAGAGTATTCTCATTCGGTCAAGTATTTTTATCCTAATTATTATTACATACTTTATTATCCATTTATAATTCATCTTCACATAGAAATATTGTTCTTCTATAGGGTTTAACCTTTGTGAAGTTTCCTCAATCATTCAATATCGCATATAAACAACAATGCAACTTACATACCTTGCACCATATAAGTCTCAATTTATTAAGAAATCCTAGGTCCATAACATGTCTTGACCTCTTGAAAATTCATTCAAATCTTTCTCATAACTTGTAAAATTCCATTATACATGTAATAACTCTACTATACTATAAACAATAATGAATTATGACAAGAATTTAAAGTATTTACAAGATTAAATATCATTTTATTCTCAAGGAGTATGGATGGTCTTCATAATTGTAGATCTTTTATTTAATAACACTATTATTATATGTCTCTAATGATTGCATCAAGATAGTTTTAGCCTTCAATTCCCTTATTTTCAAACCCTATCTTCTTCCTTTTTCCTCACTATCTCCCCCATTCGTATACCTCCACTAAAAGAACCTAGAATAGGTAGTTACATCCATTTTAGAACCCTAACCATGGTAACCTTGATCATGCTACATAAAAACCAAATTTATTAGTTAAAATCACATTCTTTACACATTATAAGACACTTCATACCAATTACACCATTATATGTTTTTACATTTGTCATTAAACATCCCCATTTCAATTTATAAATTCGAAAGATGCATTTTAGAGAGAAAACTTAAAAGGACCCCTTAACACTCATGAAGGACCTCAAGAAGGTGGGAAAACACTAAAAAAAATTAGAAAGGCCTACTTAAGTCTAATTCAAACCAAAAGGTGTTGAAAACCCAATTTTTGACTTTGCACATGATGATGCTCCTACATCATACTCCCCAAGTGGGAAGATGTGCACTCTTGTACAAATGCATATCCTTTGTCTTTTCTTCCAATTTTTTTTCTTATTTTAATTTCCTTTTCCTCTATTGCATTTGAGATAATCTTTACTCTTCATATATATATCTCTCTTTTCTTTGTTTGCTTTCTTATATTCTAGCTTGTTTGTCTTATCTTCATCTTGCTTCATTATTTCTTCGTCTTTCTCTTTTTCTCCTTCTTCATGTTTCAGCTATGTGTTCTCATAAATTTATTTCTTATTTTCATATTTCACATTCATTTCTTTGTTCACACCTGCACAAGTATAGCTAAAAGAAACATTATTTTGTAAACATAGAGACAAATTAGACTCATTTTCTTCTTCTTTCTTCCCCATCTTGAATTATTCACTTTCTTGTTTATCATCCTCTATTGTTACCACTATGTTTTTCTATATATTATCAGATTATTTCTATATTTATTGCTCTTGATTCTTCCTCATTCCATCATATTCATTGTATGCTTCTTTGGTTAAGGTTTGTATAGAACTTACTCTGAATTTCACCTCATCTTCTCCACTCAACCAACTCCACATGCTTGTAAAAATTCTCAATGATCCTTGTATCATGCTAGTAAGGGCACCTTCTTTCTTAAGTGGCCCAAATTGATTTTGAGTTTTTTCAAAAACGTGTTCTTCATCCATTATTTCATCTTTGATCTTTTCATCATTTAGATTCTCATTCAATGCTTCATTATTTATCTTCATATCTTAACTTTTTTCCCTTGTAAGAACACATGCAAATGAAATTTTAAAATGAAAATTTAGAGGCCATATAACCTCTTGAGAAGATATTTTCATGAGATTTTCTTCTTCTTCTTTTTGTTGTTTTTATTCTTCACTAGTTTCATCTTCGTCTTCACTAAGTACCACTTCCACTTCTAAAAATAAAATACTATTCTCCATATGCCTTCTTTTTCTTATGTTCTCTCTTTTCCATGCAACCATTTGCTTCCTTCTTCTCTCTACGATCCATTCTATAGGCCATTGAACTCTTTTTCTCATGTTCCATCCAAGAACTTGGTTTTCCTCATTTCTTCTTTCTATTATCCATGAAAGTATTATTCTATCTCTTTTATCTCTTCACTAGTCATTATTTCCATCCTTTCACTCTCTTTCATCTTGTTATAGTATCCATCCAAAAAGAAACCTTTTATTTTTACTTACTTTATTATTAATTCTCCTCTTTTCTTCTTCACAAGAAAGTATTTTCCACCTTTCTTCTTCCTAACACCTCACCCTAGGGTTTACCTGGTCTTTTGGTGCTTATTATTTTCTGTTATACCCTCCAAGTTTGTTTCACCTTGGAATTCTTCTTATCTTCTACTTTAAGCCTTATATGACTAAGGTTTCTTTTCTCTCTACTATAATTTCAATCTTCACTTCTTCTCTTCAATGTATCTTTCTTCTTTCAAGAGAAAATCTACTCTAATACCACTAGATAGCAAAGGAGGACCAATAACTCAACCAAACTCAACAAGTTAGCATGAAATGATCACAACTGCATATAATAACATAAAATCCTTAAAATGTATATAAGTCTAATTTATTGAAAATATTGATTAAGGGATATTTAGAAAATTTCAAACCCTTCACCTATTCCTTACTGAACAATCAAAATCACTAGATCTTACAAGAATGCATCAAGACTTCATTTTATTCAATTTTCCTCTTCAAGATAAAACTAGTTCTTCTAGCCTTGAATACACACAAAAGTTTTTGTTCCAAATAGTCCACTTAGTCTTAAGAAAGACTAAACACAATTTTTGACACACATTAGGGTCATTTAGCTTATACCAAAGTTTTAATCTCTGTGATCCATTATAACTCCTCCAAACTCCTGGTCTTATTCTCAATTAGGTTTAGATGTCTAGTAGCCATGTTTTCATGTAAATCCTCATGTTCTAGAAAACTGATAATGATTCACGAGAAGATATGAACATATTCTAGTACCATTTATTGTTCTCTTTCTCTCTAATAAAGTTTAGAACACAACCCCACTCATAAACCTTTTAACTCACTTTTAAATTTCTCAATTAGGTATTTCACTTGCTTCCTGTTGTCACCCTCACAATTCCCCTCATTTTCCAAGTCTAGACTCAAAATTTTGAGTTGGTGCCTTTTACAAAATATTGATTTTTTTTTTTTGTGAAATATGGTTTTTTCTAAGGGCTTGTGGTCTCCTTGAAAAATTCTTCATCAGATGGGAAATTTCTTCCCATTTTTAAAAAGGTAAAGAAGTCCTCCTAACTCTTCATATTTTTCAAGTTATGGCCTGACGGACCTGAGATGGTATTATTTTCCCAAGGAGGGTTGGCGGGGCTGCAGGGAGTTTTTTAGCACTTAACACATCTTGGAAAAGGGCGTAGTTGGAAATGGTGGGCCTACTAGCCCTGTGCAGAGAGAAAGAGAAAAAAGAATGCCTAAGGCCTGCCACCAATCAGATAGTGCCACGTAGCCGCATTGAAAAGTCAAAGCGGGGATGCGGGTCGGCGGAGAATTTTGAAGTTTTAAGTTTTTTTTGATAAAAAAGAGTTAGAAGTAAAAAAGTGATCCGCGACCCCTTCGCCAAGCAGATAGTGCCACGTGTCTGACCGTTGAAAAGTCAAAACGGGCAAGCGGGCCAAAATGTTCCAAAATGCCTTTTCACTGTAAAAGTTATAAAGCGTAAAGTCCCCCCCCCCGGCGTCAGCTCTAATCAATTTCTTCCACTTGGATGGCCCAAATTTAAAGTTGTAAAAGAAAATCTAATGACCTATATTTAAACTGACAAAATAATGAAACGACCGTATATTTGAAAACTTAGTTTTCCGCCATTAACGTTTCTTTGTGAATCAAGAATTTGAAAGGGTGTGAATGATTGGAATGATTTGTAACCGTTTCTTGCTTGCTCGAGGAAGTTGTAACCGTCTCTTGTGAGCTATTTCATAGGATTTCAAAGCCATTATATGGGGTTGGAGTTTTGATATCCTGGAACAATAATTTCAAATCAAAATAAATTAATACAAGGGTTTTCCCCCTTTTTTCCTTTGTTTTCTCTTTCCTCCTTGCTTTGATATGTGAATAATTTTATCCTTGCATGCTTAGAAACTTTGTGTTCTAGTTTATACAATCTTAAGAACTTTGAGTCTATGGATTGTGCCTATTATAAACATGAATGGTTCTACTCTATATCTCATTTGCTCAATACATATAAGGGTTTTATCTACCATCTCTTTTCGCTGAAAGTATTGTCTTCTTCTACCTCCCTCCTCTCTTCAATTCTTCTATCCTCATGTATTGATAACTTTCCAGGCATAAAACACATTTTAGGATATTCGAGAAACCACCATTGAAAGAAATATTGTGTATTTGTACATAGGTTTTTCCCCTGCTTTCAATAAGGGAACCTCTCCCATTAAAGAGGAGAGACTTGCTTGTCCTCTGACTATGGTCTCATTCCAAGTGCAAAATCTAAAACCCAATAGTTTTTGGTGACTCCATTGGGGATTTGTTCAAAAAAATTCCTTTCCAAAAGAACAACCAATTTGATCATTTCTTTGATTCGGCGACTCTAAGATATGTTGATTGAGAAACAGGGACGGAAGCCTGTGTAGATTTTATTGATCTCAATCAGTAAAAAATTACAGAGGATGGGCTGCAATATTTATAGATATTGCACAGCCAAATACATCCAGGAAAATGAGTTGCACAGGTGCAACCACAAACCAGAATAAACAAGCTTCCAATAACATCCGAGAAGCAATAAAAACAAATATATTGTTTATAACAATATAACAATGTGCATACAGACAAATATGGTTGTTTAACCATATAAAAATTTAACCATTTATTATTTAATTAATAAAATTAATTAAATAATCTAACTATGCATAATTAAATAATAGGATAATAAAATTTATCCTAACATTCCCCCCCTTAATTGTGCATTGTCTGAAGAGATGAGGAGAGAAATGCTCTGAACAACTCGAACTTGTCACGTGCAAGTGACTTTGTGAAAATATCTGCTCGTTGTTCAGCTGTTGGACAAAATTGAAGCTGGATGTTGTGCTTCAATACATGTTCGCGTATGAAATGAACCTGAACTTCAATGTGCTTTGTTCTCTCGTGAAAAACTGGATTGCGAACAAGTTTGAGAACACCTTCATTGTCAACATACATGGTAGTCGGTTTGTCCTGTGGTATTCCAAGTCCTTCCAGTATGCGACGTAGCCAAATCACTTCACAGACAGCTTCTCCTGCAGAATGATACTCGGCTTCTATGGAAGAGCGAGAAACAAAGTGTTGTTTCTTACTTCCCCATGATATTGGTCCAGATCCCATAAAGAATACAAATCCAGAAGTGGATTTTCTATCATCAATGTTACCTGCATGATCTGAATCCGAATATCCAGTCAAGAAGAAGTTTTCGTTCTTCTTGTATTCTAGACCAAGATCCACTGATCCTTTGAGATATCTCAAGATGTGCTTTGCTGCTTTCCAATGACAAAATTTGGGTTCCTGCATGAACCTGGATAGATAGCTCACTGCAAAGCTGATATCTGGTCTAGTGTAGGTTAGGTAAATGAGACTCCCAATTAGCTGCCGATAGAGAGTGGCACTTACCTCAGGAGATGGATCTGAACGAGATAACTGTAATCTGTTCTCCATAGGTGTAGCAATTGGTGTGCAATCCATCATCCTAAACTTCTCGAGCGTTGTCTTGGTATATTTCATCTGAGAAACAAAGATGTGATTCTCTTTCTGCCATACTTCCAGTCCAAGACAGTAGTGCATAAGCCCGAGATCTGTCATGTCGAATGATCGCTTAAGATCTTTCTTTGTTTCATCAATCATCTTCACTGAACTGCTAGTGATGACTAGATCATCGACATAAACAACAACAATCACCATCTCCCCCCCTTGCTTTTTGAGGTAGAGATTGGGATCGTATGGATTTCTGATGAATCCATGTTGTACGAGATGCTCATCAATCTTGATGTACCATGCCCGGGGTGCCTGTTTGAGGCCATACAGAGATTTCCTGAGTCTGCATACCTTTTCTTCTTGACCAGGTACTACATATCCCTCAGGTTGAGTCATGTAGACTTCTTCTTGCAAATCTCCATTCAGGAAGGCACTTTTTATGTCCATCTGATGGACTTTCCAACCAAACTGAGCAGCTAGAGCAAAGATCATCCTGATCGTTTTGATCTTAGCTGTGGGAGCAAATGTCTCCTCATAGTCAATGCCTTCTTTCTGTGCGTACCCCTTTGCTACAAGTCTTGCTTTGCACTTGTCCACTGTCCCATCTGCTTTGTACTTAGTTTTGAATATCCATCTGCATCCAATGGGTTTCTTCCCTGGTGGAAGATCGACAAGCTGCCAAGTGTTATTCTTCATCACTGATTGATATTCAGAATCCATGGCATATTTCCAAGCTTTTGACTGTAGGGCTTCCTGGACTGTAGAGGGCTCGTCTGATTCAATGACTCTACTCATCAAAGCAAAGTTAACTTCTTCTCTTGCTTTACTGCGAGTCCATGGTCCAGGGGTGGATGTATCCGGTGGAGCATCCAATCTTGCATCTCGTAATGTACTTGTACACCATTTAGGCATACGTTGAGTTGTTCCCATGGGTTGTGGTTCTATCTGATCAACACCATCATCCCCATCATCACTTTCATCTTCTGAGGGAACATCTGCTTTAGTTTTTATAACTGGTGAAAAATCTACATCTTGCGAGTCCGGAGGAGGAGTCTCTGCTTCCTTCTTCTCGAAAAACTCAACATCTCTGCTTGTGTAGACTTTTCTGGTCTTAGGATCCATCAGTCTATACCCAAGAGTCTCTTCACTGTATCCAATGAAGATGAGATTTTGTGACTTCATGTCCAATTTCTTTCTGTTCTGTTTGGGTATGTGCATGCTGGCTTTGCACCCAAATACTCTGAGGTGTGCAATGGATGGTTTCCTCTTTGACCATGCTTCTTGTGGTGTAATTCCATCAAGAGCAGTTGTGGGCGCTCTGTTTAGCAAATACACTACTGTTTTTGCTGCTTCTGCCCAAAATGTCTTTGCAAGTTCGGAATCATCGATCATGCATCGCACCATTTCCATGATAGTACGATTTCTTCTCTCGATAACACCATTTTACTGCGGTGTGTGTGGAGGAGGCATTTGTCGACGAATCTCGTGAGTTTGTAGATAGTCTCTAAACTCATCACTGGTGAATTCCCCCCCTCGATCTGAGCGGAGAGTTATGATGTGACGACCAGTTTCTTTCTCAACTGCCACTTTGAAATTTTTGAACGTTTCAAAGGCTTCACTTTTCTTGCGAAGACAAAAAATCCACATTTTTCGTGAATAGTCATCAACACAGAGCATGAAGTACTGGAACCCTGAATGACTTGGCTGCATCGGACCGCACAGATCGGTATGAACCAGGTCAAGTTTTCCATGAGCTTGAAAAGTACTCGTTTGAAATGAAACTCTATGTTGTTTTCCTGCTAAGCAGTGAGGACACTTGTCTGTATCCTTCTGAAGAGATGGTAGCCCATGTACCATATTACACCAGCGAAGTGTGTCGAGATATTTGAAGCTTACATGACCAAATCTCCGATGCCACAACTGAGCTGAGGTGGAGTTTTTAGCCACAAGTGCTTGATCATTTTTGTGAATGAAATCAAGTTGAAACATTCGTCCCACATTTGAGGATTTTGCAATTATTTTCGAGCCTCTGGATTTATCTCGAATCAGACACATTTTCTTGCCAGATTGACTATCAAAGTCAATTTTTAGGTTGTGATCTAGAAGTTGACTGACCGAAAGAAGGTTCTTTGTCAACCCAGGGACATATAGAACATCTGATAGTTTGCATTTGCGTGAACCAAGGGGTAGAGAAATGTTTCCAATCCCCTGAACTGTATATGAAGAATCATCTCCCAACGAAACATGATTTTTCAATGGCGTGTCCCTCATTGAAATAAACCAGTCTCTGTGGCCGGTCATGTGTCGAGTGGCTCCCGAATCAACATACCAGACGTCACTAGATGACGTGGATGGTTCACTTGATTGAGCAGTGAACAAGAAGTCTTCATTGTCTGACTGATCTTGTCGCTTAGCAATATTACCTTGCTGGTGGGGTCTTCTTTTCCAGTTCCCCTTTTTCTGCCCATGATAGTTGTTTGAATGTCCCTTGTAAGTTTGTTGTTGTTGAGGTCCAGAATTGCTTGATGAACCTTTCTTATATGTGTTAAACCAACATTCTTGCAAGTCATGTCCTCTTTTGCAAATGGGACATCGCTTCTTCTGTTGATTGTCCCCATGATACTGATTCTGATGTGGGGACTTTTGATAGGATTTAGGTTTACTTTTACCTTTTCCTTTCCATTTTTGATGTGAAGACAGTGCCTGCTCCTCTTCATCATCCTTGTTGTGCATTGCTTCCTCTTGTTGCAGTAGGTTTACTAACTTATCAAAACTAATTGTTGTATCTGACAAGTTTAGAGTTGTGACAAAAATTCGGTAAGAAGAAGGGAGAGCTCTCAGAACAATGGGAACGAGAGACTCATCTTTGACCTCTTCTCCTAGGGCTAGAAGTGAAGCCCTCAACTCTGCAACTCTTCTTAGGAAGGCTTCAATTTTCTCATTCTGTTTGAATTTCAATGTATGTAACTGACTCTGCAAATTGAGTATGACATTCTTGTTCTTGGCCTCATATATTGTGCTCAGCTTATCCCAAGCTTATTTTGCTGATGTGGCATCTCGAATGTGGACTTGCACATCGTCGGATACTCCAAACAAGATGATGAGTTTTGCTTTCTGATCTGCTCTATCAAATTTTTGTTGTTGTGTTGCATCCGTTGGTGATCTGGTTAGAGTACCAGTCACAACAGGCCAGATTTCTTCAAACTCAAGCTGTGTCTTGATTTTTGTCTTCCAAGCAGCATAGTTGCTTCCTCTAAGCAATTGTGAATCTGGAAGAAAAAATTTGGGGGCATTGGTGCCCATTTTGTAGAGATCACTGACAGGGTTTGGCTCTTATCACTCCAGGTATAAGGTCTCCCAATCTATATACCGTCAGTCCGATATACCGAACCTTTCTATATATGCGCCCTTCCGATATACCCATCGGTACGTGGAAGAAGCTCGCCCTTTCTATATACCCGGCGGTACGTGAAAGAGGCGTTAACGTACGTGAAAGAATTCGATACGTGGTACCAAGATAGTACTGATGGGGTCTGTGCGATTATTGACACCGGCTCAAAGAAATATCCTCATACGCACGCGTAACTTCGCTATATACTCGGATAATTTCTCAGTCCGGATTTATGTCTTGCAATCGTTCACAGACGGATGGGATGGCTCATAGTGTGTGCACTGTGACCTTATTACTCCCCGTCGGTTTATAGGGACGATGCACAGACGACGTTGTTGCAGCTATATTAGGCATTAAGCGCAGTAGTAGTCGTGACGGCTTTACCCGTAAGCGCTTCCCAGAGGCACTGTATATACCGAACGCTGCGAATGAGATCTAGGATCTCGTGAGTGTTACAGAACCAATTTTACTTTTTTTATTACAATTCTGCCAGTTTCTGAGCAGTTACAAAGGTTTGCAGTTGACTATGGCAACCTGCAAATTAGTACAATATACAGTACAATTTTGAATAACAGGGAAAAAAATTTAGTTTTGGGGCCCTGGTGACCTCCTGAGCCCTAAATGCTAAAAATTGTAAAACAATAGTTGAAAATGCAATTTTTAGGTGGGTCTCCTTTTGCAAAAAATGTCTGGAATGAGAAAACAGACCAAATAGGAGAATTTTTTTTTTAACCCTAAATTAGGGATTCTCCGCTAAATTTAGTTAGTTATAACTAAATTCAAAAAATCTGCTAAATTTAGTAGTTCCGCCAAAAATTCCGCCAAATGCAAAATGTGAAGTTGGGGGTGGGGTTTGAACCATGCACCTCCCACTTCTAAGGCTTTCCCTCTATCCAACTTGGCCACTTAAGGGCGCTTGATGTAGAGATGAGCAAACTTATATTTAAAGTATGTGAAAAAATGGCTTACCTTAGAAAATGCTCCCTAGATGAAGGATCCACGTGGCAGCAGCTGGTGAGAGGCGTTTTTAGGTTATTTTTTAGCTAAAAATCTGGATCTGAAGCATCTACAACACTTTATCTCCTTTGGCCACCACTTTTACCTTATTTCTCACCATTTTTTTTCATTTTTTTGATTCTTCTTTGATCTTTGCTCAATGTATGATGCAGGTCACGTTTTTTTTGAGTTTGGGCACCTTTTTTTTCTTGCCACGCACTGTACAACATGTATTTTTGCTGTATTTTTGCCTTGGACTACGTTTTTTTTTCCTTTGGGCGCATTTTGAAGTTGTTGGGCGCGTTTTTTGACTGTATTTTCTCACAAAAACGTTTTTTTTTTTTCTTTGTGCAGGCGCTGGGGGCAGCAAATGGCATGGGCAAGCTCAAAAAAACATTTTTTTGCTATGCAGGCCGTGGGGAATAGCAAGGGCGCATTTTTTAGCTTATGGCTGCGTTTTTTTGATTGCTGGGCCGCATTTTTTAATGGAGCTTGCTTGTACAGGCCGTGGAAACAGAGAATGGCGTGGGCATGAGGAGAATGACGCCTCTTTTGCTAAAAAAAAAACGTTTCCTTCTCTTTTTTTTTTATTTGATTCATTGCAGGTGCATATACACAGCAAAGCAATCCTCCAAAACAAGATATACCTCTAAATGTAGTAAAAACAAAACCCTGGTTGGGAATTTTTTTTTTTTTTTAAAAATTCAATACCTGTAGCAATTTTTGCCTGGTGCTGAGTGCACCAGTGCAAAATTTTTTTTCCTTCCAAGTACCTGGAAGGAACAGGCGGATGTGGGGAAGGCATGGATGGGGCTGGGAGTTTGCACGAGGCTGCACAGGCTCTCAAATGCTGCAAACACGTCTCCAATCTCCTCTCTCTCTGCTGCTCTCTCTTCCACACCTTCACAGGGCCAGAATTTTGCTCTGGTACCAAATGTTGATTGAGAAACAGGGACGGAAGCCTGTGTAGATTTTATTGATCTCAATCAGTAAAAAATTACAGAGGATGGGCTGCAATATTTATAGATATTGCACAGCCAAATACATCCGGGAAAATGAGTTGCACAGGTGCAACCAAAAACCAGAATAAACAAGCTTCCAATAACATCCGGGAAGCAAAATTACATAAAAACAAATATATTGTTTATAACAATATAACAATGTGCATACAGACAAATATGGTTGTTTAACCATATAAAAATTTAACCATTTATTATTTAATTAATAAAATTAATTAAATAATCTAACTATGCATAATTAAATAATAGGATAATAAAATTTATCCTAACAAGATACACCTGTGGTAGAAGGGCTCTTGGAATTGAAGATCCCAAATTTTAACTCTTGGATCAACAAGGTTTTCAAATTCTTCCAAAAATAAGAAATAGAATAGCTCCTTCCAAGGTTTTAATTGTCTTTCTGAGGATTTTCTTGATTCAAATTCTAAACAATATATTTGCAATTCCATTCAAGCCCTTCATTATTTATTTCAAGATAAATTTCATACTATGGAATACACGATTACATCTCTAAAATATGAAATCCATCATCTTAAAGATACTTCTCAGCCTTATTTCTGTTCTCTTTTTACATCTCATCTTTAGTCTATGTCTTCTACATGTGCTCATATTAGTGAAGCTCCAATCTTTCCACTCCCCGTGGGTCTCAAGTTTGTAATCAATGATAAAAAACAAGATATTTGTCTGAAACTCATAACTCATAAATTAATTAGATTTCCATTTACTCATTGTTATCCTCCTTATTGTCTTGTAAAATATCAAGGTCTCCCATATTGCAATTATCATCAAATCAATAGACATAATGACAATCATTTCTATGCTTTACAATGAAGAATCCAACATCTTGAGCGTCAAGGTTGTAGTTGGTGCAAAATCACAGCACCCCCAAATGGCCTGAGTTTGAAATGGGGCATTCGGTGTGATTTGCATAACATTGGACCATCTCTCAAGCTGTGGGACTTGCAAACCTGAGATGGACCTCCAGAGAAAGCTGGTTCTTGTTCCTAAACTACCTTCCACAATCTACTCTAATGTAGGCAAAGTTAATATATCCTAATCTATCCATTCCAAGGAACCAGAGAGAAAGAGAGAGTTGAAGAGAGCCTACACTAAAGTGGTGATACACCAGAAAAGGAAAGGGGTGAGATAATCTACTGAGGGAGGATGAAACAGGGGAAAAAGGAGATGAGGGAAGCCAGACAGAAGTGACATAGACATAAATCCTTATCCACCATGAAAACTCCATGAAAAATGACATTTTCCACTTGCGAATGTGAAATACATGCACATGAAGAAAACATGAAATGGAGAGGCACAAAGAAACAACAAAACAATGCAAAGGGTTGAAGAACAACCACATAAACACAACTTATTTCTCTAGAAAGTGCAAAAACCATTACATTTCTGCTCAGAGGCAAAAATCTACTTTCCAGGTGTAGGAGAAGGATTACAACTCAAATGGAGCTAGGAAACAAATTTGAAAGAGTTTCCCCACATCCCAGAATGTCTCTCCTTCTCAAATGAGAAGTGTTTACAATATATAGCACGATGAAAACCAGAGAGAAAGAAGAAAATGCAGGATTTTCTCTAAAATATGAACCACCAACCATCAATGCCTTGAAAATCCACCTATAATCTATCAATTATGGTTCCCCATGTCTATTTGGCTTGTTAGAGAAGGAAGAATGGTGGATCAAATCAAATCTGGGTAGTTGAAGCAATCGGATCCCGTATTAATGGCTTGAAAGACGTTTTCCTATTTTCCACTCACCAAAGCCTTCTAAAAATAATAATTCATGCTTCCATGGTGTAGAGGTGGTTGAAACATTTCCAATGGTACCAAATTTGTTGAATTTTGAGGACTGGATCAAAACATATTCCCATTTGAATATTTGAATTGAATCCGTACAAAAATAGCAAAAAAACAGTTTTACAAAACGGATCTGCGGGCCCGAAATTACAACTTGCGCCTTTTACACAAAAATGAAAAATTATAAAAAAACTTCCTGCAGCCCCACAGGCTCGAAATCCAGTTTAGCCAAAAGCTTCCGCGGGCCCAAAATTGAAATTGCTCTTTTTTGAGAAAGTGGCAAAAAATCCAAAGTTTCCCCGACGGCCTGCTTCCCCGCAACTGAAAAAGGCCTGACACGTGGCTTCTCTGGGCATCGGTGGAGGTGTGGCTTACTTTTATACTTTACGCCTTTTCAAAACAAAAATCCAAAAATTCAAACTGCCTCCAGCGACCCACCTTCCCACTTTGACTTGAAACATGGCAGACGTGTCCCTTTACAGACCTTAGGCATTTTCTCTTCATTTGGTGCAAAGATCCTCCACGGGCTTGCGGGATCACAATTATAAATTACACTTTTTAGAGAAAATTGCAAAGTACTAAAATATCTCCTGCCACCCCCACTGGTCCATAATCTTCCCTTGGCGAAAAGTCGTCCCCAGGCTTGTTGCCCCGCTTGTGGCAAAAAATCCTTCCAAGGCCCGCCGACCCATAACTTGCAAAATATGAGGAGTTAGAAGGACTTATTTATATTTTTGGAAAGGGGAAGAAATTTCATATTTGATGGAAATGATTTTAGGGGACCTTAAGTGCTTAAAATATAAAAAATTCAGATTGAAGCACAAAAAGGGGGAAAATGGTGTTAGTTGACCAAAAATAAGTGTGAGCTTATTTTGGTCAACAATTTGGCAACTCATAGGGATCACCTGCCTACGAGGTGAAATGATTAGTTGCCTTGAAGCATCCATTGGGCATGGATTAATGAATGATAGTCTGATAAAAAAAAATATGATCTAGAATTTGAAAATTTGATCCCTGAGTCACTTGGAACACCACTGAAACTGGAGCTAATCTCACCAAATGTCATTTCCAATGTACTGTGCATGAGCAAAAAAATACCACATCACACTATGTACAAAATGGAAATCATACACACCCCAAGTGAGATATGCAAAGTGTGTAAAAGCACTTCTTCTACTAAAAACAAACCTACCTACTCTATGCTAACCAAAGAGAAAGGGAACTCATAGAAATCCTGCAACTAGTAGGGAGAAGTAGCTTCCCTTTCTAAAAGGCACCAAATCAAAATTTTAAGTCTAGACTTGGAAAATGAGGGGAATTTGGAGGGTGACAATAGCTGGCTCTTTTTGGGGATGAATTGGCTTGGAACAAAGACACAAGACAAGATCAAGAACTACAGATAACTCTGGGAAAGAGGACCAGTGCCTTATCCATTGGGAAAAGGAGTCAAAAGAAAAACCAATACAAGGCAACACACACAAGATAGGAAAAGAAACAAAACAAACCAAAAGGGAAGACCAAAAACAAAACACATCACATAACAAATAACAAGAAAGGGAAACAAGCCAAAAACTAAAAACCAAACGCAATGTACAAAAGGAATTCCTAGCCACCTAAGACTTGAACAACTTTAGGTACTACCCACTATAAGGAAGTGGGAGAGGAGATCCATCTATGTAATCCGGATAAAAAGAGTTCTCTCCAGCAAAATGTCTGATTCTAAAAGGACCAAGACAAAGATAATCAAACTTACCATGGCTTCCTCGTGGCTCATGTCTTTTGTCCCAAAGCAGCACAATGTCTCCCACTTGGAAAACTTTGGGTTTGGCTTTCTTGTAAAAAAAAGCCTTTACTTTCAATTGATGAATTGTTATCCTGTCAACCACTTGTAATCTATCCTCATCAAGATTCTGAAGGTACAAAATTCTCTTGTCCAAAGAGCTACTGAAACTTGAATCTTTAATGGTTTTCATCAGATGCAAGGCTGGAAATTCCACCATGACTGGCAGTTGAGCTTCCACACCATACACCACTTGGAAAGGAGACATTCCAATTGCTCTCTTGGGTGTAATTCTATCGGCCCAAAGTGAAACATATAGCTTCTTATGCCAATTCCTCTGAGAATCATTTACAAGCTTTCTAACCATGTTCACCAAGTTCTTGTTTGTTGATTCTTCGTGTTCATTCCCTTAGGGGTAGTAATTTGAAGAATGAGCAAGGGAGATCCGATACCCATAACAAAATTCCATCATCTCAGCAGAAGAAAATTTGGAAGCATTGTTAGTCACAATCTTGTTTGGGGTCCCAAACCTGATCAATATGTTCTCCTTAATGAAGTTGCAAACTACCTCAGAAGTAATGGTCTTGATTGGGATGGATTCCACCCACTTGGTGAAGTAATATGTGGAAGTCAACACATGGGTACGCCCAACACTAGAATATGGATTGAGTTCTCCAATGAAGTCTAAACCCCATTGTTGAAATGGCTCTTCAATCACTACAGGCTTGAGAGGAAAAGCAACCAACTTAGGTCTTCCAACAAACGTTTGGCATGCTTCACATTTACTAACCCATTTTAATGCATATTTGAATAGAGTGGACCAATAATAACCAACACGAAGTATTTTGTGAGCTATTATAGCGGAGGATAAATGACCTCCACAATCCTAGTCATGAAAAGCAGAGAACAACTTCTTTTGTTGCTCTTTGTCTACACACTTCAAAAACCTTCCATCTATGCCTCGTTTGAACAAAGCATTCTCCCATAACACATATTGTGCAAACCTCAGTTTGACGGATCTCTTCTCTTTGGCACTCAAGTGAGATGAACACTCTCCATAGGTCAAAAAGTGAGCAATGTCATCATACCATACATCTGTTGAGCTGAGGAACAGAACAATAGGGACATCAACTCCATCTTTGGACAACTCCTTGGCAGCTCCCTCAGTAATGAGTTCACACAGGCCCTTACCCTAAACCAAATTTGTTGGCATGATGTCAAGATCATACTGTTGCACCTTTTCTACCCAATTACCTCTCTTGGTTCCAAATTCTTGCTGAGTAAGAATGGATTTGATTATTGTATTAGGCACCAACACCACAAAATGAGAATTAAGGATGTAAAACCTAAACTACTTTACAGCTTCGAGAACCAAAAAATCATGTTTCTCTATCATGGTGTACTTCAGCTCATGAGTTTTCAAGACATAACTCATGAATGTAATTGGGAGCTCATGATCTTCAACATTCTTCTGGGTTGACACAACAACTAGGGTATTTTCAGTGGCATAACAATAGATAATGAAATATTTGCTAAAGTCAGGGAATGCCAAGATTTGAGTCTTTGCAATAGCTTGTTTAATGTCCTCAAATGATTTCTTCCCTTCAGAGGACCAAACAAAAGTTTACTTCCCTTTCATCATGTGAGCAATGCTCATAGTAAGTTCTATAAAATTTGGGATGAATCTTCTTAGGAAATTGATCTTACCAAAGAAATAATGGACACCTTTCTTACTTGATGGAAGAGGAATTTTCTGGATGGCCTAAACTCTCTCCGGATCAATCTTGATCCATTCCTTTGAAACAATGTGACCCAACAGATTTCCTTCTATGACACAAAACACAGACTTCTTAGGGTTTAAGGAAATCCCATGCTCTCTACATTTTTGTAATATTGCTTCAAGGTGTTAGAAGTGATTTTTTCTTTCTTTAGAAAACACTATCAAGTCATCCAAATACACAATAATGTATTTCCATTTCAAACTGTGAAAAGCCAATTCCATGGCCCTCTAGAAAGTGGCACCAGTATTGATGATACCAAATGGCATCCTCTTGTATGTAAAGGTGCCCCAAGGAGTAGTAAAGGCAGTCTTATGTTGATCTGCAGTATTCACCTCTACTTGATTGTACCATGAGAATCCATGTAACATAGATAGCATCTTCAAGCCTGTGACAACTTACAATACTTTTTCCATCATGGGGAGAGGGTAGTTTTCCTTCAGAGAACCCTAATTTAGATTTCTAAATTCCACACAGATGCAAATCTCACTATTCTTCTTCCTGACATGCACTATATTAGTAATCCACGTTGAATGGTGGATGGGGAAGATGATCTTAGCCTTCAAAATCTTGTTTATTTCTTGGAAAATTGTATAAGCTATCTTTGGATTATATTACCTTTTCTTCTATTTGAAGGGTTTGATCCCAGGCTTAAGAGGAATGAAATGTTACATTTCTTTAGGCTGAAAAGTCTTAAGATCATCATAGTAGTAAGAAATAACATTGACATACCTCTTCAACAAATTCACCACCTTATTTTTCTCTTCTTGAGTGTAGAGTTTTCCAATGTTGACCATTTTGGGATCATCAAGACTCCCAATATTCACTTTCTCAGTCTCAGCAGATTTCTGGGCTCCTTAGGAACCTTTAGACTTCATATACCTACCATGTTTATCAAAAAGATCCTCCAAACTCACCAGCCCTTTAAGGATTTTGTCACCTTTCAATTCGATGCATCCATCTTGATCCATCTCTTCTTTGAAACCCTCTTCATTTGATGACACACACTCTCTAGGAAGATTGTCACTTCCTTCAAAGTACATCTGATCAAAGTTGTCTCTGAGCTCCAAGAAAGAAAGAAAATGTTGGTCATCACAAACTAACTCTTGCTTCACTTCTCAAAGCATTAAAATCTTGCACACATGCTTTCTGACCTTCCTTAACCTGTCACACACCTGATCTGATCTCAATTCATGCTCACACACCTGAAAAACTCTCACACCTAGGTAGCACTTTGTTCACACACAAAACTAACTTCTAAAATCACCTAAAACAACACTTTTATAAGATGCTTCATGATTCAAATTCAAACACGAACATTTTCCCTCCATTAACTCAACAAATGCATCTTAACAACATCTAATATACTTTTTATAAAAGCTACAAGTGACCCATATGGGTCAACCTATCCAAAAACAACATTCCATGCACCAAAAATACTCAAAACTCTTGCATTGGAATGACAAAAATATCCTAACACCAAAAATATTTTTATTCAAGCTCTGAAAATCATCTTGCTTATTGCTTGTGTCACTTCATATACTTTTTTTCTTTATTGACCGTTATGTCTCTTAAATAGCCTATCTAGGGTTTAAACAAAAATTTACATTTTTGTTAAATCATTGGTGAACTCATCCTCTTCGAACAACTTTAGGGTCTTTCTTTAATTGTTTCTTGAATTTTTCTAAGATCCTCTCATCATGGATATTTCTATTCATGATTTCTTGCTCATCAACCCTAAATTAAGAGCTAAAATAATTACTCTCTTGGATACTACTCGTGTTCCTTTTGATATTCATCCGAATATATCCTATAACACATTCATAGATGCATTTTCTCCGCACATCACTTTTCCATCTAATCCCCCTTCTGATCTTGTTTCCTTTAACAATGATCCACCTTTATACATAATGATTCACATCAAATATGTTGGTGTAAAACAAAATATAGTATATAATGAATCTAAGATTAATCTATGCACTTTATCATCCATTGAGTCTATCGGCCTTTTTACTGTTTATGTTAGTCCTTCATCTATTTTTCTTTACACTTATGATGGTTTTATTCATCCATGCATAGGCCGTATCACTTTACCCTTCAATGACAGGCCAAAAACTCTTCATACGGTATTCTTTTTCATTGAATTTCTAGTTCGATACAATTTCTTACTTGGTAGACCATGGCTTCATGTCATACAAACAGTACCCTCTACAATGCATTGATGTGTTAAATTATTACATGAGGGTGTAGAGTATATAGTTGACAGTGATCGTGAACCATTCAAATATTGCACCCGCGATTCAACCACTACCCTTCATACTCCAACATCTATTAGTAGTTATGACCTCTACTTATGACCTCTATCCTCTGCATTACTATTTTTTATGGTCTTTGTGTCTTTCACCTCACAATATTTCTTTCATGCACTCCTCATACTTATCCTTTTACACTTGGGAAATCTTGACTTAACTACATTAGGGGAACTTTAGACCCTGATCATATAGATATTTCATTTTGTATACCCTTTGGTTGTGTTTTCATTTTCCATGATTCATTTCTTGGCTATTCACAAAATCTTACTCGATAGTATGCACATGGTTTTCCATTACCTCCTTTCACTGATGAATAATATGCTATGGGCATGTACAATTTATGCCTCAATGGTTGTTTACTTGATCATCTTGATACTATTTCTCACCAAGTCTCTTACGCTTCTCCATTTGGATTTGACCATGACAACAATGATCTCCTAGAAGAAGTTACATGATATTACTCTTCCTCATACATTTGGGGGGAATCAAACTTATCTTCCCCCCCCCCCCCCCCCCCCCCCCCTCCATTCACCATTATATGTCTATCACTTATGTTTTCACACTTTGAGATACCTACTTCATATATCTAGACATTCATCTTGCACACTTTGATACACTATTTTCATTACTCGATGATGCACTCTTGTGGCACAGTTCACACTTGATTGATGAGGGAATACTATATACATAAACCTCTCACACTGTGCATTTCACACTCTAAAAATTCACAACTTATTCTCACATTTACTATTACAAACTCAACAAAATTGATGCTTTACACACTTTTCTTACATCTTTTACTACATATTCTACACATTTTACACTGTATTCTCTCATCTATTTCTATACACACAACACATACTTACAATTGGTGCATTCAAAGTACATCCTTCTAGCATCACATTCTCAAACAACATACTACACATTGTTCTAACACCTTATTTTTGTGAACCATACTGTTCTAATCTACAATATATGCTTCATGATTGGATCTTTTTAGCGCACACATCATTACCAGAAAACATACTCTAGTTTTGTGGTTCATACTCGACTGTTGAGGGTCTACATATAAAATGAACCCCATAACACTCACACCCACTCTTTATGCTATACGATTTCATGATCACATCTTTTTATCTTACACATCACATTACACCATTCTATAATCTATGCTCTGCACTCTATTAATCAAATCTTTCTATCATACATGTCATTTGACCCATTTTCCGATGACACACCGTTGTTATATGGTTCATTCTTGACTGTTAAGGCATCATCTATAAATGAACCTCAACTCACTCATGGATAAATACACACTCAAGGGACATGCAGATCCTATCATATTCACATGACATTCCATTCCATCTCATCCATTACATACTACATATCTTGATGCATTTACTCTTAATTTTTTATGTTTACTTGTACAATTTTTACACATGCTAGATAGATATCTTGAATGTCATTATCTTCTTATATACACATGCATGTTCACTTTCCTTTTATTTTTTATCACATAATCTACATTGATCGATACACGTAACATAAATGCTTAGCGTAGTACCTCATACGAGTCCCACATCAGCTTCTGAGGGCATTAAATTTCATACACACATTACATGTGTTATTGTTTCATTATCTACTACTTTTTATTTACTAGCACACTACTAAATCAGATCATACACAATTTTTACATACTTTATATATTTCTAACAAGCTAATGGGTGCTTCATGTGCAACACTTGTCTTGCAAGAATTATTTTCCACCATGGGTTTCTAATGATTTCTTACTATTTCTTGTCATTGCGTGCCATTATTTGTGGGATTTTCCATATGTCTTGTTTGATCTCTACTTGTATTCTTTTGGCCAATTTTTCCTTGATTATCTTGTGACATTGTGAGAGATGTCCCATGTTTATAACATGATTTTCATGGTGTACATTGTTTTCTTGTCTATTATCTTACATCTTGTCTTCTACATGTGTGTTTATCTTTATTGCACTAACACTTGTTTCCTAGCCACTATTTGCATGTGCCTTGGTTTCTACCAATAACATTCCTTCTTACATAATAGTATCAATTCAGAATGGGTCCTTTTTTGTTCACATCCTACTAATGACGTCGCATGCACCCTAGGGGTGAATCAATCACCTCATTCAGAAATCTATAGTCACAGTTCAACATAATTCAACACTGAGTTAAAACAATCGACAATCTTAGACAGGTTTTAGAATCAGACTTGGGTCCTTATTCTAACACAATAACTAGCACCTAGATATAGACTTGGGAACCTAGGCACTTCAATCCCTTCCTAAGTGCCTATGACCATGGGGAAGATACATAGTTTTCCTTAAATCAACAAGGTTATAAAAATTTCATAGAATAGATAGAACAGTACAAGCACATTCCTCCAACAATCAGTACTCAATTTATCTTCCTTTCTCTTTGGATCAAACTCGATCAAAATGGATCAAAATTGAGCAAGAAAGGATCACACCATCTGTAATGGTGTATAAATTTCGGGAATAAGTAAAAGGATGGAGAATGAAACTAAAACTTTATCCCTACACTACTTCTTCCATAGCTTGAGATCACCTACAAAAATCACACTTGGCGTGAGATCGCCCAAAAAACTTGTTCTTATAGAAAATCTTCAGGATCATTTTTAACTCTTTCACTCATCACATGTCAGGTGCACATCTTCCTTTTTCTTTTTTTTTCAGCATTTTTTCACACTTCCTACATGAATTTCACACATTTGGATCAAAAATTTTCTATATACACATATTTGAATACTTTCTCATTCTTCTCTTTTGCATGTTCATTCTTATGGGAAGCGGTACTCACATTAATTACACTTCATGAATGATATCAAAAATAGGTACAATGTGACATTTATACACACAATTTGACCCCTAGGGTTATTATCATTTTTACTTCCTCTTCTCTATCTTCCACGCTTCAATTTATATCACTCTCATGCATTTTTGTCTCTCAACATGCTCTTCATCATCAATCTACGTGATTATCAGGTACACATCTATATTTACTTTATGTTACCTAGCTTTCACTCAACAACATAAAGTGAGGGAAAATGTAGACAATAAATTACACACTTGGGTACATTTCTAGGTTCTAATCACATGCATTGCATTCATAGGTTTCCAAAGGGATAAAAGTACCAATTGGTCACTATGTTTGGTTTCTTAGGTTCCTTTATGGTTTCCTTCTTGGCCTAGCACACCCTACTCCCTATTATGACCCTCGGTACTTCACCTTTTCTAGATTTGGACACCAGTGCCTAGCCAAGATGTCAGTGCCTAGGCGCTCTCATCCCCTCTAGGAACCCTAGAAATCTTTGTATATTACTCACTCTTTTTGGGTCTTTTCTAGTTGCTGGAAACCCTTATCTCTTAGGGGTCAGACTTTTAGTGAACAATTACAAAATTTAAGAAAGGGAATCATATAAATACAATGTTATGGGATAAAATTAAAGGACATCTACTATCACCACCTAAGGTTGCATCCACAAGGCATCTAAAGAGCATAAAAAACATCCCTCTAGCTTCACTTAAGGGATAAGGGATTGATTATCCAACATACACACATAGGAGGGGAAGTTTTTTTTCCATGCACACATATATTTATATTTTCTACATCTAGCTACTTGATCGCTATCAAATGTGACATGCATAAGAGCCATCTAAGGCACAATTCTACACACACATATAGAATTATATTGGGTCTGAGATGTAGTAAAGCACTTAGTTTTAAGATCACTTTTATGACATCAGAGGAAAATACGATCCCGATTTTGCATTAATTTATTATTAGGATTTGATGTGTTTAGGGGTTTTGCAGGTCATATCTTTATTACAGGTTATCCATGACATCAATGATCACTATGCAATATTATTGTGAAAGATAATGAAATAATTTGACAACTCAGTGACCATGCAAAGACCATTTTCTGAGCATCTTTGTAGATTGTAGCACCTAGACAGGTATCCAAGTACCTAGATGCCCCAATACTACCCTAGGCACCATGGTCCAACCTTCTTCTACACTTCTACATTTTTTTATGTTCGGTTACGACCTCTTGTGTTCAATTTTTACCAGTTCTCTATCTTCACAGAATCCAAGATTAATTACAAAATCAGTGAAGTATACTAACTCTTCATTGCACTTAGGGTTTCATTCATCTTGCTTATTGCTTGTGTCACTTCATGTACTTTATTACTCTAGTTATCATTGTGGCTCTAAAATAGCCTATCTAGGATTTAGACAAAAATTTATATTTATGTTAAATCACTAATCTATTAAATCCTTTCACTTCTCCTTCATTTATGAATTGTATCTTCAAAAATTTAGTATAACATATAGAAATATTTGCTTCTCATTCAAATCTGATTCTCAAGAAACCTACTATATGCTTCTAAAACCATCAATTAGACCATGGACCCTTTATTTGAAGACTACTACAACCTTTGACAATTATGGCATGTACTTATATACACTTCTCAAGGCTAGGATACTCTGTTAAGGCTCAAATAGACTTGTTATAGACATTAAAATACCCTTTATTTATTATTTAATTCATGCCTTTGTTATTGAAATCTAGAAGGGATATCATAAATCAATATGGCACACTTAACCAGAGCTTGGAGGATTGATTGAAAACAAACCTCAATAAATTACATAAGAGAAAATAAAACCTCAATAAACTACACAAGAGAATGAATTCAACAATTTTTTTCACAACCTTATACTATTTGGTATACTTCTTACAATATTTGTACATAATAATCAATTTTATCTTCTATTTTGGGCATACTAGGCATGTGTCTCCTTTATCTACTTATATTTTAGCATAGAATTGGTTATACTTAGTTTCTACTCAGTTGTATGACACATGGGAAGAGTATGGGAGTACATATATATCTTTGATACCGTGTGTCCTAATTTAAAAAATGGGGCTTATATCCAATTGCAATGGTATGGTCTGTGGGGATATGGAAGGTAGAAAATAATATAATCTCTTCATCAGAATATTTTCCTATCCTCTTTACACTTAAGGGGAAGATACCAAAGTTGTTGAATGAATTTGATACACGGTCTTCCTCCTAGTGGGGTGTTTTGGCTCCTCTTTTTGGTTTTTCTCTTCAAAATTTGTGTTTGTTTATTACACCTAATTCATCAAGCTCTCCTCAGTTTAAATTGGGAAGTGATCACCTCCAATCCTTCATCAAATTCTAGCAAATCTAGAATCTCCAAGACACAAGAAATGGAATCAAATTCCATCTACAAAATAAATAGTTGTATTCCTTCCATGTTTTTCATCTCTTTTCAAATTTATTGTTGCACATTTATTTACAATCATTTCATTACATTTTGAGTTAAATTTTAGTTTCATATCTTAGGAATTGACTACACTTTGTGTTGCAATTTTCATTTTAGATTGTGCTGGAATCAACACAACAAGACACCGTAAAAGAGATTTATTGCAAGAAAATAAAAAATGTCTACACACTCATTTATTTTCCTTTAAGTATGAAATTTCATTTCATAATTAAATGGGAGGAAATTTAGACACTCAAATTTGAAAAATTATCCTTTAACACTAATTATCTTGACATTGCACACTTGCATGTACAAATACACTCTCTTCACTCTTGCTTAGCAAACCCTGATAGATATTTGACTAATTTCTTATATTTGCACACCTTTCTATTATCAGTGTCATTAAACACTTCCTTAAACAACCATCCTCCATCCCATAAAGTCAAAACATTATTTTTGATCCCGTGGAAAACTACAATTTTCAATTGCACAACTTCATGAGATGGAAGAAAATGAAAGATGTGGAAAGAAAGATGAATGAATATGGGTGGAAATGGATGTAAAAGGTTTGTAACTTCAGAGATTGGGTTATTGACCAGATGGAGTCACCAGATGTGCTTTGCATGTGCATCCAAAGGCTGAATCTTAACAAGAACACATAAACTTGATGAAATGAAGTGGTAAGGTGCTTCAAACCTGTCTGACCCGGCATGCCAAAAATATTGGTACAAAATCACAGCACCCCTGAATGGCCTGAGTTTGAAATGGGGCATTTGGTGTGATCTGCATAACATTAGACCATTTCTCAAGCTGTCAAACTTGCAAACCTGAGATGGACCTCCAGAGAAAGCTGGTTCTTGTTCCTAAACTACCTACCACAATCTACTCTAATGCAGGCAAAGCTAATATATCCTAAAGTATCCATTCCAAGGAACCGGAGAGAAAGAGAGAGTGGAAGAGAGCCTACACTAAAGTGGTGATACACCAAAAAAGGAAAGGGGCGAGATACTCTACTGAGGGAGGATGAAACAGGGGATAAAGGAGATGAGGGAATCCAGACAGAAGTGACACAGACCCAAATCCTTATCCACCATGAAAACTCCATGAAACACAACATTTTCCACCTGTAAATGTGAAATACATGCACATGAAGGAAAAAAAATGGAGAGGCACAGAGAAACAACAAAACAATGCAAAGGGTTGAAGAACACCACATAAACATGATTTATTTCTCTAGAAGGTGCACAAACCATTAAATTTATTCTCATAGGCACAAATCTGATTTCCATGTGTAGGAGAAGGATTACAACTCAAATGGATCCAGGAAAAAAATTTGACAGAGTTTCCCCACATCCAAGAATGTCTCTCCTTCTGAAATGAGAAGTGTTTACAATATATAGCACGATGAAAACCAGAGAGAAAGAAGAAAACACATAATTTTCTCTGAAATCTGAACCACCAACCATTAATGCCCTATAAATCCACCTACAATATGTCAATTATGGCTCCCCATGTCTATTTGGCATGTTGGAGAAGGAAGAATGGCATATCAAATCAAATCTGGGTAGTTGAAGAAATCATATCCTGTATTAATGGATTGAAAGACATTTTCCTATTTTCTACTCACCAAATCCTGCTAAAAATAATAATTTACGCTTCCATGGTGTAGAGGAGGTCAAAAACCTTCCAATAGTACATAGTTTGTTGAATTTCAAGCACTCGATCGAAAGATATGCCCATTTGAATATATGAATCGAATCTATACAAAAATGGCAAAAAACTAGTTTTACAAAACGGATCCGCGGGCCTGAAATTACAACTTGCACCTTTTGCAAAAAAATGCAAAATTATAAAAAACCTCTCGTAGCCCCATATGCCTGAAATCTAGTATAGCCAAAAGCCTCCGCGGGCCCAAAATTGAAATTGTACTTTTTTGAGAAAGTAGAAAAAAATCCAAAGTTTCCTCAATGGCCTGCTTCCCTGCAACTGACAAAGGCCTAACATGTGGCTTCTCTGGGCATCAGTGAAGGTACGAATTACATGATATTTGCTGTTTATAATTTATGCCTTTTCAATACAAAATTCCAAAAATTCAAACTACCTCCGGTGACCCGCAGCAAATATCTTCGCCCGCTTTGGCTTGAAACATGGGCACGTGTCACCCTTTGACACGCGCAAGGGGCCTTAGACGGCATTTTCTCTTCATTTGGCGCAAAGATCCTCTGCGGGCTCGCGGACCCGAAATTATAATTTGTGCTTTTTAGCTATTGACGCGCGAAAAAGTGCAAAGTGCCAAAATATCTCCCACGTGAAACCGGCCTTGCCGGTCTGCAATCTTCCCATGGTGAAAAGTCTTCCCCAAGCCCGTCGCGGACCCGCTTTTGGCAAAAAATCCTTCCAAGGCCCGCTGGCAAAAAATCCTTCCAAGGCCCGCTGGCCCGTAACTTGCAAAATATGAGGAGTTAGAAGGAATTATTTATAATTTTGCAAAGGGGAAGAAATTTCCTATCTGATGGAAATTCTTTAGGGGACCTTAAGTGCTTAAAATATAAAAAATTCAGATTGAAGCACGAAAAGGGGGAAAATGGTGTTAGTTTACCAAAAATAAGTGTGAGCTTATTTTAGTCAATAGTTGTTTCACTACAATGTTGCGCATAAAACAAATAAGGTAAAGGTGAGGTGAGGAGGAATACATGTGAAGTCAAATAAGGTTGCACATCATTGAGAAGACTAGGATAATCATGAAGAGATCCTTTTTTTCATAGGAAGGACTATCTGTAGAAGCACAAAAATACCACCGAATAGAGTAAAATAACATATGACAGTGGACTGCCTAGCGTATGTTAAACCCAAGAAGTGTGCTACTTCCTAGAAAGACCATCAATACACTATTTAAAAACAACTTAATGTAAATAAATTATAGTAAAAGAAAAGTCCTATTGTAATGATATAATTTACGTATCTCATATCCTAACAATAGACTAGATTTAAGTTAAATATTGAATATACAAATAAATCTAGAGAAGGTAGGGTGTTTTCAAGGCTGACAGGTTTGGAAGATGTGTTTAAGAGGGTCTGGGTGTGATTGGGAAAGGTTTTGTAAGGTTTTGGGTAAGTTAGGAGCTCATTGGTTTGAGATAAATCACCAGTCACAGAGATCGGTATCAATTGGGTAACCAATGCCGATACCTGGTAATAGCTGATGCCGATTGGGTGACCGATGCTAGTAAGGGAAATTGGGTGCAAAGATTAAAATGAGGTGGTTTTGAGGTCTCTGTGATTGCACAGAGAGTTGGGGAGGCTTAGGTAAGGTGGTAGGATTTTATTAAAGACTCGGAGATGAAGAAATAGGTATTTGGGATGGGTACAAAGATAAAATGGGCAAGTGGTTGGGTGGGGGTGAGGTAGAAGAGATCTGGGAAGGGTAGAAGGTGAAAGAAAGTAGATAAATGATTAACAATTAGAATACTAAAAGAGATGACAAGGTAAAAATCACTTATTTTCCTAGGAGGGGTCATTTTTGAAACTTCTTGTTTTAAATGAGTCTCTAGGGGGGGCGCTTATAGGGTAGTATTTTATTTCATTAAAAATAGTATATTTTTACATTTTTGGGCTTTTTTAGGGTCTTAAAACTATATGACGAATGAGTTTAGGACCGCCGCCATGAGCAGGGTAGCAGTCATAGAAACCGCCGCCTTGCACCGAGTGGCGGTTCTGAACAGAATTCTTAAAACTCATGCTATCTTATTTTTTTTGGATTTTTGTTGTTTTGTCATGTTTTTGATGAGCTTGTTTCTTGAAATATGTCACTAAATTACTATTTTTTTTGTTTTGGTGGATGCAGAAGAAGGAAAAGTATATCTATTGGAGTCGCAAGAGGGAGTGTGACTAGCTCCCAATGATATTGGATTAGTTGACTTAGGATGAGACTGATACTCTTGAGAGAGCAAGCAAATGGAGGATTACATGGGTGCCCCATGTTACTCTTGTCAGTCACATACTATGTAAGTTGTTATCTTATTGGGATGCAAACTGGAAAAATTTCTAGTTTTTGAATGTTAGGTGTGAGTGGATGATCACACTGGAGGACATGTATTGGATACTCAGAGTTCTGATACTTGGGAGGAGGCTGACTTTGGAGATAGCAGGATCTAGGTCCATGTTGACTCAGTGGGCCACCTATATGGGGGATGTCATAATTTCATTTGGTTTGAAGAAGGGGATGAAGGTTTGATCCAATTATACTGCTCCCATCCCTATTATCTGTAAGGCCATCATGGGTATTTTGGATTCACAGTTAATCAGGGAAAAGGGATGTGATACACTATTATACTGCTAGGCTCCCATCATTTCACAGATTGAGTCACATGGTCATGTCAATGCTTGGAGAGCTGATATACTTGGTAGCACTTATCATGACCTGTATCAGATTTTCAGGTTACACGGGTAGTTTTTGATTCACCCCACATTGATTATGATTTGTGTTTACAAGTATATTGTCCCCTATTGGAGGGGAGTGCCAATATAATACCCATGGGCCATTAGGGTAGCTAGATGGATGGTGATGTCAGTTAGTAGAGTGCCACACTAGCAAGTGGCATATTTTACCACAATAGACATGGTGCACATTCTGTACCATGATATGTCAGGTTTGTGGGGACAGGATGCGACCACAGTGATAGCTTGTGTCACCACTGGTTAGTTAGTTGATATAATGGGGAAGGTCAAGATTCACACCTTTGGTTGAGTTCCTTAGTAGTTTGACCTTCTATATATTGATATGCTTCCCCCAGTGGTACCCGTGTATAGGACCATTAAGAAGGCCTGGAAGGGCCCCATAGGAGATCCAGGTTGGAAAGTGGTGACTCCAGGGGTTCTTATTATAGTTAGGTGAGTCATTCTTGCCTGACAAGAAACTGGTTCCGCTCATGCACCCTTACTTTAGATTAAGGCTGCACTTGTTCATAGTGGAGAGGAGGATGGGCCCATAGATGTGGAATCTGAATCTGAGAAGTATACAAGATATGAGACTAGAGAGTAGTTGGTTGAAGAGAAAATGGGTGGAGAGGAGATTGGCGACAAGGGATTGGGTGGTGAGGCTAGTGGGGAAACTCACATAGAGGAGGAGAGTGATCATGATTGGCATTATACTCAAGATGGTTTGATAGCGGAGTGGGAGGAGGAGGCCACAGAGGAGGAGACACTTGTCTCCGAGGGACCATTTCCTCATGATGGAGAGGGATAAGATGAGTCTGTGATGGGACAATGTATCCCTTCTAGTTTTGGGGAGGCCTCGCAGTCATCAGCTGTAGCAACTACAACCACTGACCCTACATGGATTCCTAGAGATCCAAGTATGTTGATCCTATTCTCTTGAATTTGTTAGTCAGAAATTTTAGTTGGTATTTCATTTTGTTTTGTTTTCGTAACTTTCTAACTCACTCTTTTTTTTCTTGCAGTGACTCCACAAGAGTTGAAAGAGATTATTCATCAGGTGTGTGTGGACACATTACTGATCCTCTTAGAGAAGACCTGAGCTAAGTTGACTGAGGATACAATACAACCACTAATAAATGATAGAAAAATTGATGTGTTTGTGCCCATATGGAGGGTAGTGGATATTATGACCTCTCTCCGTACTCAGGTGACAGCGTATGAGACAGCTAAGTGATTGATGAGGCAAAGTCGCTCTTGCAATGAGACCATATCCAGTGGCTTCCACCATGAGAAATCACACCATTCAATACATTCTCATCGTCGTATACATGGTAGGAGTCTAGAAAATAGACGTGCACCATCACAGGGATCCCATAGGGATTGATAGGCCATTGGGCCTTTTATTGCTTAGTTTCCATTTTTTAGGAATGGATATGATTTTTTTATATCCCGGAATCATTGCGAGCATTTTGATCATTCCTAGTGCATGATGATACTGTACACAAAACTCGATTTATTATGATATATACAAACTCTTATTTTTGGTTCGACAATTCCTTGTATCTGAGTTGACTTCTTCATGGTTTATTTCATATGTGTACTCTAGATGTTATAGAATTTCTACTTTTGAATTCTTTTCATAATGTATACAATGGATATGAGTGCTAATAGAATGATTTCTTGTATTTTATAATGCTGATATATGATAACCGAAACACATTTTAATGCTAAACCTTAGTTTCTCTAAGAAATTTGAAAGAGTTGATGAATCGTATTGGACATTGTGCACCACAATGAAGTTGCACTCTAGTTTAATCGTAATGGCTCCAACATAATCAAAAGGAAGAATCAATCAATAACTGAATAACTTGCATAACAGAACAAAGCTTACACATGTAGAGAAAGACAACAAAGTGTCTTGGCATACTCATAAATTAGAAATGAAAGGGTACATATAAGGTGCTGAGTAACCCTAGTGTATGACTCATAAGCAAACCCTAAACCTAACCCTAAACCTAACCCATGTGAGATGACCCTACAAATGTGAGTGGAGGACACATAGGATAACTCACACCAACACCCCCCTTCATCGAAGCTGGGGTAGTGGCTATGATGAGTTAGACTGAAAGAGAAGACACTCCTAAATAACTAAGAAAGATGTGTCAATGGGGCCTGGAAACTAAAGGCTTGATAAGGTGCCCATATAAAAACAACATCTTCCTAGAAGAAGAAGAAGAAAATAAGGACTACATATCCCAAAGAAGATGAGCAGCTACAGAAGACCTCACCCCAAGAAGAGACCGTAGAAGTAGAAGTCGAAGAAGACTCATTCTTGGTTTCTGGTTTCTTAAGGTACCAAGAACCTCAATAGGTGGAGAAGTAGAAGTTGAAGAAGACTCATCAAAATTAACACTTCTCTCAATATATAGCTCATGAGAAGTAGGATTCATCAATCGATATCCCTTCATGCCATTAGGATACCCTACAAAGATACAAGGTTTGGATTGTGGTTCCAAAGCCTTGTGTTTATTCTTGGGAATCGGAGCCATAGCCTTGGATCCAAAGAATCGAAAGTTCTCAACATCAGGTTTGCATTCGAAACATGCATCACAGGCTGTCATCCCTCTTACTACCTTATGTGGTGCACAGTTCTGAATGTAATTAGCACAATTCACTACTTCAACCCAATACTATAGAGGAAGAGACTTCAAGTGAATCATACAAGTGGCCATCTCTTTAAGAGTATGGTTCTTTTTTTCTGCTACTCCATTCTGCGAAGGGTTGTATGCAACTGTATGTTGCAAGGACATCCCTTCAGAAGTACAGAAATCCATGAACCTATTGTTTACATATTCTCCTCCATTGTTGGTTCGAATAACCTTGATAAACCATTCCGCCTGTTTCTCAGCAAGAGCCTTAAAGTCCTGAAAATATTTAAAGACTTCATATTTAAGCTTAAGAAAATATACCAAAGTATATCGCGAATATTCATCAATGAAGGTCAACACATAAAGAGCTCTAGTAAATGAAGGAGACAGAAATGGATTAGAAATATCACTATGAACAAGATCCAAAATACGAGTAGCTCTCCAAGCTTTTCCTTTGTCAAATTTCTTTTCAGGATGCTTTCCAAGGGTACAACCCTCACAAAGACCCTTAGAAAACTTGACGTGGGGTAACCCGTTGACCATTTCATTTTGGCTTAATTTTTCAAGGTAGCAATAATTTAGATGTCAAAATCACTCATGCCATAGCTTACTAACCTCATTTACATGATTGAGAAAGGTAGTGGACTTAGAATCAGAAGTAAAGTGGGAAAATGTATACAAACGTGAATGGTGATCCAACTTTCCCTCAGCCACTATAGTGTCATTGTTAAGCTCACGAATAATCACTGAGTTAGGACCAAATTCCACTCACATTTCTTCACCAAGGTGAGTAATTTGGTAAACCAATAGGAAATTGGTAGAGAGATCAGGAAAACTCAACACTTGGTTGAATGTTCTCACCATCCATCTCTACCGATTCACTACCAGAAACCAACACTTTCGTATCATTACCCATCGTGATTTGGGACATACCACAAGGTTCAATGTTGGAGAAATCAACATGCGAAGAAGCCATGTAGTGTGAGGCACTGGAATCTATAATCCATGTTAACGAAGGATAAACTTTGGCTACAAGGGCCTTTCCTTCCTTCTTATCATTTTTATAACCTTTTGCAATGGAAGACTCGGCCTTCGGAGCATTTTGTTTGATGGACTCAGGAACACCTATTTGATTTTTCTCAAGTAAATGAGTAAGGTGATCAATTTGTTTTCTCATACATGTATGCTCTTTATGACAATGCTTCTTGCAATAGGAACACAAATACTTGTCTTTCTATGCTCTAGGTTCAGAAGTTGAAGCGTTCGTGTTATTTTTAGTATTGGTCTTGGTTTCCTTCTTAGGTTGATCCTTTTTTTCTTTCTTCTTTTCAGTCTTATTTTCCTTACTAGTACTTGTTATAAGGGCATGTGACTTGGATTTTAGAGACCCCATTTTAATGAGTTTTTCCTGTTCTTGAATGAGTTGGGATGAAAAATAGTCAAAGGAGGGCATTTTCCAATCATTGCCCAAGGTAACTTTTGTAGCGTAAAAATTTGACACGAAGACAAAATATTCGGGACCTAACTTAGAGAGAATCAATAAGACCAGTTAAGAATATTTCTTCTCTACTTGACATTACTTTAACAATGATCTAGTGTGGACAAACTTCGAGAATAATGGTTGTAGGTTTTCAAAATCACTAGGGTTTAAACATAGTAGTTTGTTTTCCAACTCATGCACTCTCATGTCATTGTGTTATCCAAACATTTCATCTAACATTGTCCACACAGACTTAGGTGTTTTAGACGACTCAATGTGGAAGAGCAGGTCAAGAGAAACAGACATACAAAGAAGACCTAAAGCTTCATCACTATGGTTTAACCACTTATATTTTTTAGGGTCGTTGTTTGGTTCACTCTCAGTTCCCATGGTGATGCGGAACAACCCTTTACCCCTTAGTTTCATAATTATTTTTTATCTCCATTCGAAGAAGTTGAACGACGTAAGCAAAGGAATTGAAAGTGCATCCATAGTGAAGAGAGAGAGAAGGAATGTAGAAAAGAAACACAACCACCGAAGACAATATAATAATCCCCTGCTTTCGGCACTTTATAGTTTAGTGTGTTGAATACAATCAGGTCCAAGCATGCGTCATTAAACACTTGGTAACTCACCTTGCAATCAACGTAATAGCACACAAGAGAGGAGACCAAAATCGTGTTTCGTGGAGCACAGCAAAGTGACACTGTACACAAGCACAATATCAAAAAAATAGGAAGGAGGTGAAATCAGATCTTGGTTGTGAGAAAAAGTGTCTCACGTCGCAAATGATATTCCCTTGCTGCAAACTGTGGCGGATGTGCTCACTAGTTGCAAGTAATAATAAGGGTAATATAAAATGATTAGATGAACTCAAGATGAGTTCTGATGATCTTCAAAATGCTAGAAAGGCAAGTGGAAGACAAGAAGTGCTCATAGTGTCTCTACACACTTGAGCGCATGATTAGTAAAAAAAATCAACAATAACGTGTTAAAATTTACCGTTTGGAAACGTCCGATTTAGCTAATTTTAGAGGTATTTGGACTAAAAAATGAAAAAGAATGTTAATTTGAAAGATGATTTTTAAAAAATATACGTTATCTAATTGTAATAAAAAACTAGATTTAATTAATTTTGATTTATTAATATCTAATTTAAAAAACTTAATTAAATATTTAAAATACTTTCCTTTAAAAAATTCATCGTTAGATCAAAAAATTCTATTATTAGAAAACAACGTTTAAATATTTAAAAGGATTTTGTTTTATTTTAAAATAGAAAGACATTAAAATAATGGAAAGTAAAAAAATTACCAACAGATTAATAGCTTTTTGTTTTTTAAAAAATTAGAAAGTATTTAAATAATACTTATCAAAAAACAAGAAAGGAAACCTACCAAAAAATACTTACCAAAAATGCGTGCCAATTTGGGAGTTACCAATTTTGTAGGCCACGACAGAGAATACCCGGTGCGTAGTTATGGAGGGAGGAGGGAGGGGCATGCAGGTAGAGGCCACGACAGGGCAGACAGGTTGGTTGGACCCATGAGCAGATTCAACCCAGCAAAAAATCAAAAAAACGCACGAACGCAGCTATGAGCACCTCTGAATTGTTTTTTTTTGTTTGCATCAACCACGTTCAGAGAAAGGAGTTGATGAATCATGTTTGGTTGGAAGAAAACATGTCTATGATTTTTAAAGTCAGTGAGGAGCAGCCACGAGCAGATTCGACCCACAAACTAGCAGCGAACTCCTAAAAAAAAGTAAACATGTCCTCAAAAAATGTAGGGCAAGGGGGCAGCCACGAGTAGATTGAATGAGTCGGTTGTGGAGGAGGAGCTCATTGGAGAATACCAAATGCAAAACCTCTAAACCATAAATGAAAAACTTGTATTCTGTAGAAGGACATGCAAAAAAGAACACAGAGAAACCAAAAACATAGATCTAAAAAAATTTCAGTTTAATAATTTTTTTTAAAAAACCTCTATTTTAACGGATCTCTAAATGTAGTTGCAACTAACTAAATTTAGCTGCAAAACCCTTGAAATACTCAAGGAGATTTGTACATGCACTAAGAACACAGCAAATCAAAAAAATTTCCAAGAGAAACTTGTTAAATACGTTAGCAAGGAAAAACCATAATATAATGATCGAAAACTTGCATGAGGAGTTTAAAAAAAATGAAAAACAAGAGTAATCACAATTTAAAAAAATGAGTGCACGTTTACCTAATCTCAGCTCTAATACCATGAAAGAGTTAACGAATCATATGGGAAACTATACACCACGATGAAGTTGCACTCTAGTTGAATCGTAATGGCTCCAACGTAATCACAAGGAAGAATCGATCAACAACTGAATAACTTGAATAACAGAAAAAAGGTTGCACATGTAGAGAAAGACAACAGAGTGTCTTGGTATACTCATAAATCAGAAATGAAAGGGTACATATAGGGTGCTGAGTAACCCTAGTGCATGACTCATAAGAAAACCCTAAACCTAACCCATGTGAGATGACCCTCCAAATGTGAGTGGAGGACACATAGGATAACTCACACCAACAAAATTTTCAGTACTTCGTATTTTTTGGAAAAACGTGGTGATAAAGTGATATGATAGAAAGATTGAAATTTCCCAACTCCCAAGCCCACACAAACGGTAAAATATGAGGGATCAACACCAAGAGCTAGGAGGGGCGCAAGTCACAATGATTTTTTGAATGGCAATGATGAGAGAGAGAAAAGGATTTGACAAAAAAACCAAATTGAGAACCTGCCACTTGACTCTACGCAAGTTTTCTATATAATATAAAATGTGATTTACTTTCTAATTTATCTAGACTTAGATCCGTAGATGGCCACTTAGTTGAAAAAATATGGTTTTGAGGTTTTAAATTCTTTTTGGAATTTTGGACATCTAACTCACTTTGTTTTGATTTATGATTTCACTGTATTTGAATAAACTATTTTTATCTTTCTAATTTGTCGAAGATACCCCATATACCTTGCCCCATACTACCTATAGGAAGAATGGGCTTATCACCATGGAAAAGACATGGGAGAGTAAGGGAACTTCTTTCCTTTCCCAACCCTACGCCACTAGCAAGAGACGCAGGCTCAACACCAAAGGTTGGTAGGGCAAAGAAATGTGTAAAATAAAATTTTTCATTGATTTGCAGTTGACATGTTTATTTGGTAAAACTGTTTAGAATGTTCTTGTTTCTAAAGAGATGTATATGGGATAGGTGTGATACCATGAAGCTTCTAGAACAGACCGTAGGAAATGACAATTAATCTAGAAGAAACTATGGGTAGATCCAAGTATGCAGGCCTTGTTATGGTAAATGTCAAAGCTTGTCTTTTATTTTTTAAACTGATGAGATGATTTGGAAATAGTTGGTGATACCATGAAGATTTGAATGTTTTCCAATATTTTTAGAAGTTTTTAGGAATTGCTTATGAGAATAAGTCCCTTGATTAAAAATTTATGAGTTGGAAAATAAGATGAAAATGAAATGCGGATGAAGTAATGTACATATGGAAATGTATGCGGATCATGCATAATACCTCTTTAGGTGAAGAGAGTTGACAGATTTTCTAAACTCTTCAAATTCTAGTGTACATAGGTGAAATGCCCCATTTTTGTAGTATTCAAATACTCGATATGGGCCAAAGCACTAGAGCCTGAACTTCCTACCTTCACCATTATTTTTTTCTATCAGGACATCAAGTCTTACTACGAGATCTCCCTCATATATTTTACATTCGTAAAACTTCTTGTTATACTAACAACACATCCAGTCAACATAAAATATATGTCATTGTTCGAAATTAAGCCTAGCCTCATCAAGGATTTCTAGTTGAGAGATTCGCGCCTCTCGATAGGCTTGCTCTCCCAAAATTCTTTGTAATGAGATGTAGAGACTAGGTATTTCAAATTTGAGTGGTAGAACTGCTTCTAAATCGAATACTAAAAAAAGGGGGTTTCCCCCGTTGGCATTTTTATTGACATCCAATAGGCCCAAAATGCCAGGTATAAATTTAAATGTCAATCACATTTATTATCCTTAACCAATTTTAAAGAGAATGTATTTCAACATTTTGTTTGTTTCCTCATCTTGTCCATTGGCCTAAGGGTAATATAGAGAGGTCGTGTGATGATTGGTCTTAAATTTCTCACATAGTTCATGTACCTCATCATTCTTGAAGGAAATTCCACTATCAGAGATAATGAATAATGGGACACTGTACCTATAAATTATTTGGTTCATAATGAACTTAACGATTATGGAACTCGATACGGTGTAAGAGACATGACCTCTACCCACTTTGTGATTTACTATGTAGCCGTGATTATAAAGTTATCAATGTCAGTTGATGAGGGAAAAAAATTCCCTATAAAATGTAGACCCCACGTGGAAAAGGGCCATGGTGTTTCAATCGGTTGTAGAGATTGTGCTGGTATGTGAATCTAATGGGAGAACGATCGGCATTTATGTCACTTGTGCACAAATTCTACCACATCATGTTCTAATGCGGGACAAAAGTATCCCATCCTATGTATCTTCCGAGTAGTGGCATGGACTCTGAAGTGGCCTCCACATACTCTACTATGTGATTCATATAGAATATTCTCAAATTCTTCTTCATCAACATATATTAATAACATTCCATCAAAGGCTCTGTGATAGAGAACTTGTTCCATAATCACGTACTTGGTGGCTATAATGTGTAACAAAATCCTTTGTTTAGATGTAGCCCCCTCGGGTTATGCCTTGTCCAAAATGAAATTGATTATGTTAGTGTACCAAGGGCACACACTGATTGGGGGCTTAATATCTACATGGTATACAAACTCATCTGAAAATTCTACATCAAATAGGTTGCCTCCATCGATTGGGTTATCAAATAACCAATCCATAATAACTTGTCCTTTTACAGACTTCTAATTAATGAAGGTCAACTTTAATTCACCTATTATCATTATAAAGCGCACAACCCTTTTAGATAGGAAACCTTGAATTAGATAAGTTCACAAATGATCGGATTTTATGATCACCCTTGTTTCTTGGTTCAACATATAATGTCTCAACCACTTTGTTGCAAACACTATAGATAGGAACTCCTTTTATGCCTTTGTGTAACATCTCTTGTAGTCAAACAATGTTTGACTGATAAAATAAACTGCACCTTCATGCTTATCATCATCTTCCTGAGCTAACATGCAAGCTAGTGAGACATATATTTCCCTTGAATATAGAATGAGGGGCCGATCTGATTTAGGAGGCATAGGTGTAGGAGGTGAGAGTAAGAATCATTTTATTGATTCAAACACCTCATTATATTCTTTCATCCACTCAATGTAGCAATGATTCTTTAATAAATTGTTGATTGAATAAATAACAAAGGTTAGATCAAGGATAAACCTTTGTATTGCACTGATTTTCCTAGGAAAATACCTTACGCTAGATTCATTTGATGATGGGGTCATCTCCAGTAATTCTCAGCCAGATCTACATCAATCCCTCGTGAAGATATGATGTATCCTAACAAATTGCCCCCACTTACACCGAATACACTATTTTTGGATTTAGCATGACTCCGTATTTGATTAACGAAGAGAGAATGATGTAAATCACCTCAGGGTGATCACATCATTTTCTAGCTTTGGCTATAAGGTCATCAATGTAAGACTCCACAATATTGTGGATAAGATCATGGAAGATGTATGTCATGGATCGTTGCTAATTTTCTCTAGCGTTCTTTAGCCCAAATGGCATGAATGCATAGTAATAGGTTCCGTAAGGAGTGATGAAAGTTATCTTGGTTTGATCATCCTCAGAAATCCTAATTTGGTTGTATCTCAAAAATCCATCCATGAGAGACAACAACTCATAACTATATGTCACGTCAATAATAACATAAATGGAGGGCAGTGGGAAATCATCCTTGAGAAATAATCTACTAATGTCCCAAAAGTCAATACAAACACAAATATTCTTGTTCTTTTTTAGAACATGAACGATATTAGATATGCACTAGGAATATTCAACCGGTTTGATAAACCCCACTTGCAAGAGTTTCATCACTTCTTCTTTCACCATGAGAGCCACCTTTGGATTCATAGACCTTGAATTTTATTTAATTTTATTGACATCCAGCTTGGTGAAAAGGTTATGGACCGCAACATCGGGATCAATCCCTTTCATCTTCGTGTAATTAAAAATGAAAGATTTTGAGGGTTCTTTGATAATCTATGTGTATTTCTATTTCCTCTGGAGTTAGCGAGGATCCCATCTTTAGAATTATTGGTTGTTCCTCCGTCCTAATGTTTATATAAATCGTTCCCTCGATCAAGGAGGTGTTTCCTTCCTCAAACATAGGTGGGGATAGAGGTAACTCTAAACCCCCCTCTTACCCTACGACATAAATTTCAAGACCTTCCCTAGAGGAAGAATCTATCATGGGATTTCCAAAGTAGGAAGAAGAATGTGGGATAAGGGAAAATTCAACCTTGTGATGAGTAAGGTGCAATTCCACATAAGAGTTTAAATACCTAGGAGTTTCTTTATAATTTTCAACATGGTATGAGATGATAGACTTGTTCTCGGCTTCTATGTATGTCAACATTGGGGTTATTGGTATTCTGTGAACCAAAGGTTCAACATGAACCGACATCGTGAAGTTTGTATCTTCCAACTAACTGTTTGGAGTGAAGCGAGAAGTAGAAATTTCTATAGAATTTGAGATAAGGTTTTATTCTCATGGAATTTCTTTGATTGATATGAAGTCAAACCATTTTATTAGATTAAGCACTACTATGTTGTAGAGTTGAAACTTCTTGGATTTAGTCTCGTATACCTCAGACACTTGATTTATGAACAGTTATGAATCACCTAGCACTCTAATATTATCAACACCCATCATTTTAGCTACAATGAGGCTAAGAAGGAGGTCTTCATATTCAGCCCCATTATTAATACACTTGAAGTTTAACTTAAAGAAAAATGGCATAAATATTCCTTAAGGAGAGGTAATGATCACACCTACCCTTGTGCCGAAGCGACACCTAGCTCCATCAAAAGGGAGATTCCAACAGTTATTCAGAAAATGGATGTTGGATCGTTCTTCGTATATTCTTCCTTTTCCTTTATTACTTCCACCATATAGACTTTTTCTGCTAGAAGAGAGTTGAGTCCTAGGGCATGTCTTATTCCCATAGAATCAAATGGAAGGATAATAGGTAGATCCTTCTCCAAAAAATTGAAAATATTTTTTGTGGTTCCTAATGATAATGTCTCTATAATGATGGTTTCATCCTTGACCGCCATAATTCCCTCGATCAAGCCTATGACTTATAACTATGTTGTGGGCACCAGTTTTATTTCTAGTTTTGAAACTGTAAGATAGGAAAAATACACTACTAACAAGGAATTAAAATACCAAAAATCATACCTCCTCCTTCACGTTCCATAGCAAACCTCAGAATGGGCTAGGAAACATGGATTGAGCCTTGATTATGTCATATGTAGGTGATTTTCTTCAAGACAGAGCAAGGAATTCCTCTAACAATGATCCACTTACTTTTCACTAGATGGGAAAAAGGATTATGGATTTGGGGTACTTTAGAATAAGGCTATTTGGGCATTAGGATGAGGCAGAAGGATGTTCTTTTCTCAAAGGATGTAAGAAATTAGATAGGGCATTCAAGATTATTCTTCGTGTATTTAGAGGGGAGGGGTAAGGCTATATTTATAGCTTGGGGGAGTGATTAACTTAGAGTAATTTAAGTAATCATGGTTTGAAAATGTGGGCAAGACTAGGTGAGTGGGGACCACAAAGAGTGGGTGAGGATTTGATTTTGGATTTTTAATTCAATAGTAGAAAAATATGGAGAATAATGACATGTGAGGATTTGTTTTTTTTTGGATTTTGAAATGGATAATTAATCAAATTATATTTGATTAATTTGAAGTGTATTTTTGTGGGAAATGAGGAAGGGGAATTAATTGATTTAGGACAGATGTGAAATTAGGGTGTCTAAATTTTCCCCTCTTTGGAAGAGTACTATAAAAGTAGTGTTCTTTCAAAGAAAGTAGACGAGATGGGGGAAGAATTAAATCTAATTTTCTTAAGAAAAAAGTAGAGAGAATGTTTTTTGGGGAGAAAAGAAGGTGGTGAGTGATAGATGTCATGGTATCCTCCAAGACAAAAATGTCATGAGAAGATGTGATTTTAGACAGATATGATGATGCCCCCTCGATAGGGCTGACGAGAATGGAATAGACGAAAAAGATCTCAAAAAGAGGAGACATGAATTATGTGGAGAAGAGGATGATAATGGAGTGGAAGAGATTGGAATGATTGCACAATGCAAATGGAGAAAGGATTCAATTAGCCTCAAATGCTAGGTGTGAGGGTGTGTGGGAAAGAGAAAAGGGAATGGATAGGATTGGGGAATGATTATGAGAGGAGTAAGAAAGGTGAAGAGTAATGGAGATAGGGGAGGGGAAAAAAGGAATGAAAGAGGTAGAAAAAAATAAGAGAGAGGGATGATAGGGGAAGAAGGGAATGATGACGAACAAACAAGGAGAAAACATGAAAAGGACAGAGTAGAGGGTGATAATAAATGAAGGAATCAAAATTGATAATAAAGAGGGATACATGAAAGTGAAAGAAATGATAGAGTTGAGAAAATAAGGAAACATGGAAGGATAAATAAGAAGGAGAAGGCGAGGTGGGAGTAGGGGGTGAAATCAACAAAAATTAAAAGAGGATGAAAGAAGAAGTATAACGGAGAAAAAAAATAAACTATGAGGGGCGAGGAAAGTGTGGAAACGAGTAGATAAAAGAAGAGAAACAAATATAGAATGAATGAAAAGGTAGGGGTGGTAGAGAAAAGGATAAGTTGTCAGAAGAAATGTGAAAAGTAGGGGAGAAGAAAGGAAGATAAAGTGAATAAAAGGAGAAGATTGAAGGAACTGTGTCATTGCGAGGAAGACCAAGGAAAATAATATGGAACAAACCATATGGAGATGCATGTGGAGGGTGGTATGATAAAAAAGACATGACAATGCTGAAGAGATAGGTTTTTGATGGGGAAGTAAGGAGGAAACGCGATGAAAAAAGGGGAAGAAGACGATACAAGGGGAAGGGAAATAAGATGAAGGGTGGGAGAGAGATGAGGATAACAAAGAAAATGATGTAGAAGGAAGGGAATACAACAAGGGGAGAATAAGTAGAAAGTGAAAAATATGAGGAATGTAAAGAGAAGAAAGAGGGGAGGAATGACAAAGACTGGAAAAGAGGGGGAGATGCATGAAATGCGAATACTAGGATTACGAGAAAATAGACAAAGGATGTATGATGAAGACAATAAAGATATTGAAGAAGGTGAAGGTAAGATGGAGAGAATGGTAAGAAGTGACAAGAAAGAGTGGGATTGGGGTAAAATAATATGAGAGAAAAGAGAATGGGGGATAGAAGAGGTAATGCCAATGAGGGGATGTTAGGGAAATTCCACTAACAATGAGTGACGAGGAAGGGTGAGAGAAAAAAATAAGAAAATCAGAAAGGTAATAAGGATTGGAAAGGGTAATTCAAATGAAGGGACATTTGGGAAAGCCCACTAATAATGAGTGGTGGGCTTCTCATGATATTAGTGAGAAGCAAGGGCTCATCACCGAAGAAAAAACATAGGCGAGTGAATTCCCTTTTTTTCTTGTTTCTTTAATATTTATTTTGAATGTTTTTTATTTTTGTTTTTGAATTTTTGAATGTTTTTTCAATATTTTTATGATTTAATGAGAATGAATCTCTACGCTTTTCCCCATGCCACTTGTAAGAGGAAAGGATTTATCACCGAAGATAAGACATAGACGAGTAAGGGCACCTTTCTCCATTCCCAGTCTCACACTACTAGTAAGGAGTGTGGGATCAACACCAAAGAGTATGAAGGACAAAAGATTTGACGATGAATTATTCATAAGTTATTGAATTGATCATTTTTTACAATAGTGCTTTGTATTTGGGAAGGAACATCTGCCCCCAATCATAGCCCCACATGACTAGTAGGACGTGAGGGTTCATCACTGAAGACTGAGATGGATGACCAAACCAACTGGGTAAAGAAGTTTAGAGCTTTGTTATGAAAGAGAGAATGTCATTGAAGGGAATATATTACCATCAGTAAGATTCTAGGTATGACCATAGGTGAAAATGACTGAAAATGGGAGATATGATAAGAAGTATGACGCTCACAAACTTAATAGGATCTATATTAGCACCTGTCTCATGATGATAAATATGAAGATGTGATTTTGATAAATAAAATATCTGCCAATGGAAATGAATAAATTTAAATTATTTAGAGATAAGAAAGATAAAAGGAACAATGTACACGTTGTTCCCGTAATAGTGAACATCTCAAGGATATAATTTATTTAAATGAACTGCATTAATTGGTTCATCAAGATCTTGACCATCTTCAGTGGCCAACTTATAGGATGCAGAGCCAAATTTGGCTAGGGTCCTAACCAATTAGGCTAGAATTTTCCTTGTTTTTCTCGCTCTTTAGTGGTATTGTTTTGATTTTATTTTAAAATGAGGTCACCAATTTTGAATTCTCTAGGTCTTATCTTTTTATGATAACTGTGTTGCCATCAGTTTTCATAGACTTGAAGATGATTGAGAACATTAAGTCATTTTTCATCGAGAAGCTCAAGCTCTTGAAGCCGTGACTATCGGTATTCATCCTCATTAATTAAATCTTTAAGGGATATTCTCAAGGATGGGAGTTCTATCTAAATAGGTAAAATGGCTTCATAACCATAAACGAGGGAAAATGGGGTGGCTCCGGTAGGTGTGCGGTAAGATGTAAGGTAAGCCCAAAGAGTGGGGTAAATTTTAGTATGCCAATTACATCCATGGGTGTTGAAAATATTTTCCATGATGGATTTTAAGGTATTATTGGTTGCTTCCACTTTACCATTACCCTGAGGGTAGTATGAAGTGGACCACTTAAGTTTGATGTGAAAACATTTGGCTAGGTCTTTTACATCCTAGTTTTTAAATGATTTGCCATTATCTATGACCAGAGTGGATGGAATACCAAATCGATAGATGAGATTATTAAAATGAATTTCGATATTTGACTACTGGTAACATAAGTGAGAGGCATAGATTTTGTTAGTGCTCGATTCAATCTCGCCCTGTTTGTTCAAAAAAATTTCAATCTACGTGGTTTTCAAGTATTTTCTATTTCCTTGTGTGGATGCGTATAATTTTTATCTTTACTAGGGTGTTGTTGTAAATCTGTTTCTATGGTCGTGGATCACATTGAGCTAGGTATTGTTTATTGTTTCTCTATCCATGATAAAAAAAAATTAATTTGGGTGTGAATCTGGGGTTTCCCTTTCTTTTTATTTTTCGACGGTCATGTTTTCCCTGTCAAATTTTGTCCCAACGCCCATGGATATGTGGTCGTCTTTAATCAGACATGTCATGGCGAGTCTATTTGGTGAACTTGTCACTTTTTTCACAATTGTAAAAAATTCCAAATTGGTCCCATGGCCCCAATATTTTCTAATTGGCTATTCAACAATATGAAGTGGCAAAGAAAATTTATTACTTTAACCCTGAAGATGTACACTTGTCATAAATCAAGCGGTTGTGGAAAGGAAATCCCTTTTTTGTTTTGAGGCATTATGACGAAATGAATGAAAATATAAAAGGAATGCCTAAGGCCCAAAAAAGGACACATGGTGGTTTGAAAAGTCAAAGGTGGAGAGGTGGATCGTCGGAGCATTTTGAAGATTTTGGCCTTTTCGTGAAAAGGAGCAAAGTTATAAAATGAACCGTAATTCTGCTGGGGACTAGATAAAGCCACATGTTGAGTCAACATTGAAAATTCAAAGTGGGGAGGTGGGTCGCCAAAGAACTTTGGGAAATTTGGCCTTTTTGTAAAAAGGAGTAATGTATAAAAGTGAAGCGCGACCCTCGCAAGTGCCTAGATAAATCCACGTGTTGAGTCTACATCAAAAGTGGGGACATGGGTTGCTGGGGACTTTTGAGATTCTCAGCTTTTTTTTGAAAAGGAATGAAAGTCATAAAGTAAACCACAGCCCCGTCGACACCCAGGAAATCCTTCTGTAAATCCTATATCAAAAGTAGATGGGTGGGCCAAATTGTCCAAAAATGCACAATTTCTTTAAGTGATACAAAATGTGAAAAGCACCCCCAGGCCCGCCTTCAACTCAATTATTTTCCACGTGGACAACTCAATTTTGAAGTTATGAAAGACACAGTTAACGTCTATGATATAAGGCATTTAGTTCTGCTGTCATTAACGCTCCAAGACCTTAAGAGATTCGAATGCATTTCATATTTTATTGTTGATTTCATGGTATCTTGTCATTTTTATTAGTGAAGTGCAATTAGAAATGTTGTGGAGCTCAATTCGTGAACCTGAGAAGTGTGAAAGTTACTGTTTTGAGTCAAAATTACTCGGGAACCTAAAGAAAACCACCAAGATGAAGAAAAGAAAATTGCAGAGGAAAAGGATGAAGAGAAGGAAGCTGCAGGCAAAAAGGATGAACAACTGGCTTATGCACATTCTTTTTCTTTTTTGTGTGCATCATGTTTTGAGAATCAAGAGGGAATTCTCCAAATAATTTTCCAAAAGTGACAATCGGATGCCTCATTTAAAAACAATCGATGGAAATAATTGAAAAAGCTCATCTTTTGTACACATGATAGCTTTTGGGTGTAAATTTATTAAACATCAATTTCTGGAACAAATTTGTAACAAAAAAATTATTCCTCGGAATATTCTTGTTTTTGGGGGGAAAGATTTGATGTAAAGTGAGTGATATAAAGGCATGAATTGGAGATGCCAAAAGGGGGGTTAATTTTTCTGAGAAAGTTTGAGAAAAACCATTTTCCCAAGAGACCTTTTGAGAAACCTGTTTATTTCCCTATGTTTATAGATTTAGTCATGCCAAGATAGTTACAAGTGTACAACCATTGACAAGCTCAGAGATTGTTGAAGAAAATTTCCTCTATTGATGAATCTAATGAACCTTGAATGAATTTGTGTTGATCATGAGCATAATTGTGTTTGATTTTATTTCATAATGTTTACAAATATTTTTTCATGTTCCTGTTGCAATCTTATGTTGAAATCCCTATGAATCACAAAAGATATTATCTACATGGTAGTATTGTGGCATTTGTAATTTCATTACGAGAAGATCTTTCATCTTGTAATGAAATAAACAATTTAAAATCATTTTACTTCCATTGTGTTGACAAAGATTGTTTTTTAGCCTATGAGTGTATCTTAGGCATGACTAATCAGGGATTTCCAACATTTAATCGAGTCTTTAAAATGAGCATTTGTGTTGAATTCTTGAAGAGTGTATAAAATTATGCATCTCTGGGCCTCCATTGATACACACCTTTTGGTTGAAGGAATATTTTGGCTATTTTGAAGCATTTTGTCTGTGAGTGTTCCAATATTTGTAAAGGCTCTCAAATATCTGGTATAATCAAATTTATCTTACTTAACTTCCCACCAAAAACTTCTCAAATGATGAATCCTACATGAACTACCCTTGTTTGTACTGTGTATCTATAAATGAAAAAATTCCATTGCCAAAGCATGTAGAAACAATCAGGCTTCACTTATTGTCTTTAGTAACCTGAACCTTGTCCAGGAACATCTCCACTCTCTAGTGTGACAAATTGTGAGAGTTACATTGTGTTGTATTGATCATATTTTCTCAAGATTTTCATGAAAATTGTGTAAAGAAGGATCTCTTAATATCCTTCACCAACACGGGTTACATAATGGGTCCTCTCACCCTGGTTGAAGGCACAACCTAAAGTAGTGAGGGTAGATCAAACCGTTAGTAAGGTGTTATCCATTTCTACAACGCCTTAGTAACAAAGAGTCACCCGAATCCCCTCCCTGGCTACAAAATGACTTATATCATGATTTGTCTGTCTCTAAGCATCCTACCAGTTTTGTGATGTTGCTCAGGCCCCACAGGAGAATAAGTTTGGATACCAACACCCAAATGGCGCCATTGTCAGGGATTATTTGTACAAATGCATACACATACTGACCCTAGTAATGTTTCTTAAATTATTTAAGTGTAAATACGTTGTTTACACGTCATTCTTTGTGAAGATTTGTGCAAGATTAAAATTTCATTGTGTAGTATTTCTAGCTTCTAGTGGTTATTGCACTAAATTTACATCAATAGTGATAAATGTAGGTAAAGGAAGGCCAGATATATTAAGCTTTGTAGAAATTAAGCATTGATAAACACTTGGCAAGTTACTTGTAGTGCATCTGCACAACTAAGGTGAAAATCCTTAGTGGAAACTCTGTGTTAAATTGAAATTTTCATGATTACCAGTGTCTTAACCTGTGTCAAGTGAATTTTTTCATCAATATTTACAAATCTAGAGGGAATAAGGTATTTCTTCACCAGGGATCCTACTAAAAAGTTATTTCCAGAACTAGGAAAAGCAAATTCAAAAGGAAAACAAGTCTGGAAAGTTATTGGAAATCAAGAATAAAAAAAGGAGATATCAGTTCTGAAATGTGATCAATATGTGGTTGAAGATTACCATACATCTTCAAGTGATTCTGAACCAAGTAATCTTTATATAAATTTGAGTTCTCCAACTAGAGAGGGGCCATCATTTGTGTCTGAAAATTTTGCCTCTCAATTTTCCCCTGTTTCTTTCAAGGTTTTTAGGGTTTTTCATGAAGCTGAGTCATTAGAGAATATCTATTTTTAAAGCTATACTCCTGTGCTCCAAATACCCCTCGTTCCCTATCATTTTGTTTCTCCTGTAAATTCACCACCTCAAGGAAATATGGCCTAGCCTCCACCTAGACCTCCTTTTGTCTTCAATACTTTTAGACCTATAGATTTCAGAGCTATGGATGGATGTCCTAATATGGTGCCACAAGATGTTAGAAATAGGGTGCCAAAATTTCAAGGGAATAATGCCATCACTGGTGAAAAGCATTTAAAATATTTGTCAACATGATGGAATATTTTGAAATTGAGTTTGAAGATGTGTATGTAAAGTTTTTTATTCATACTCTTGAGGAGGATGCACGTGAATTGTAAAAGTATTTACCAGATAATTCAATAGATTCATGGACCGAGATGAAAAATTCCTTTAGATTGCAATATAGGGATAAGATAGACCCAAGGTTCCTTTTATCTATGTTTGAAAATATAAAGAAAAATCCAAATGAATCTATCCATGATTCAATACTAGGTTCAATAAAACCTTTAAAATGTTACCTATAATCTTAAGGCCAAGTGATGAATCCAGTTTGATTAAGTATTGTGATGTTTTTGATAAAAAATGCTACTTATTACTTAAGATATAAAAACCCAAGAACATTGAGGAAAGACTTCACTATAGATTTACAAATTGAGAATAATATTAAGGAAGTTGATCAATCCTAAAAGGCCTCAATCAAATAAAGCTATGGATCTGGAAGAGGTTGTAAAAAATTTGGCTGGAGCAGTTAAAGAGATATCCTATAAATTGGCTAGAGAAGAAAATGGGATAAGATAGAATTCTCAAGGTCAACATAAGCCACAAGGTTAGGATAGATTTGGAAATCACCCCAAAGGTGATCATAAACCAGATGACCGAGGAAAAGGGCCCATGGGGTCTGGAAATAGATAGCCTCAACCCCGGGAGAATAGATTGGTTTGTGATCCTTTAACTGCCAGGGTTGCTACTGTGGAGGAGGCCTATGTTATCAAGTGGTGTGATAGGTGTTTATTACCACAGTCCCCATGTTATGTATATCAAGAAGTTGAGGAATCAGATGATGATGAGACATATGATGATGTGTGCATGATGGAGTTCCCTGTAAAATCATAGCAGGGGGCAACCTCAACTAAACTGATAAGTGTCAGAACTATTGAAAGTTTCTGGGATTTTTTTTGCTGGGTATTACCTCTTTCTTCCATTAATACTTTTGAAATTGATATGGCGTAAGCATTTGATTTGCCTAATCATGATTTTGAATACTTAAGGTCTTTGATGATTAAAAAGTATGATGGAGGAAATCCCTTTCAAAGAGTACAAGCAATTGTTGATGAATGCAGTAGTTTCTCAGGTGAAAGAATATAATACCATAAGTAAGGTTGTCAAAGGGGGAGGGCCACAAACCAAGCCAAAAGTTACAGTTCTTACCAATATTCTGAGGGAAATCCCTAAGAAAGATACGTTTGGAAAAGGCCTAACTACCCCAAATAAAACCTGTGCTCCTGCCCAAGCCCAGACTCTGAAAACTCCTATACTATCAGAGGAAGTGGTGAATCTCCCTCCTAATACTGGCCTACCCAAATATGTTCCTTATGACATAGCCCAAATCTTGAGTCAGATCAAGGTTACTGTTCCTATTGTTGAATTACTTAGAATCCCTGAGCATAGGAAAATAGCATTTGAATATTTGGGATTTAAGGAAGAATATATTACTCAGGGAAAAAGTGTTAATAATATAGAGATTCCTCTTATTATTGTAGAATCAGAAATACCACAAGCATTGGAGGAACTGGGTGAATCATCTAAGGTATATTTGGGAACTTCTCTGGTTGAATCTCAGTTGGATGTTGATCCATTTTTTACCACTTTAATTATTAAATATAGGCTGGTAAATAACTGCATGTTTAATTCAGGAGCCTTGTGTAATGTAATGCATCTTGAGGTAATGAATGAGTTAAATATCAAGGTAACAACAGCTTTTGGGAAATTTACTGCTATGGATTCAAGAGATGTGCTAGTAATTGGATATGTCAAAGGAATGGTAGTGCAACTAATAGCTTATCTAGGAAAATGCTTAACCTTGAATGTAGTTATTGTGGATTGTCCTGCCAAATGGGGGATGTTATTATCTAGAAAATGGGTAGCTAGTGTGGGTGGAAGTGTGCAAATGGACATGTCTTATGCAACCATACCAATTGAGGGCAGCCTTGTGTAGTTACATGGTGAGAATAAAATGTTACATCTCATGGAGGACCCTAACAATGATTCTTATGAAGTATTGTACACAGATGTTGATGTTGATAACATTGTGGGATATGCTGATTGTAAGGAGCGTAAAATTGATGAGTGCAAGTATCCTGAGTAGGTAGGTTCTCCTTGGACTCTGATTTTTGATGGAGCATGTTCTATATTTGGTAATGGCATTGGTGTTATTTGGATATCTCTAAGCCAAGAAGTTTTTAACTTTTCTTTTAAAACTCAATTTTGAGTGTACAAAAAATATTGTAGAGTATGAAGCATTGTTGTTGGGTTTAAGGATTACTTGGAAATATGGTGTCAAGGATATTATTGTAAAAGGGGATTTGGAGCTAATAGTCAAGTAAGTTAGGAAACTATATGCAACAAAGAATCAAAGAATGAAACAGTATAAGCATGCAGTTTGGGACTTCATTGAAATGTTTGATTCTTTCAATACAATATATCATGACAAGAAGTATAATACTATAGTAGAAAAATTGATAGTATTGGGGTCTAGGTTTGAAAATTGTACAATGTCTCCCTATTGTGAATATGATATTGAAATATTGACCAGGCCATCTATCCTTGACAATATCAAGCACTGGCAGGTGTTTGAAGATGATTCTCAGGTCCAAAGGTTTCTACAGAATAAAGGAGAATTTGCCAATCAAAGTATGGAGTGGGAACTAATGGTTTGTGTAGGTGAAGGAAAAGAGACCTTATTTGGTAAGGAAATTATCAAATTGAAAACTAATACTATTCACAGAGGTTTGGTTGCACTGCAATCAAATTTTGATAATGCTGACTGCATTATTAATAGACACATGTCAGCCTCGAGGGATATTGAGGAACATAACTTGGGCACAAAAGATAAACCTCAGAAAATATGGTTAGGAAACAATTTGAGTAAAGAAGAAAAGTAATGATATATCCAATTATTAAAAAAGTACAAGGATTACTTGGCTTGGTCATATTCAGAACTTAAAGCATATAGGGAAGACCTTTTTCAAAATGAAATACCCCTGGAAGCTAATGCCAAACCATTTAGGTAGAAGAAAATACCAATTAATCCACTCCTTTCTCTAAAAATGTAAGAAGAGTTGAAAAAATTAAGGGATGGAGGAATTATACAACCTACAAGATAATCCTCATGGGTAGCAAACCTGGTACCTGTTCGAAAGAAAAATGGGGATATAAGATTGTGTGTTGACTTCAGAAATTTAAATAAGGCATCAATCAAGGAAAACTATCCCTTGCCAAATATGGATAACATGTTGCAATTGGTTATAGGTTCAGAATTTTTATCTACTTTGGATTGTTTTTCTGGGTATATCCAAGTGGTTTTGAAGCAATCAGAGAGAATAAAAACTACTTTCACTACTCCATGGGGGTACCTATGTGTATGTAAGAATTTTGTTTGGCCTGATGAATGCTGGAGCCACATTTTAAAGAGAAATGGATATATCATTCTCTAGATATATAAATGATTTCATTTCTATGTATCAGGATGATGTGATAGTATTTTCAAGGAAAATAAGTGATCACCTAAAACATTTAGAAAAGATGTTGTTAAGATGCAGGGAATATGGTATATCACTGAATCCTAATAAGTGCCATTTTGGGGTTCAAAAGGAAAAGTTTTTTGGACATATAGTTTCAAAAGAAGGGGTCGTGATTGATCCTGAGAGAGTGGAAGCCATTAACAAAGTTCCTATTCTAAGAACCAAAAAGGGAACTCAATCCTTTTTTAGGAAGATAAATGTTATTAGGAGGTTTATTTCCAACTTTGCTAAATTGACTATACCAATCACCAATATGTTGAAGAAGGATCAGAGTATCAAATGGGAAGAAGCAACTATTCAAGCCTTTGCTAGGATTAAGGAAGCACAAAAGAATGCCCCTGTTTTAGCAGCTCCTGATTATAAAAAGGATTTCCAAATGTTTTCTTTTTCTTCAGAGAATACTATTGCATTTGTGCTATTACAAAAGGATGATGAAGGAGCTGAAAGACCAATTTTCTTTCTTTAGTAAAGCATTACACGGAGTAGAATTGAAGTATACTATCATGGAGAAACATGCCTTTTATTTGATCAGGGCCACAAAAATCAATAGGCCATATATTTTGAGCTCTAAAGTTAAAGCTTATGTTCCCCATACCATGGTTAAGGATATCCTATCAGAGATGTAAATTTCAATTAAAAGATGCTGATGGGAAAATAAATTATACGAATATGATATGGACATCCAAACTAAAAAGTTGGTCAGACAATTGGGCCTAGCAAAGCTAATGGAAGAAAGCAACTTGCAAATAGTTGAGATAAATGAGGTTGAAGAAGAAAGATTGAATATTCTTGAGAAAGTGACAAATTCTGAATGGTATAAGGATGTTATTTTTTATCTCAAAGATCTACAATGCCATGATTATTTAAGTAAGAATCAAAAGAGATCACTTAAGTTATCCTCCCAAAAATACATCATCATTGATTATGGGTTAACTTGGAAGAACCTTGAGGGAGTTCTTTTGAGATGTATCACTGAGGATGAATCCCTGAAAATAATTGATGATTTACATGGAGGCATTTGTGGAGGGAATTTAGTTGGAAGAGTCATAATTCAGAAGATCTTAAGGGATGGTTTCTTGTGGCCAACTCTTTTTAAAGATACAACTCTGCTGGTAAGAAAGTGTGAGAGTTGTCAACGTTTTTCAGGAAGATTGAAAGCTTCAAGATCCCTCCCTTTGTAGCCTGTGTCAATTGAACCCCCATTTAAGTAGTGAGGAATGGACTTTATTAGTGAAATTTCAGATTCTTCAAATACAGGCCACAAGTGGATATTAGTGGCCACTGATTACTTCACCAAGTGGGTGGAGGAAATCCCTACCAAGAAATCTACCCACCAAATTGTTATGGACTTCATTCTAAATCATATAATTTACAGGTTTGGAGTGCCTACTAAAATAGTTACTGAAAATGCTATGAGTTTTTGAGCCAAAACTTCGGTAGCCATGTGTCATGAGTATGGGATCAATTTAGCATATGATTCAAATTATGATCCCCAAGGCAATGGAAAAGCAGAATCAAGCAACAATTTTTTTTTGAAGATAATCAGAAGTACTTTGGAATTAAACAAATGGAAGTGTGGTGAGAAGTTGAAATTTTATGTTTAGGCTGATAGAATCATTGTTAAAAGAGCTACTGGAAAACATCCATTTGAGTTGGTGTATGGAACTCAAGCTCTAATTACCCTATATATGTAATTATCTTCTTATCGATTTATTCAACAATTGGAGGACCAGGAGGTTAGTCCCTATGATGCTTATATCAATCAAATTGTTGAATTAGATGAAGAGAGAAGAGAACACCATAAAAAACATGTGAAGTTCAGGGAGAAATTAAATAAATTGTTTGATAAAAATGTAACTCCAAGAGTTTTTAGTGTGGGAGATCTTGTGCTATTGTGGGATAGAAAACACGAGGATAAGGGAAAACATAGAAATTTTAATGCATTATGGATGGGCTCGTATTCTATTGACATTTGGTTTGGTGAGCACACTTTTTTCCTAAAAGACTTAGATGGGGAATTTCTTGAGTTTCCTGTTAATGGCAGGAACTTGAAACATTTCCTTGATTGGTTTATCATAGTCAAGGTACGCATCATTGTACAGTGTATAGTCTTTTGTTTTTTTTTTGTTTTTGCACTTTTCTGTTACAGTTTCTCTTGGTCCCTGGTGACCAGTTCTTGTTGGTTTCTTAGTTTGATCTTGAGAGGGTTGGTTATTGTTTCTTTGTTTTAGAGGTTGGTTCTTGACTCTGTTTCCCAATGGATTTTTGACACATGGTATTCTATGTTGTTTTTGTGGCACTCGCTGGTAGTGCCCATCCCCAAGTTGGAGATGATGTTGATGCTCGATTCAATCTCACCCTGTTTGTTCAAAATGTTTTCAGTCTACGTGGTTTTCAAGTATTTTATATTTCCCTCTATGGATGAGTATAATTTTTATCTTTACCAGGGTGTTGTTGTAAATCTATTTCTATGGTTGTGGATCACGTTGAACCATGTATTGTTTATAGTTTCTCTATCCATGAGAAAAAAATTGTAATTTGGGTGTGAATTTGGGGTTTCCCCATCTTTTTATTTTTCCACGGTCATGTTTTCCTTGTCAAATTTTGTCCCAACGCCCATGGATATGTGGTTGTCTTTAATCGGACACGGCATGGCGGGTATATTTGGTGAACTTGTCACTTTTGTCACAATTGTAAAAAATGCCAAATTGGTCTTATGGCCTTGATATTTTCTAATTGGCTATTCAACAATATGAAGTGGCGAAGCAAATTTATTACTTTGACCTCGAAGATGTACACCTGTCATAAATCAAGTGGTTATAGAAAGGCTGGCCCTTTTTGTGTTTTGAGGCATTATGGCGAAAGGAATGAAAATATAAAAGGAATTCCTAAGGCCCGCAAAAGGACATGTGGTGGTTTTAAAAGTCAAAGGCAGAGAGGTTGATTGCCAGAGCATTTTGAAGATTTTTTCCTTTTTGTGAAAAGGAGAAAAGTTATAAAATGAGCCGCGATTCCACTGAGGACCAGATAAAGCCATGTGTTGAGTCATCATTGAAAATTCAAAGTGGGGAGGTGAGTCACCAGAGCACTTTAGGATTTTTGGCTTTTTTGTGAAAAGGAGTAAGGTATAAAAGTGAAGCACGACCCCACAAGTGCCTAGATAAATCCACGTAGTGAGTCTACATCAAAAGCAGGGAGGTGGGTCGCCATGGCATTTTGAGATTCTTGGCTTTATTTTGAAAAGGATTGAAAGTCATAAAGTAAATCGCAGCCCCGTCGATGCCTAGGAAAGCCACATGTAAAGCCTATATCAAAAGCGGATGGGAGGGCCAAATTTTCCAAAAATGCATAATTTCTTTAAGTGATACAAAATTTGAAAAACACCCCATGGCCTGCTTCAACTCAAATTTTGAAGTTATGAAAGATAGAGTTAACGACTATGATATAAGGCATTTAGTTCTTCCGCCATTTATGCTTCAGGACCTCAAGATATTCAAATGCATTTAATCTTTTATTATTAATTTCATGGTATCTTGTTGTTTTTATCAATGAAGTGCAATCAGAATTGTTGTGGAGATCAATTTGTGAACTCGAGAAGTGTGAATGTTGCTATTTTGAGTCAGAATTGTGCAGGAACCTCAAGAAAACTACCAAGATGAAGCAGAGAAAATTGCAGAGGAAAAGGATGAAGAGAATGAAGTTGCAAGCACAAAGGATGATCACAGGCTTATGCACATTCTTCCTCTTTTTTGTGTGCATCATGTTTTCAGAATCAGGAAGGAATGCTCCAAATAATTTTCTAGAAGCTGCAACCAATTGCCCTAGTTAAAAACAACTGGTGGAAATAATTGAAAAAGCTCATATTTTGTACACCTGACATCTTTTGGGTGTAAATTTATTAAACATCACTTTCTAGAAAAATTCTATAAAAAACAAAGTATTCCTCAAAATATTCTTTTTTTTGGGGGGAAAGCTTTGATGTAAAGTGAGTGATATAAAGGCATGAATTAGAGATGCCAGAAGGGGGGTTAATTTTTCTGAGAAAGTTTGAGATAAACCATTTTCCAAAGAGACTGTCTAAGAAACCTATTTATTTCCCCATGTTTATAGATTTAGTTATATCAAGATGGTTGTAAGTGTACAACCATTGACAAGCTCTAAGATTGTTGAAGAAACTTTCCACTGCTGATGAATCTAGTGAACCTTGAATGAATTTGTGTTGATCATGAGCATAATTGTGTTTTATTTTATTTCAAAATGTTTTCAAATAGTTTTTAATGTTCCTGTTGCAATCTTATGTTAAAATTTCTCTGAATCACACAAGATCTTATCCACGTGGTAGTATTGTGGCATTTGCGATTTCATTATGAGAAGAGCTTTCATCTTGTAATGAAATAAACAATTTAAAATCATTTTACTTCCACTGTGTTGACAAAGATTGTTTGTTAGCCTATGAGTGTATCTTAGGCATGACTAATAAGGGATTTATAACGTTTAATTGATTCTTTAACATGAGCCTTTGTGTTGAATTCTTGAAGAGTGTATGAAATCGTGCATCTCCTGGGCCTCCATTGATACAAAACTTTGGTTGAAGGAATATTTTGGCTGTTTAGAAGCATTTTTTCTGTGAGTGTTCCAATATTTGTAAAGGCTCTCAAATATATGCTATAATCAACTTTATCTTGCTTAACTTCCCACCAAAAACTTCTCAAATGATGAATCCTACATGAACTACCCCTATTTATATTGTGTATCCATAATAAATATATTCCATTGCCAAAGTATGTAGAAATAATCAGTCTTTAATTATTGTCTTTAGTAACCTAAACCTTGTCTAGGAAACATCTCCACTCTCTAGTGTGACAACTCGTGAGAGTTAGACTGTGTTGTATTGATCATATTTTCTCAAGGTTTTCATGAAAATTGTGCAAAGAAGGATCTCTTGATATCCTTCACCAACACGAGTTATAGAACGGGTCCTCTCACCCTGGTTGAAGGCATAACCTAAAGTAGTGAGGGTAGATTAAACCCTTAGTAAGGTGCTATCCATTTCTCCAACACCTAAGTAACAAAGAGTCAACTGAATCCCCTCCTCGACTAGAAAATGAATTATATCATGATTTGTCTATCTCTAAGCATCATGCCAGTTTCATGATGTTGTTTAGCCCTCATAGGAGAATCAATTTGGATACCAATGCTTCCACTCATTTAGTGAAGTAGTCAGTAGTGGTAATGATGAACTTATGTCCATCAGAAAATGTTGGTCTGATTTTACCAATGAGGTCAAGTCCCCATTGATATAAGGGCCATGGTGTGGTTATCGATTATAATGCTTGGGAAGGTGCGTGGATATGATTTCCATGCTTTTGACATGCTTGACATTGTTTGAAAAAATGACATGCGTCACTTTCCATGGTGGGCCAATAATATCCAACTTGCAAGATTTCTTGGCTAAGGCTATACCATTCGTGTGCACTCCACAAATACTAGAATGGACTTCAGCTAGGACATTTAAGGCTTCTTCTTGATTAAGACATCGGAGCAGGGTGCCATCATATCCTCATTTATAAAGAGTTTCTACTAAAATGGTGTAACGAGCAACATGTTGTGCTAAAGCATGTTTATGCATTGGTTTCATGTTGGCAGGAAATGTTTTATCACTCATGAAGGTATAAAGATCATGGTACCAAGGGTTATTCAAACCCATGATCTCACATACCATAGTGTTCTCAGGAAGATCATAGGTAGAAATTAAAATATGTTCTATGAGAAAATGTGCCTGCGGTTGACTGTATGCGTTTTCTAATAGGGATCTGATGGTTGCCATAGAATCAGTAGATTTATTATGAATTATGGGGATTTGATCAAAGCTAATTAATTGAAAATAGTTTTGAAGACTATCCACCATGCATTTATATGGGATAATTTTTTCATACTTGACTTGGTATTCATCAGTAGCTTTCTTGATGATAAGTAAAGAATCACCAAATACAGCTAATTCTATAAGATTCCAAGATATAGCCAATTTTAATCATGCGATTAGAGCTTCATATTATGTGATATTGTTGGTATATGGGAATGCTAAGAAAAATGATTTGGGGATAATGTGTCCGCTAGGTGTGATAAGCAAAATACCAGCCCCTGAGCCATGGAGATTACAAGATCCATAAAAAAATAGAGTCCAAGTTGGTGTGATGTCTATGTGTAGAAGATATTCATCAGGAAAATAAAAATGAAGTGGTTCTGTGCCAGGAAGGGGTGCCTCGACAAGTTGGTCTGCAAGGTCTTGTCCTTTAATTTCCTTCTACAGAACAAATTTGACATTGAATTCACTAAGTAATATAACCCAACTAGGCATTATTCTTATGAGATTAGGTCTGGAAAATAGATACTTGAGAGGGTCAATCTTGGTAATCAACTTAGTTGTGTGATTGAGCACGTAATGACGTAACTGATGGAATGCAAAGGTGACCGCTAAGTATACTTTTTCAATTTGGGAATAACATACTTCATGCTCAATAAGTGTTTAACTAAGGTAATATACAACCTTTTATTTTTCTTGATCATTATGTTGTGATAATAGGGCTCCTGTGACATGTTCATTGGAAGATGTATAAAGAAACATGGGTTTATTGGCAATTGGTAACATAAGAACAGGTGGGCTAGAGAGGTATTATTTTAACTAAGCATAAGATTCTTGGCAATCATGGTTCCAATGAAATTGTGCATCTTTCTTGAGTAACTGGTTGAAGTGATGGCACTTATCAGCCAATTGTGATATGAAACATTGAATTGATTATATTTTTCCCTAAATACTATGTAATTGTTTTAGGTTTTGAGGAGGAGGCATTTCCATAATGGCTTTGACTTTGGCAGGATCCACTTCTATGCCTCTTCGTGAGATAATAAACCCTAACAATTTACTAGAGGTCACTCCAAACACACATTTATTTGGGTTAAGATGAATGTTATACTCGCATAATCTATCAAAAATGTGTCTCAACACACATAGATGTCCTATTCATGTTTTGATTTTTCTAATATATCATCAACATAATCTTGCATGATATCATGTAACATATCATGGAAGATTACAATCATTGCTCGTTAATAGGTGGCACCAACATTTTTCAAGCTGAAAGGCATGACCTTATAACAGAAGGTGCCCCATGGTGTAGTAAATGTCATTTTATGTTGATCTCCTTCAACAATACGTATTTGATTGTAACTAGAAAATCCATCCATTAAGGAAAGCATTTCATGTCCTACCATAGAATTAACAATCATGTCTATATTTGGCAAGGGAAAGTCGTCTTTGGGACAAGCCTTGTTGATGTCTCGGAAGTCTGTGCCTATTCTGATGCCAAGATTTTTCTTAGTGACGGGAAATATGTTAGATATCCATGTCAAATAATCAATAGGTTTGATAAAATTGACTTCCAAGAGTTTCTCTAGTTTGGCTTTGACAAGCAATGTAACTTGGGGATGCATTTTCCGTAATTTGTTTTTACAGGTTTTGGATTCGGATGTACCACAAGATGGTGTAATACAAGAAATGAGTCCAATCTTGGCATGTCTTCATATGTCCATGCAAATATATCTTGGAATTCAATAAGGAGTGTTGTGAATTCCATGCATTCTTGGTCAGACAGACTAATGCCAAGTTGTAAAATTTTTGGTTGTTCGGTGGTACCAATGTTTATATCTTTATTTTCTTCTACAACCATTTTAGATGTATCCTTTCTAGAGAATGATGCTAATGGTTGATGTAGGTCATCGGTGTCAGGTGTTTTAGGGGAGTTAGTATAAAATTTTTGTGTGTAATGTTGGGAATTTTTATTGACATGTTTTTTGGATAGGACAGTGGTGTGATTTTGACTATGGGAAATATTCCGTTTGTGCTTCTGATCCAAATTTTTCAAGGGTGAAGGATCTGAATATTTAATCTCTTTGCCAAAATAGGCCAATTCATTTAGATTGATTTCAAATCCTTTTCTATGGTTAGAAGTAGGGATTTGGTTGCGAGTTCCAAGGAATTCTTCAATGGCTTCATCATTTTGGAACATGTCCATGGCTGCATGATGTGGTTGGCCATGGTCTATGAGATTTAGATATGTAGGCTCAAAATTGATGACATTAATAGATAAATGTTTAAAGTAAAGATGTGTTTTAACGAGGTCCTAAAAAAGGCTACGTGGAGACCTGATGTCATTATTAGAGCTGGTGTCATCGTTATCACTTGAAATTATTATGGGAGCAACATCAAACACCTTGAAACCTAGACCATGTTTACCATGATGTTGTGTGTAATTGATCGGGTCTAAATGACCTTGTTCATTTAGACCGATTCTTTTACCCTTCCATCGCATGTTTTTCATTATTTGATGAGCTTTGGTAATGGTAAATTGAGGGGAATCATAACATGGAGAAAATTTGTCATTATATAACCAAGATCCTGAAGAACATGGAATATGTTCGTTTTCAAGACAACCGATTTTTTTCCAAACTAACTATCCCATTTGGTAAATGGGATGAATTATTAGATGTGGAACATTATGTTTTCCATAGCTATGTGGAGATTTTTTGATATAAAAGGAGTTTTCCATCTTTTGAAATTGATATTCACTGCATCCTGTGTCAATTATTTAAATTTGTGGGATGAGGGAATAATAGGTACCTCATGCGGTGGGGAAGTCAGTTTGGTAGTTTCAAAAGATGAAGAAAATGGGTTATAAGAAGAAGGGGTTGGATTGAAAGATGATGTTTGGTTATTCACAAGAGAAGGTATCTTAATAGAAGAGGTGTGGTTGGATGAATAAGGTTGGCTAGGTGAGGAAGAAGATGGTGAGGTGGAAGAATAATTATTGCTGGAAGAAGAAGCTTGATTAGTGGAAGAAGATGATTGATTAGTGGGAGGAGGACTGGTTGAATATTGTTGACTAGGAGAAGATAATGGATTAGAAAATGTGTTTTGGTTAGAAGATGATGGTTTCAGATCACTGTTAGGGAGTATATCCAGATCGATGCATGATTTGTTAGGGATTATGTGAGGTGGAGCATACTTATCTATTGATGGAAAATAGTGATCATGTCGATACCATCCTTCGAGGAATCTACAATACTTAAAGGGTTGGGGATCTGCACGTAATGTAATTTCTTTATCTAAATGAGGAAATTTAATACATTGGTGGAATGTTTATGGGATGGATTTCATGGCATGAATCCATGGTTGGCTGACAAGAATGTTATATGCAACTTCTACATCCACTAAATGACATACCGTGTCCAAGGTGATGGGTTTGACTTGGAGAGGCAACATAATTGCACCTTCAGACTTTCTCTCACTATTATCATACCACGAATGGTTATGATATTGGTTTGTAAATCATTTTGAGTGTAACCTAGACAACGTAAAAGTTTTATGGAACCAATATTCAATGTGGATCCATTTTCGATTAATACGCGCTTGATCTTATCGTGAGTTATATAAACCTCGACGTATAAAGAATGATTATTAGTGATGTTGGGATTAAGAAGTTCAGTGGGACCAAAAGATAAAATAGGATTGGGGACTGTAAGATTTGCAATTAAAGCCTAGAATTGTTGTGAATTGATGTCCTCAGGGACTTGAGCATTATTCAATGTTTGTGTAAGGATGCATTGTAGTGCGGGATAAGATTTAAGTAATTCCATGATGGGAACTTGTGCTATAGGATTCTCTAACTATTTAACAATATTGAATGATGGTGTAAGCTATGGAGAGGAATTGGTGGTGGAATTAGATGGTGGATTAGGAGGTGATGCGGGGGATGAACTGGTAGATTCTTTTGTTGGAGGAACTCACATTTTTTTCTGTCTAGTGGTGATCATACTGTCAGTTATAATCTTTATAGTTGCCACTAAGTCTTGGTCATAGTCTATGGTCAAGATGACTGAGTCATAATCGAAATTTCTTGATGATTTAACCTTATCTTTTGAATTGTTATCATGGTTAGGGAAGGGAATTTTGAACATGTGAAGTTTTTCATTAGGTGTTTTTGTCTCAGAAGTATTTTAAACTTCTATGTTGCCACATTCAATTAAGTCTTGGACGTAGTGGCAGAGTTGCATGCATCAATCTTTAGAGTGCCCTTTTATGTGATGGTAATCAAAATATTTGTTATCATTATACCAATTTGGTTTGGGTTTTCCTTCTTCAAAGGGTTTGACGATGGGATATGTAATCATATTGACATTTTTCAAATGATGAAAGACACTAGATATATTTTCTCTGAGAGGAGTGAACTATCTTCATCGGTCCCGAGAAGGAACATCCTTTCTAGGGATAATGATTGGTTTTTTGGATATTAGTGTGTTGATGGGATGATTTTGAACGTTTCAGACATGGCCGAAATCAGTAACGTCATCATTGATTATAGTTTTATTTTGGTTAAAGAATTTAGATTTGTCATGGTTCTGAGGGGTGTCTCGATAAGGTTAGTCCCTATAGGGTACTTTAAGTAAGCCCTTAGAAATGAAGGATTTTTTGATTTGTGTGCCATTTTTTAATGACTTCTTCAAAACTATTAAGACAATGCATTTGCATGTGGAATGATAATTCGACATTGAGATTAGGAAAAAAATTCTAATTAGTTGTCTCTCAGGTAATGAGAAGGGAAATCAGCTTGTAATTCCTTGCCATCATTGTAAAAAGGAGGCAAAGTTTTTGTTTGGCCTTTGCCTAGTGTTACAGAGATCAAACATGGTTATTTTTGAGTCTAAGTTATAGAAAAAATGTTTGACGAATTTCTCTGATAAGTCTGCAAATGTCGTGACCGACCCTTTGGGAAGATGGAAAAACCAGTCTAAATCCTATCCTCATAAACTTTGGGGGAATAATTGTAAAAGGTACTTGTCTCAATAGGAAACTTCCTAACATTGCACGTAAAATTCCTTCATATGTTCACAGGGGTCACCTTTGCTTTTGTATTTATCAAACTTTGGGATTTCGAAGGATGATAGAAATGGTAATCGTGATATCTCTATATCAAATGGATAAGGACACGATTCTTCAAAGTTGAATTGTTTTGATTGTTTTTGTAGTCCTTGAATGGTTTCTTTCATATGTTTCCATTCTTGTGTGAATGGAGAGGTGGGGGAAGGTTTATAAAAAATGATGTGTATTGGATTCTAGATTGGGGTCTTTTAATCTTTCAGCTCTAGCCGTTGCTTCCTCAAGTTTCTTTATTAAGTCTTGGATTTTAGTAAATAACTCGTTGGGAAAAGATTCATTTGGATTATTTGGTATTTCATTGTGATAAATTGATTCACCACTATCGATATGTTTTTTTAAATTTTCTGTCACGAATTCAGGGGGTAGTTTTTCCCCCATGGCTAGGATGCATAACAAATATTTGTTTTTGTTTTGTTCTATCACCCTATTGACTTGTTTTTGTTATTCATTGGTGAGTTTTGGTTTTGTGACTTCTTCATATTCATTTTCATGATTATGAATACGTGTGAATACCATGATGAAATATTCTTGATTAAGCTAAAAAGTGGGTAGAAATTTTGAGCAGGTGTGATTAAATGAGAACTAGATTACTTTGGATTTAGCTATAATAAGCTCGTGGTAAATGATAAGTAGAGTAACTCAAATAAGGTATCTCAATATGATGGTGATGTAACTCGAGATGATTTATAAGGGAATTTGTTGCACATTTTGTAGATTTGGCTTGAACAAGCTCTGGAGTGTTGACGAGGAAAGTAACCCGTACATGTTAATCTCAATATAGTTGTGATATAACTCAAAATGAGTTATGAAAGGACTTGTGTTGGATGTGATTTAGATAAATGTGATGGTGGAAAAAATAATGAGTGACCTCAAATAAGTCATGCAATATTAGTTTGATATTGTTGAAAACAAGCTATGAAGGATGTTTTGACAATTGACGATATGGGGAGTGAATACTAGTCACTCAATATCAGTTGGATATAGCTGAAGAAGAGCTATGGAAGATGTATTATTGGCTGAAGCAAGCTAATGAAATCAGTGCGATGTTTTTGTCTGCATTATTGGATTGTTTGGATGTTTTTGCTTGGTATTGAATTGGTCGAGAAATGATTTTTTTGTGGAACAAAACTAGGGTTTGAAATTTTACAATGAACACATTGATATCAGCCAAGTTTTATGATAAATCAATGCTAAACTATTTTGTTTTCAAACAACAAGAAATCTTGTGGATCAAATTATTTTGGCTCAGGAGGTAAATTCTTTAGGAATGATCATTGTTTCATGCAATCATACAAGTATGTTATGGAATGATAGATGTAGGATCTTATTACTCCAAAAAGATGTGTCCTCCAATATACCCTAGTCCTGATATACCTAATTATGTATGGGGAACCTATTATCTAGTTTTTCCCCTAAGGTGAAATTGAAAAAAAATGACCTTGCAATGGGGGAACAATGGAGGGGTTGTTTCAGTCATGCGAGCTCACATTCGATCCCAAAAAATCAAGTACTAGGTGCGCTCAACAATGGAAATAAAAAGGTGGCAAATCAATGGCCAATAGAAACATCAAAGAAGATCAAGACCCAGGAAGGAAAAGAATGGAGATGGCTTGATTTTTTATTTTTTTGCATTTTTGGCACTTCAGAAAAAATAGGGAAAAAACTTATAGGAAAATGTCTAAAACCCGAAACCCTGAAAGTCTGAAATTTCAGAATTCTAGATTTCAGGCTTTCAGAAATCTCAGGTGCAAAGTTAGAAAATGGAGCCAAAAATTCTAAATTTTTGAAACCCAAAAATTTGAAATTTTATATTTTCAGGGTTTTGGAAACCTCGGGAATTGTGCCAAAAAAGCAAGAAAAAAAGTCTAAAACCTGAAAACCTAAAAGTCCAAAATTTTGGACTTTCAGACTTTTGGGGTTTTAGAATTTAGAGTTTCAAAAGTCTTGACCCCTAAAATGAAAAATCACAAGGAAATGTCCAAAATCTCGAAGTCTGAAAGTCGGAAATTTTAGACTTTTGGGTTTTTGGGTTTCAGACTTTCGAAACTCTTAGAGCAATTTGGCGGATGAACATTGTTTTTTCTCCAAAATGAAAATTTACAAAATTCTAAATTTCAAGATTTTAGAGGTTGCATGCATTTTGGACTTTCAGAGTTTCAGAACTCCCAACCCACCATTTTTTAAAAATGGCACCTTAACATTCAGATGGCCATAACTTTCGACTGGGAGATCGGAACTAAGCAAGAAAGGAATTTTTGGAAAGCTCTTGACGCCTTTAAATAAGTTGGACTAAGTTAGTCAAAATGAAAAAATACAGTTCTCCATTTTTTGAGGTGTCCCAAGTTTCTCACCTACCACTATTAATGAGGTATGGGCTTCCTTTCTTGCCCAGCAAGGAACAATATGTGGCAGCATGGGGTTTTTCATAGAACCCATCATTTTCATAGAAAAAATTCAATGCATTCCTTGGGTGGTTGAACAATAATTTGGATTTATTCTATCTCCTTCTTCCATTCTTCCTATATAACATAGAGGAGGGGGATTTTCAAGTTTTTGGACAATTTTACCTTGCACCCTCCCTTCTTCCCTTGTTTGCAAGTGAATTTGTGGAGTTTTCAAACCTCCCAGTCAAGTTGTAATGTAATCGTACCTCCTGGCCATTGTAGTGTATTGTATCAATTCCACAACAATAATACATGTTTGTGGATGATTTTCAACCCTCTCAGTGTTTATTGCATTCATCTGATCTCTCATTACAGTTTAGTTATCTGTGCATGGTGGTTGTATTGTAGTTTTAATGGTTTGTGTTTAATTGTAAAGTAGGTGTTTAGCATTTCTTTGGTGCATCACCTTTATTAATTTAGGTTTATTTTCTTGCATCTTCTTAATTTTATCTCCTTGGCAAGTTAGAGTAGGTTTTAAAGTAGATCCTCTGCAAATTATATGTGTGCACCTGAATAGAGGAATAGGAATCAGGCTTCACTCGGAGAGCTCTCCTGATTCACAAAGTCCCACACTTTAGGAGAAGCTCCATGTTATGTAATCACACTGAGAGTCTCAACCCATAAAGTTGCAGAAATTTAGGGGTGCTATGATTACGCATCAACAGAACCCTTAGAGCAATGGAGGAGACTAACTAATTCTTACTTTCCTGTTTTAGAGTGAATCACCACGTCCAAAACAGGTTTTATAAAAAGGTGGAAGGTGATGGGGGAATGAATGTGTATGGTTTCCTTATAAATCCCTGAAGATTTACAGGGATGATGCCTAGGATTTGTTGTTACAACTATTTAGGCGTGACTCGCATGCGCCGCATGACAACATTTCCTGTAAGTGAAGAGTAGGGGTGAGGTAAATACCAAATGATGTGATGAGACTAGGTCTCAAAGTGCAATGCAGATGCGAATGTTGTTGGTGCATGGTAGTTAAGTCCACATCACTGGTGTAGGTTTAGTGGTGATGAAATCCACCTTGACTACATGAAAAAACAAAATGATGAAGTGATTAAATGCAAGGCTCTTTCCAACTTGAAGTAAATGACTAGAAAAAAAATAATTGCATACCTGAGCATGCTAAAAACATTTTTGGTTTCAACAATTTTCTTTGAATGGTGGTATTTTTGTGGGATTTGTTTTTGTTTGTTTTTGTGTATTTAACAATATTCTAGCAACGCAGTTCTACAGAAAACAAATTAGTAGGTATCTTGTAGATAAAATGTTAGGAAGAAAAACAATTGTGGCTATTTTTGATTTTCTAGATTGCTCGTAGTGTGATGAAATAAAATTGATTGAGATGATAGCTAGGAACATAAAATAATAAAGAATTGAATCGTGCAATGTTAGAACAAGAAACTAAACAATCACGACCATTTCTGATTTTCTAGATCGCTTCAAGGCACAGGAAAAGAGCATATGCGGATATAATTAGAATAGATTTTGTTAATTTCTTAAAATAATTTATTGCAATTAATTGTGATTATGAAATAGTAATAATGATTATCTTCGATAAAAATAAAAACAACAAAAGAAGAGTGTTAAAAATGTTATTAGAAGTGTCGTCGGGGAAAATTTCCATGTAAGGCAAACAATGTTTTGTGTTTTATGGTGCCGGGGGGGTCTTCTGGTTGCAAAAGATGATTGAGAATGTGATTTGAATAATTATGGCTAGATAGGTGCGATAAGGTCTTGTATTTTTGAAAAATATCCTGTAAGAAAATGATTAGGAGTTTGCACTTGCAAACAACGTTAATAATGATTACTAAAAATACTTAATTATAATCACAAAGTGTGAAAAATCATGAAATTAAGTGGATAAGAGAAAATTTGGAGATTGTAAATGAGGACTCAAAAGTCACAAAACATGATTAAGAATGAGTTGGAAAAATAATATCGAAAAGTGATAAAAATTACACAGGTGGTTGGAAAAGGGAATTAACGTTGGTGTTTTACGATTGGGAAGAACCGTAGAAGAAGGTACAAATTTGAAAAAAATCAAATTCTGAAAAAAAACTTGGCAATGATTTGGTACTAAGGGATCACATGTAACTAAAAAGAAATAATGATTAAAGACAAAGTTAAATAAGAGTGTTATTAAAACTGTGATAAAGAGAACATTAGCAACAAAAATAACTCAAATCTGCAACATGATGGGAGTGTGAACGTGGTGGATTTGAATAAGTGTGTAGATGAATTTTAAAATGAAAATGAGGATGTTTAGGACAATAACATGGACTTATATGATGAGAATGTGGATTGGGAGGAAGACACGCTGAAAGGTGATTAGAAAGGGGAGATGTTTAAGACAAAAATGGGGAATTTTAAAAGGAGACAAAAGCATAAAAAATATTAATGGAGATGGGATAGGTGAGGGTGATGAAAGTGGAGGCCCTAAGTGTAAGGTGAAGGGAAATAGGGTAGGTGCAGATGGGAGGGAAAAAACAATGAACCTAACAACGAATGAAGACTTTTGATTAGTAGAGGAGATGGGATGGAGACTTCTGTGTCAGATCCAAATATTATTCGCAAGTTGAAGATGAAGTATTGATGTATAATGTGACCAAAGTGTAAGTGGACTAAATGGACTAATGTATTAAGTATCATACAAACCAGATGTAAATGTAACTGAAGTGTGGGATGAAATGGACTTCCAAACGTGAATACAAAAGGGAGATGGTAACATATAAAGGAAGACTGAAGATGCGTATGCGTATACCGAAGTAGTGATGAATGATAGAAATAAATATATTGTGAATTCTATGTCGTGTAAGAGGTTGAACGTGGAGGGTCACAATTACAGTGTGAGCATTATGTAGGATAAGCGTGAAGTATAGTTGGGGAGGTCGAGAAACTCACCCAGGAAAGTTGATAGTATCAGGAGAGATGCGGGTGCTTGTGGTAGAAAAAGGAGGATGTTACATGGGGTTGCAAAGGCTATATGACACCCTTGCGGACTGTAAGTGCCCCTACAAGGTGAAGATATAGAGCAATATAAATAAATAAAAGTTATCCTATTGATCTTTGTATGTGCTTAAACTGATTTCTCAGTCTGCGCCGACCATAGGACAAGAAAGAGGAACCAGTGAAAGTTGATAGTATCAGGAGAGATGCGGGTGCTTGTGGTAGAAAAAGGAGGATGTTACATGGGGTTGCAAAGGCTATATGACGCCCTTGCGGACTGTAAGTGCCCCTACAAGGTGAAGATATAGAGCAATATAAATAAATAAAAGTTATCCTATTGATCTTTGTATGTGCTTAAACTGATTTCTCAGTCTGCGCCGACCATAGGACAAGAAAGAGGAACCAGATATTTTGACAGAGGTGGTAGACAATATATGGGGATGGTGGCAGGGAGCTAAGAGATGAAGTGGTGTGGAAGGTGAGTAGTTGGGAGGTTGGGAAAATGAGCAGATTAGGAAACGACCAGTTAAAATTAGGGAGTGGGTTACATGGAGAAGGATAGAGAGAAGATAGGATGGGGGTGGGTGGAGGTTGGGGAAGAAGTCGGTTGGGAGTGTAGAGAATGGAGTCAGTGTGGAAGTGTTGAGGATGGAGTTGGTGTTGGGAGGAAGCTTGGTTTGTGTTTCCGAGTAATTGGGGAGGATGTTGATTCTATGGTGGCAGAGGTTGGGAGTAAGTGTCAAGGATGGGGATGAGTGGATTGAGGGGATTCCATGGGGGTATTGGGAGTTGAGTTAGGATGACATGAGCGGTGCCATGTGGGAAGGCATAGGGAGTGCTCATGGAAGTGAGAACTAGGGTGAGTAGAGGGCTCATTTGGGAAGTTGGGACAAGTGGTGTGAGTTCGGTTGGGTTGGCATTGCAGGGAGGAGGGACAAGAAGATTGGCTAGGAGATTGGGGATGAGGATGATTCGGGATATGGGAAGAAGGGAGAATGGGAAATGGGGAAGGGAGGAGACAAGATGGGTGGACGGGGAGATGAGAGATTAAGTGGCATGGAATTTAGGTATTTAGGGGATGATAGAAAATGGGATGTATGATAAATTTGGGTGGGGAATTATTGGTAGGAGTAGTTAGGATATGTAAAGTGTTCTTTTATTTAAATAAATAAATATATATGTTTATATCATAAACATGAAAAGCTATATAGATTTGAGAATGAAATGAATAGATGGAATAAGCAAAATACTAAATATATATATTTTGTATTATGTTGAGTTGTTTTTTTTAAATAATAATAATCTTGTTTGTTTTGTTTTGTGTGTAGGGTTTAGACAGAGAAGACCATACTAAAGCAAAAGAAATTAAAAAACTAAAGGGAATATTAAATTCGTATAATAAGAGTATACGCGACAAATTTTGAGTATCAAATTAAATTGACCAGAGGAAACTTCAAAATGACTTTTCGGATTGGTGTCCCATACCAAAAATTATCATCCACGATGACCCATGAGTAATTAGAGTAGGGGATGAATGTTCTTTCTACCAGACACCGATCACTGTGAAGATCAAAGAGATAACAAGCGTCATAATGTCATTGTTACTACAACCTGTAGATGCACCACAAGACACCACACAACAAAAACACTAACACAACATGAAGGTTAACTAAAGAAAGCCATAAGGCATGAAAAAGGAGATGATAACAAACAATAATAAACAAAGAATACATAAAACCACTAAATGAGAAATTAATGGTAACAGATCAAAAGTAATCAGGTGTGCAAGAATATAAGATAGGAAAAATACACTACTAAAAAGGAAGTAAAATACCAACAATCATACCTCCTCCTTCGCGTTCCGTAGAAAACCTCAAACTAGGCTAGGAAACATGGATTAAGCCCTGATTGTGTGATGTGTAGGTGCTTTTCTTCAAGACAGAACAATGCCTTCCCGCAAAAATGATCCACTTACTTTGCACCAGATGGGAAAAAGGATTATGGATTTGGGGTACTTCAGAATGAGGCTATTTGGGAATTAGGATGATGTAGAAGGATTTTATTTTCTCTAAGGATGTAAGAACTTATACTAGGCATTCAATATTATTCTCCATGTGTTTAGAGGGGAGGGGTAAGGCTGTATTTATAGCCTGGGGAGTGATTAACTTATAGTAGTTTAAGTAATCATGGTTTGAAAATGTGGGAAAGATTAGGTGAGTGGGGACCATGAAGAATGGGTGAGGATTTGATTTTAGATTTTTAATTCATAAGTGGAGTATTTTAGGTGAGTGGGGACCATGAAGAGTGGGTGAGGATTTGATTTTGAATTTTTAATTCAATAGTAGAAAAACATGGAGAATAATGACATGTGGTGAGGATTGGGTTATTTTTTGGATTTTTAAATGGATAATTAATCAAATTATATTTGATTAATTCAAAGTGTCTTTTTGTGGGAAATGAGTAAGGGGAATTAATTGATTTAGCACATATGTGAAATTAGGGTGTTTACAGAATCCACTGGTTTGTTAAGTTAATTTTTTGGAAGCTAAAAATAAGAATGAAGTCTTGGTCTCTTCTTCAAATTTGCTAAGTTTATATCGAAAGGTTTTGGGTCACCTTGAACCACAAATACCTTCCCTAAGTACAAAAATATTACTTCCTAAAACAATGTGGAGGGGATCAAATTCATGCGATGTATCCATGGGCAGCCGAGAATATTATTATAGTTGGTTTCCCAATCTATAATATAGAACTCAGTGAGAACCATCTTAGGTCCTAAGGTGACCGGTAACACTATAGTTTGTATTGAATTTTCTTTGATGCTATCATAACCCCTTAGCATATTTCAAGTTGATGAACAATTTGTTTATCCATATCCTAGTTTTTGAAGGAAAGTGAAGGGGACTATGTTAACTTCCACCCCTTCATCAACCATTGTGCATTTAACATAGTTATTGTAGATCCATAATTGCAAATGTAAGGCTAGGTCACCTCTACGTGTAATTTCAGCTTCTGTTGGCATGTTGATTTTTTTGAACACAAAACCAACATCTCTCTCTGACTACCAAGGATGGTAAACATAAAAATATATGTGGTTTAATTACACTTCTAGACGAGGAGTGATGTTGATCAAATTACCAAGACCCAATGCTTCTAACAATGCATCTATATGAGTAGGGTATTTCTTCAACAAATCCAAGAAGGAGATGTGAGAAATGGTATTTGTTAGGTCATTGATTAAGTTGTATTCTCCTAATAGTTTAGAAAGCATTTTCTGGATGTCCTCTGCTATTGGTGGGTTAATGGGTAGAGGATGTGAAAAATAATCCTTAGTTTTTGTGGCAGTGTTAATCTGAGGTTCGGTGTCCAATTGTACCAACCCCATACTTTTTGTTTATTAATGACCATCCAAGGGAGGTTCCACTTGTGGGTTGGAAAAAGTTGAGGCTTCATGAACATTGGTTCCTATGACAATCCCTTTGTTTGAACCATTGGGATATATTCTACCATCTTTTGGGTGTGTAGGGAGAGGAGTATTAAATATCTAGTTGAAAATTTTTATACTCGTGTAAAAATGGGCAACTCGAAACTTTATTTTTGATGGAAGGAATTGATGAAATAGACCTAACTAGGGGGAATCATACAATTTTTCATTGTGTTTTCAATTGTAGAAATTGATTAACTACATGTAATCTATAGTTATGTGTGTTGTTATAGAATGTAACACCTCACATAGACTTCCATTCCATGTTCATCTTCAATAAGGAAACACAAAATCCCTGAAGGACTAATGCATTGCCTTGATGAAGGCGGAATCACAGTTTAGGTGAAATGTTATATTCAAGAGTAGCAAACAGAGTTGTAGTTACATGGAATTGAGAAGAGTTCATTATAAAGTTACATGTACATTAAATCTCATTATTTCTGCATGTTTAAATATTATTAATCATGTGATTGAGTTGTTTATTTCATTATACAATCAATATCCATGTCATAAAAGCTAAATGCAGAAATAAGTATACAATCTAAGTTATAAAAATTAATTTCATTTATTCATGAAGAAATTCAATGTTTCCCATGCAAGTCATGGGATGTAACCCATAACTTTTGAAGTAGGAAGTACATGTGCATAAAGTTAAAAGTAAAAGAGTATAGAAGAAACCCATCATTGCCTTGGGTTTTTCTCCTAGTCTTCCTTGTTTAGACTCTAGCTCCATCTTCCATATTTTTCATCCAAAAACTACATGTACCTAAAAAATGGAAGGAAAATACATTAGTCAAGAGCTCAAGGTTTAATCTATACTCATGCACTTTCCAACTTCATGCAAATGGATTTCCTATTATTAGGGTCATAAGGTACATCAAGTCATAGAATACAAAATTGATAAAGCAGTATCCTACAGTAGCACATATGATTCCCAGAATCATAGAAAAATCAGAAAATCAAAGTCACAATGGAACATAAGAGAGACCAAAAAGCCTAATTATTTTCGAATTATTTTCTTAAGTGTGTAGGTACATGTTGTAGTCCAGAAGAGATCAATGCATTTTTTAAAATTTTGTACTATCAAGTAAAGATTACACTCAATACCAAAGGATGGAAATTCAAACTACAGAAGAAGATTCACTTATGCATTCAAATGTTCGAAGAGAAGAATCAAAGGGATAAACAGATTATAACTCTTATTTCTAGATGCATGAAGTTTCAAAAATTTTTTAACAAATTCAGGAATATAATAGTGAAAGAGAATTTACATGCAAGCATCAAAACCACAAAAATTGCTAATAACCATTTAAGATGAACATTCAACAGTTCATATGAAACTAAATTGAGTGCAATTTTAGAGAAATACTACAGTCAGTTCACTATCATTGCACATAATTCAATTATTGAATATAGAATGGGATACTGTGCTTCTAGTCTAAAGTAAATAAAAGGAACTACTTCAAAACCACCCAATTGAAAAGATTAAGATCTACATTTCAGATACAATCATATATTTGAATAGAAGAAGCTCAAGAATCATTTCTTGAACATAGATTTTTTCCAAGAGAAGCAATACAAGAGTTTTCAATAAGCATATTTCCAATAACATTGACAAAATAAATTAGATCTTTATTCATACAGTCAAAGGAAAAGATCATCTAACATGAGGTTTCAAAATGAACCAGTTTCAATATAGAAAGGTAATCAACAGTTATGAAGGATGATTTTCCAGCCTTTACATAGACTCCTAAGCTTCATTCAAACTTTCATTAGTGCATGGAATCAACATATTACTCATCTTCAAGTTATGACCAAGACAAAATATTAGATCAAAGTAGTACATGAAATGATAGCTATAAGTAAGAGGATTTTGAGCATTTCCAAAATGTTCCAGTTACAAGCAGACAATAGGATGTACAATATTGAGGAAGTACAAAGTTTAAAGTCTGAATATTGAAGGTACATATGTACTTCATGTTTCCATATATATCTAGAATTAGGCATAATGATGTAAATCTTCATGAGAGAAGAACTTATATTCAAGTCAAGTTTCATTTATAAATACTCATGTAAGATTTTAATATAGATTCAAGAGTATGGGAAACAAATAAGCATAGTTTCATCATGTTACAAAGCAAAGTTACAATCATATACCTTTGAAGAAATGCCATAGGAAAATTTTCAAGCATCCAGATACAGTACAATAGGATTTCATAATGAATAGCTATTCAACAATGATAATGGCACAGATAGATATTTAGTTCTACAATCAGAGACATCAATTAAAAGAGCTCAATGCAAATTTCTCTTCCAATGATCTCAAGACATCGTTTAAAATAAAATGACTGTAGAAATAAAGATCATCAAACTAAGTTAAGAGTTTATTTTACAAGGCTCAGAATCAAAGTAGCTGAATCACATGGAGCATAAAACTATTAAGTATATTACACAAACCCTTGTGTAAATGAAAGAAATCGCAAGAAAAATCATAACAAAGTCATTTTAAATCAAATCCAATTGGAGAGAGTACAAATAGGGAAGAATTTTGAATCAAATAAGATTTTAGTGCATTATGTAAAATACGAAGCGAACCCAATTTGGGTAAAAGGTAGAAACAAGCTTGGAACTCAAAGAAGAAATATATTCAACTTACCAGTTTAAGTTTGAATCCTTCCAACCCTTAGAAGATCTAAAGAATTGAAAATTTATAACAATGAATGGTGTGGAATTTCAATATTACTTCCTCATCAGAAACAAAATATAGAAGCCCTTGCAGTCTTAAGGTTTCTACCCAATGAGATACTTTGCCAAAGACATGTAAATAAGTGAAAAATCCTTCTAACAATCAGAGTCCATTTTTGGCATTTAAGAAAAAAATGGAATATACAATACATAGTTAAAGCCTTCTACAAGATAAGGCCTTAAAAAATAAAGTATTAGCAGAAAATAGTAAGGTTAGTACTTAAAGATTTTTGAGCTTACTATTTTTATAAGAAGAACTTCAAAACTTCCATGAATACCCAGTTCGAGCTACCACTTTCAAAAATTGAAAAAAAGAGGGGTAAATTAAGTTCATATAAAGGAGAAACAATGATCACTTACCACTTTCGAAAAATTGTAAAAAAAAAGGAAGTCAATTAGAGTTCATATTAAGTCAATTAAGTTCAAAAAATCCCATAATGTACATGCAATAGTATGCCAAAAGACCCAAATGATGACTACAGAGTTATTCAGAGTTCACAGAAAAAGCCATAATGAATTTTAGAGTTCAAATTTCAATCAAATAAGAAAAGTACCTATAAAGTCAAAATTAGATATTTTTTACCATTTGAAAACGTAGAGCCACATTAAGATCAAAAAAAGATTAAGAGTCCTTTCAAATGGTGAAATTAAATGAACCAGAGTCCTTAGGAGAAGTAATAATGGCGGACAAGAAGAGTTTGCCATTAAAAATGGAGAAACCATGGAAAAAATATAAGTAAAAAAAAATAAGCTAAAGTTCAATTCAAAGCCAACAATACACAGAAATAAGATTTATTCAAAGTTCACAGAAACCCCAAGGAGGAAACAAAGCTCTAGGAAGAACAAACTCCAAAACTAGCACATGATTCGAGCACAAAACAATGACACTCAACAACAATTGAAAAGGAAAAGTCAAGGGTGCAATACAACATGGCCATTCGATGATAATAGGTATGAAACCTACCTTCTGATTCAAAAGAATCTACATCAAAAACTCAAATGGAGGATTCTTTTCTTAATGAAAACCATAAAAAAGAAATGAAAACTAGAAGTTTCGAATATGTCACAAAAGGCCACTTCAAATAATGCCACAGAAATAAAACAACTGCATACGAAGTATTTGAAAAGAAAGAATGGAAGTATCCACACCCAAATGTCGTAGAGGCAAAACTTACAGAGTTTAAAAGATCAGAAGCTTTAAAATCGTGGCATCCAAGAAAAAACTACCAGGGCTTCGCCCACAATCAAAAAATTCATAATGGATGAATGATAGGATTTGGGTTCGACCCATTCCTAAACTCAACCTCCTTCACCCAACTCCACCAGAGTAAGCCATCAACGATCAGGATCAAAAGATAAAAGATCCAATGTTCTAGATGTAAATACAACTCAGCAACCCAGGTTATCTATGGTCAAAGAACTCAAATGGGGTAGAAGCAACCACATACAGAAAATTCCAAATTCAATGTAATCAATGCAAACTAATAAAGAATGCAAAGCTCAGTAGAATAAATGATTTAGATCTTCAAATGTAGCATCAGATCAACAGTGAAGATCATTTTTGACATTCAACTGATGCAAACTCACATTGATTTCAACAAAAAAGTTTGTAAGAAGTCATTTGTGTCAATACCATAGAAAATGAATCCTAACCATAATGGTTAGTCAAGTCACCGACTTATTGTTCAAATGGGTCTAGCCCATGGGGAGGGAACCTTTTTGATTAAATAATTACCTTCTAGGAGCCATCAACCATCTAAAAATAACTGAACACTACGGTTTGATGCAATGTTAATAATGCAAAAGGCCCGATAATAACATATACAATGGTGTAAAAAAGTGGTTGACCACATAGGGAATTGATGATTATTAATCAATGTTAGAGGGGGTTCTAACCTTGAACTATTCCTATGCCAATAACAAATAGTGTCATGAAATTAATACTTTCAAATACCAAAAATGTCATCATAGGTTAGAACAATTAGTATGGACATGCCAATAATGAGATAAGATAAAGAATAAATGCCAAGATTGGTCAAGTATCATAGCCATCACATGGATCCAAAGGGATATCTTCAAATTTGCTCAATTACCTTATTTTTACAAAAGGATATTATTTTCATGCACAATGCCTACAGGTGGTCCCCACATTTGGGTGAATATTATTCTTTTTCACAAGTGTTGAAGACCAAAGGAATTATTTTTGGATGGAGTATTATTTTGTATGTGATAAATGGTGACTAGAGGAAAAATATTGCATAAGGGAAAAATTTCTCATGCAAGTGGATGAGGAACACAAGTGTCAAATAATGCACAAGAAGACTCAAAAAACATGCACTTGCATTGGAGTAGACTTTGCACAACAAGAAAAAATATTATTAGCTTAATTATTCACCCAATTTATTAATTGTATTTAAAATAGAGTAGTCAACTATACTTTGACTAAGATTGTAAATTTGTAACTAAGGCTATTAGTTGCCTCTTTGTAATCAACATGTATTATTTTTATTCCTTTATTTATTAATGATAAAGGGGTAAAATTAGCCATGCATGGGTGAGTAAAGGATTTTAGCCTATTTTTAGGAGGGGTTGGGGTGAATTATTTTGCTATATATTGTGTGCATTGACAAGGCACAAAGGAGGACTTTTGGACATAGGAGTGCTGAAGCATATTTCTACCAGTTTTACCTTGAATGAGAATTTGTTTTGGCCTTTCCAATTATTTACAGTGGTGTGTATATTTCCATTAATTCTTGTGAATGTCAATTCCCTGATTAATCATCTTACCTTGCTGCAAATCTGGTATTTTTTGCATACTATTAGTGTGCATGTTTATCTTGTTGTGTTGTTGTGATTTATCCCTCAATACATAAGTGTTTTTCCTTAATATTCTACTCAAAACCATTGGTTCATGCATCTAAAATTCATTCTCAATTTTACTGTGCATATAATTATTCAAATCCATTAAATAGTTCGGTGTATCACACATTTCAATTTAATTTACAGTCATCTTTTTACCCTCAAAACCCTAGAAAACTAGTATAGGATACATCAATAAGGAACCGAACTTGATATCAGAGACTCACCTCAACAATAGGTATATTGACAGACCTAAGGTGTTTCCACTATATCTACAAAAGTGATAGATCAAGCGAGCTTATAACCCTTGTATTCATCTCTCAACCAAGGTGCAATTTCAAGAGATAACAAATCCTCAATGGTGTGTTATGAGGAGAAACCAGACCTGCGTATGTGTTTTGCATTGGTGAGGTCAGATTTTCATGAAACATGTCTACAAAGAGTTTTCTCTGATCTTGTGGAATTTGTTTTAGGAATTTTTTACAATCGTGACATGTTCTAGCATCATACCCATGGACCCTATGAAAACCATAATACAAATCAGGATTAGAATCCCGAGGTCTTTATTTAGCATTCTATTGTGGTCCAAAATTCTATTCATTGTTCAATTACTGATTGTTATAATTAAGATTTAGGAACCCTTGCCCTTGGTTTTGGAATTTTTTTGGATACCTGTCTAGGTAGTAACGAGGGCCTTGGGTCTGTACTTGTCTTGGTTGTTGATGCTGTTGATGATGATTAAAGTCCACATCATTGATTGAAGGTGAAAATTTATTGTTTCCTTGATTATTGCCATTGTTATTGTTGGTATTGAGAGAGCTAACAACATTGGGTTTTTTATTGATCAGTTCACCATCAATTATAACCCTAAAATTCTTGTCAAGGACCTTCAGTCCCTGATTATTGTTCACATTTTTGGAGTAATAGTAGTTACCTTGTTTAGGAGTGACTAACCTCCCATTTGTTCCATAGGTCTTATGACCACTGTTTATGGTTGCTTGATCAATCCAGAGAGCATCCTATAGTACCTCTTCGTAGCTCCTTAGTGGGAATTTCTAGACTTCATCCTTTGTCTTTATACTAAGGGATTGGAGGAACAAATCATAGAGCTCCATTTGATACATGTTTGGAGTTCTTGCATAGGAATAGAGGACCTGACGCCACCTTTGAAGAAAATGGGTAGAAGAGTTGTTGTGCTCTTTCTTGATATGAAGGAATTATATGATTCCTATCCTTAGAAGTTTATTCATATCAAAATCCTTGATAAAATCTAACACAAGTTTCTTAAAGGAATGTATCGAAGCCTTTTTTATCCTGTAATACCAATCGAGAGTGATACTTTCTAATGTATCAAGGAAAAAATTTGTATCAATTGCATCCCACGGGAGAAACTCTTGAATGGTAGTTGTGTAAGATTTTTTTGTGTGCGTTAGGACCCCCCCTCCCCATTAAACTCTAGAAGATATGGAAAGGGTCTTAGGAGCATGACAACCCATATGAAGAAGTTTAGAGGATCCTTAAGATATTCGAAATAGGTCCCCATTGCATATGCTTCAACCATTGAAGATCCTTATTGGGGAGGCAGAGGTTGCATCGGTTGTTGAAATGGTGCAATGTATACATTTTTTGGGGCATACAACCTCCCCTATGGTTAACTGTATGGACCTAGGTAAGTCTACATATGCCCCTATGGTAACTTAGAATAAATTTGTATATAAGGGGGTTGATTGTTTTTATATGGAGTTGAAGGCATAAAGCTAGGGAACATTGCATTTCTAGATGGTATGGAATTTGAGAACACATTTCTAACTAGTTCCTGTTTTGGATATCCATACGTGGCATGGGGGGCATACTCAAGGTGCCCATCCCAGTTAGAAAATCTCCAAGGCTTGGAGTGCTCGTATAAACCAGAGGAGTCTGTCTAGTAGATTATTTTAAATAGCTCTGCGGATAGTGAGAGACTCTTGATTGTCCAACATATGAATTTTGAGTGTTTTGGGAAAGCTATAATTATTTTAATTTTTCTACTAATGCTGAGATGATGTCAATCGTTGATGGGGTGGTGTTTTGTTTCGGTGTTTTTTGTTGAACTTTTAGAGGTTGTTGATGAGTGTGATATTCTACTATGAATTTTTTGTTGTTTTTCCACCCCTCATTGGTAAATTTTTTCCGTTGTTAGAGGGGTAGTGTTATTTTTTTAGAGTAAGATGTCAACATGTCCTTGCAACCCGTCAAAATCCAAGTTTATATTATCAAAGTGTTGTTCGCTTTTGGTGTATCATGCTAAGTAATCCTCATCTAGAGGTGGGAGTTGGTCTAACTACATGCAAATGGGTTTTCTGAATAAAACCCAAGGAGATGAACCTACCTCCCCAGTGAAATTCATGTTGTTAGAGCTTTACTTCTTAGAAGGATGTGTCTGTGTGATTTGGTCAAGATCCTCATTCCGTATGGAGGAACCAACATTAGCTCCCTGAGGAAGAGGATTTTGAGCCCGAGTAGTTGAATAGTTATCTTCTCATGTAGAGAGTGAAGGGGACTGTTGTTGTCTATTCATTGGGTAGTTATAAACATCAAAACCTGAGAGGGGTTGACTATATTCATCGTATCCTGACATATTCAGGGGGTATAAGAATATCTGTAGAATAATGGGAGAGATGAAGATGGATGAAGAAAGTGGAAATGTTTAGATACTATATATTTACATTGGGTTCCCCAATTTGTACAAAAGAAAATATACACACAACCTTCTTTGCACCTGACCTCCCAAGGTCATGTTGGGACAACCGATATAGAATGGAAATGGATGTGTGTGTGGTAGTGATGAATAAGATAATGAGGAAACCTTATGTCTTCAACATGCAATATCAAGATATGTAAGTTTAAGGAAATGAAAGTTGTCCTAACCTGAAGTGGTGTAATGGAATGGTCAGATATAATGACTACTCAGAGGCTGTAGTCAATATCAAGATATGTTGAGATTTTGTGTACTAGTTGTGGAACATGCGGAAAGTGACCTATGGATGCCTTGTATATATTTCTTGACAAGGTCATGGAAGTGATAATGAGAGGTGTAATGGAACCACATGGTCTATGGGAGGTTTTATAGTCTAGTCTAGAAATCCTTAGCTTGATTGGCTACTATGTTCAACACTAAAAGTTGTGCAACAATGTCGGGTGGAAGTGGTGATGATCTAAATACCAGTGCACGTAAACTAATGTCAATGTTTAATTGGTCAACAGTCCCATTGGGTTGTGGGACGTTAGGATCACAACTGTGAACTCGTGGAGGTTGTGGTCTTTGTATGGTCATATACGTAATCAATCCCTATTGCCAAGAGCAGTCCAATAATCATAGGTTTGATAAACTACAATGTTTAATGTGTTTAATTGTTCTATCTTCTCAGAATACCTAGTAGGTGTGTGTAAAAATAACAAGCGTAAACCCATATCTATATCAGTTAACAACTTAGGTCCATTGGGTTGTGGGACCAATGGATCACAATTGAACATTTTCTCTTGTTGTGGACCTTTGATGGTCATGTGGAATTGAATTGAATTGATCTGACAAAGAAAAATAATTATCAAAGGAAATTTGAACTATGTTTTTGGTATTTTCACACTATATCTTAACAAAATAATGAAAGCAAACTAATCTAGCAAGAGTAAACATTTTTTAACTTTTCTAGGATTTTAAACAATTCTTCTAATCTAATAAATGAAATAAAATACAAGTAATCAGCCAGTTTTAGTTAATTACTTGTGCAAGTATGTTAATCTAGATCTAAAACAACTTAACTAATTTAATCAAATCCCTTTTAACCCTACCTCAGAGGCAGAGAATAAATCATAACTCTAGAAGAGCTATTATTCCCCACAACTTCCCTGGTAATGTCAAAGAGTAATATTTCTAATGATTTGATCTATTTGTAATTACTTGATTAATTAAAATGAACAAATTTAATACTCTATTTGATATGGATTTGAAATGAATAACTTAGAATTTATAGTTTGAACAAATGAAGAAAAAAACAAATAATTCCAACATGGATAAGGAAGATATTTGACAAATATGGTTATATCTATATTTGTCCCCTAAGTTTATCCTTTCTTTCTCTGTGTGTCCATATGATTCCAAGGAATGGGTAATGCAAATGTAGCAGTAAGAGAAGGCACTTGATAAATGGTAGCTTAAAGGTAGTCTGGTTGCAATGTAAGTGGAAGAGAGATAGAACAAGTGAACAGAGCTCGGGTATGTAATTTCAAGCAAGATTGTGGTGGATATACTATGCAAGATACAAAAAAGTCTTAGCAAATTTACTTGAATACAAGCATTGAATATATATGAATTGGCTGGGATGTGCCTTCATACACAAGGAATACTGGGAGTGCAAAATCATTGGGTGAAGAGGCAGTTCAAACTAATAAAATCTATTTAAAAATAGGAGAGGGAAGGAATACCATGCAAACAAGACTATTTTTAGGCAATTTGGATCAGAAACGCACCCTAGAAGTCAAGTTAAGTGAAATCATGTGTGTTAAAATTATGCATGAAGATTTCTAAAATAATCATGTAGGACCGTGCCCTGTGTAGGGTGGCAGTCATAGGACCACCACCCTACTTGGGTGGTGGTTTTGACACTGAAGTCCAAACCATGCATAGAAATGAGCAGGAAGCTAGAAGAAAGCATGGAAAAGCTAAGTACAAGCATCTAAGCTACAAATATACACCACGAATGAGCTTAAGAACTTGAACACCTTTTAAAAGGAAATGAATCATCAATGGGGACTTTTATAATTGTTTTCTAATAATCTAGCACATGCTAAATTGAGTGTGCTAAAAGAACCTTGTATAAGGGAGAGAATAAAAGGAAGACCTTATCCTTGCACATTCATGTGTTGTCCCCATAGTAGGGTAGAGCTATTTTTGCTAAGTCTAAAATCAAGAGCATTATTTTTTCATAGGGTGTGTTTTCACATGTGATCAGAAGAGGATTAAACATGTGTCACATCAACAATAAGAAGGAAAATTTGCATGTATATTGGAGGAGACTTTTACACCAAAGAAAGTGGCTAATATTAGCCAAATTATTCACCCAGTTTTATTCATTGCATCAAAATTAAAGGAGTCAACTACACTTTGACTTGAGCTATTTTTAGAGAAGAAAAAGGCTTTTTTTGCCTAATGTACAACATTTTAATCTTATCCTTTTATTTATTCACAATGAAGGTTAATAATAACATGCAAGTGTAGTTAGGACTTAGTTTATTTTTAGAGACTTGGGTGAATCATTTTTTTCTATATATTGTGTGCATTAGCAAAGCACAAGGGGAAATGTTTACAAGAGCACTTTTGGATGTAATGATTGCTGAATCAACTTTTTGCCTGTTTTTCCCTTTAATGAGAACCAGTTATTGTTTTTTTAATTATTTACAATGGTGTGTATCTTACTATTAGCTCTTATAAATTTTAATTCCTTGAATTAATTATCTTACCTTTCTGCAAATTTTGTGTTTTCTATAAATTCTTAGTGTGCGTGTTACTTGCTATGTTGTTGTGATTAGTTCCTCAACACAAAAGTGGTTTGCCTTAGTATTTAGCTAAAACAAATTGGTTCAGGCTCCTTTAATCTTCTCTCAGTAAATTATGCATGTACTTAGTCAAAGCCCTCAATAATTTTGGTGTATCACCCCATTTTAATTTGAGTTACAACCATCTTTTTACCCATAAAACCCAAAAAAATTAGGTTAGGTTACATTAATAAGGAACCATCCTTGTAATTGCAGTGACTCACCTCAATATAGAGACACCCACAGCCTTGAGATGTTTCAATTGTATCTACAAAAGTGAGGTTAGAGAAAGCTTAGAACCCTTGTTGTTATCCCTCAATTAGGGTGCAATTCTGAAATATAGCATTTTTCTACATGCCTGGTGGGACAAGAATCAGATTCATGGTAGAATTGTAGAAAATAAAAAAGCACTTTTGGAAGGACAAAGCTGTAGAAATCCATTCAAAATCAAAAGAAATTATTTGGTGACTCCGTAAGGCTGATTTTAGATTAGTTTTGTAGCATGTTCCATTCCTAAGGTGACTAACAAATCAACGGTAAGAGAACTTCGTCATAATTTTGTTTCTTTGCCTTCAAATTTAGCAAGAAGAAGAAGATTTGGCAATACGTTACCCTATAACAGGAACAATTTTGATAACCTGTTGGTGAGAAAAATTTTTGGGTGGAAAAACTTGTGGATTTCTTGCTAATGCTATGGGAATCTAAGTTCCTCTACTTAACCAGTGCAACTTCCGTACATATGCATGCATGTGAAAAGGTGGATTTTTGTGGTGGATTTTCAATTGAAGATCCAACAGGGACACTCCACTGACCTTGTGGCAAAGCTTGCAGATACCTGCAAGAGAGAACTTTTTCTGAAAGTGGGAAAGGGAGTGAGAAAATAGGTAGGAGAAATAATGTTGCAAGTAGAAAATATGATTCCTACACATACACTAGTTAGAAACTTCACCACAAGTATTAAATTAAGAGGAAACAACCCTACGAATGGCAATAAGACCAAATAGAATTTTATGAACACAAAGTATCACAAAATCCCTTGGTCAAAGAAATATAGAAACTCCTTCTTCTTGTATTGATGCTTAAAAATAAGTTGTACATAGTGTGAGAATAGAAGAAATTTGAGAGATGAGGAAAGTAGAAGAAAAATGGCTATCTCATTTGCTTTCTCTAGGTACAATGCACTCTTGAGTTTACAAGATCAATCGCCAACCCTTTGAAATGGGAATGTTGTTACAATTTATAGATTAGAATATGACTCTTCATTTACCCCCCAATGCCTTTTCATATGTCCTCACACAACTTAAAAAAATTCAACTTCCTAGGAAACATTTAAGTCCATTTTTCTAACATAAAGGTGACTTATTACGTCTGAAACATTAGGACATGTGAAAAAGTGCAACCCCAACGCAAAATTAGAATATTGGAAAGTGAGTGAAAGTTAGGGGGAGAAGAGGAGAGTGAAAGAAATAGAGAAGAAGAAGAGGAGATGTCCTTATCGATGAAGTTCATTGATCCTTGCCGATGGAAAGATCCAAGTGCAGTGAAAATTTGAATCTTTGAATTCCTCGCAAATTGTGAAACTCTTTCAAATTGGCTCATGAATCACTTTCCAAGTTGAGTGAACTATTCTTCTGATGATCACAATTTTGGTACCATTGTCAGATTTAATGGTTCATGCCTCAAGCTTATAGTGGAAAGAGTAGGATAGGACTAGCTCGACACTCTGCATAGACACTAGATGTCCTACATCGGTGAACAAACCACTTGTGAGTATTTGGTCTTAGATCCTCCTTCAGTCCTTGAAGGCCATGCGAGTCTTAAGGTCATGTAGGCCCATGTATGAGACATAATTTTCTTCCACATCATACTCGTAAGCGAAGGGCTATGTCGGCTTGTGACCCATCCACTTCAGCTTCATGTCTCCCATAGAAGAAGAAACAAACTATTTTAGTAAGTGTGAAATATCAAGTCCCTAGAACTTCTACTAAGTGTTATGACCTTGATTCCTATTTCTCCTTGCATTCCTCATTCCTTTTGGATCAACTTTCTATTTTTAGAAGGTGCTCGTGGGCCCACTTTATATTTTTAGAAAATTCCAAAAATGCCCGTTCTGGTGACTTCTTGGTTGTATTACACCTCTAATTTCTCTGTCTCCTTTGCAAGATCTTCTGTCACTTACTTTCCCAAAATAACAGTCCTCTACATAGAAGACCCACTATTTTTGGAAAGTGGGCTTCTGGATGTTGGATTGATGTGCAAAAAACTTTTTTGATACGGTTTTTTGCCCAATATCACTCCTCTGAAATTTCAGGCCCACTCTCTTCACAGTCCAGGAGATTTTAAAGTTTTAATTTTTAGACCTGACAGTGGTTCTAGTTACGACAACCATTAATGGACCTCAAAATTATAAGTCTGGTTTTCTCCTCCATTTTTGAAGAAAATTATATTTTTTATGTGGGTTTTTTCTTCTGGTGCTTCTTGTGCGATGTTACTTCAATCTGGCAACTGGTTTGATAGGAAATCCCACTTCTTTCTTCGTTAAGCTGAAAGTGGGAATTCTTCGCTGCAGATGCTATGGTGCACGAGAGGAGTTTTTTAAGGTGTATTCTTGATGGGATTGGGTAGAGGAATGTACAGAAAAATATAACTTGTTGTTTCATACATCCGTTTGGGAGAATTCTTCGACTATTTGTTTCATGGCTATGAAGTTTTCTCTGTGCTTTTCCTTTTTTGTTTTGTGCTTCTCCTTCTGTGTTTACTCCAATTCTCATTCTGGAACCTACATGATTTTGTGGAGTGAATTTAATTATCTCTATCATAGGTCTGGTTTGAGTTTTTCAATGATGGAGTGATGGATGAGAGTTGTAGAGGAATGATGAAGTTTGTCTATGTACTGGAGTGGAAAGCAACTAGAAGCATTGAGCGACATTTAGAATTTTTTAATTTTGAATGCATGAAGGGAGAAGGTTGGGTGAAATTTTTTCATGTTTGATATCCCTAACCTTAGGGAAATGAGGGAAATCAAATTCCACAGTGGTCAAGAGGACGACACGTGGCGGTGATCCGACGACAGGGAATGAAGGTGAGAAAAGCTACTTTAAAGCATTGGGAGCTAAAATTCGGTCACGTGGGTGTCAAAATGACTCCCCATAGGGGATGGACACATTTTTTCATGTCTAATGCTCCCCACCTTAGGGATATAAGGGAAATCAGTTTCCACGGTGGTCTTGGAGCTGACATGTGGCACCCGATCCAATGACAGGGAATGGATGCTCCAAAAATGCACCAGGGAGCTGAAAGTCGGTTATGTGGGTGTCCAAATGACTCCCCATAGGGGATGGGCACATTTTTACATGTTTTATGTCCCCCACCTTAGGGAAATGAGGTAAATTAGTTTCCACGATGGTCATGGAGCTGACAGGTAGCACCAAATCTGACGATAGGGAATAAATGCTCCAAAAATGCACCTGGGGGCTAAACTGTCAAGTATGGAGGTCAAATGAGGGTCCAAGTGGTCATATATGGTCTGGGTGAATTTTTAAAGGGTTGGTGCACCTGAAATTAGGGATCTGGGGTCATGAAATCCCTTTAGGATCTTGGTGATGACATGCGTCCTCCGAAAAAATGACTAATTCCTGAACTGCCTTTGAGAGGGAAACTTAGAAAGAAGATACCCTGAGCTCCTGGTGGAATTTCTTGGTAAATTATATATGATCCTGAATGGAAATGGAATTTTTAATCTAATGGTTGGGGTATCATGTATTGATTTATCTAGCTGATCCCTAAAAAATCATATTTTTGATTTGAGACTCCATTTGTACCTGATAAAAACTGCCTGCCAATCTTATGCGCCAAGGTTTGTGAAAAATATGATTTCACCATCATATAGGTATTTCAATCCTCTTTTCGGAGGTATTTTTTCCCCTTCTAACTGCATGTGGAGCTCCCATAATCATCTTCTGAAGCCTAGTAGCTATTTTAGGCCTATGTACTGCTTAGGCTTGTGAACCCTAATTTTTTCTCAAAATGCTCCAAGTTTCTCAAAACTTTCCAAAACCTTCCAAAATAATTTCCATGATGTTTTAACATCTTCAATTCACTTCCATGTTGAATTTTACCCTTCTTTTCCACTCCCAAGGTTTGATCCAGTCCTGGGAAGGCCAACGATAGCCCTTCCAAATATTGCGAGTAGATAACATCTTTTCAGAACTCCCTAAAATCACCTAGGGCATAAATTTTACATCAAATAAGGGGTGACCAGACTAACGGATTTGACTTGGGCTTCCTGGGAATGATAAAACATGAAAATTTTGGCACAGGGGTATAGTTATCGTGCTTGGAAACTTCTGATTTCCTTGTTGCACATTTACACGAAAACAACTAGCTCTAGCTTGGGGACATCACATGGAATGAGTGTAGCGAAGACATGACAGGGGAATCCAGAATCTCAATTTTTAGACCATATAATTCATTGACTAGTGCTTTATCCTTTGGTCCTTGTAGAGTCATGTACACCTTATGAGAGAGAGAGAGAGAGAGAGAGAGAGAGAGAGAGAGAGAGAGAGAGAGAGAGAGAGATACCCACACACACAAAATGAAAAAGACACACAACAAGAAGGGAAACACACCTAGAAATCACCTATGGTATAAGTCAGGGGAAAAGCCATTTTTGCTGAAGCACTCATGAAAGTGTCACTCCAAAAATGACTAATTCCTGAACTGCCTTTGAGAGGGGAAACTTAGAAAGAAGATACCCTAAGCTCCTGGTGGAATTTCTTGGTAAATTATATATGATCCTGAATGGAAATGGAATTTTTAATCTAATGGTTGGGGTATCATGTATTGATTTATCTAGCTGATCCCTAAAAAATCATATTTTTGATTTGAGACTCCATTTGTACCTGATAAAAACTGCCTGCCAATCTTATGCGCCAAGGTTTGTGAAAAATATGATTTCACCATCATATAGGTATTTCAATCCTCTTTTCGGAGGTATTTTTTTTCCTTCTAACTGCATGTGGAGCTCCCATAATCATCTTCTGAAGCCTAGTAGCTATTTTAGGCCTATATACTGCTTAGGGTTGTGAACCCTAATTTTTTCTCAAAATGCTCCAAGTTTCTCAAAACTTTCCAAAACCTTCCAAAATAATTTCCATGATGTTTTAACATCTTCAATTCACTTCCATGTTGAATTTTAGCCTTCTGTTCCACTCCCAAGGTTTGATCCAGTCCTGGGAAGGCCAACGATAGCCCTTCCAAATATTGCGAGTAGATAACATCTTTTCAGAACTCCCTAAAATCACCTAGGGCATAAATTTTACATCAAATAAGGGGTGACCAGACTGACGGATTTGACTTGGGCTTCCTGGGAATGATAAAACATGAAAATTTTGGCACAAGGGTATAGTTATCGTGCTTGGAAACTTCTGATTTCCTTGTTGCACATTTACACGAAAACAACTAGCTCTAGCTTGGGGACATGACATGGAATGAGTGTAGCGAAGACATGACAGGGGAATCCAGAATCTCAATTTTTAGACCATATAATTCATTGACTAGTGCTTTATCCTTTGGTCCTTGTAGAGTCATGTACACCTTATGAGAGAGAGAGAGAGAGAGAGAGAGAGAGAGAGAGAGAGAGAGAGAGAGAGAGAGAGAGAGAGAGAGAGAGAGAGAGAGAGATACCCACACACACAAAATGAAAAAGACACACAACAAGAAGGGAAACACACCTAGAAATCACCTATGGTATAAGTCAGGGGAAAAGCCATTTTTGCTGAAGCACTTTTCATTCCTTAAGAGTTACCCCTGAGTGGGCAATACTGAGTGATTTTGATTTGCAAAGCCGTTGATGGGTTCCAAAAATTATCCTCCCCTCCTTAGCTGCTTATGAAATCCAGGTGCTTTCACAATTATCTGTGTACTTGGTAGGAGTGACTTTATGTGAGCTCTCGATGCTCAGGTCCTTACTTCAAAATTACACTTCCTTTACCCCATCTGAATCAGTTTCATCATGTCAGTTGCCTTCCATGTTTATCGATATAGATAATTTTTCATCGAGCATCTCATCACTTCCCCAAAGATGATTTTTGCCATGTTTCAAATAACTTTCTTCAATCCAAATCAGCTCAATGTTTTCCTTGTTATATTCTTCCATGGCGGAGATGTTGTCTAAAAAAATGGATATTTCTAGAGGAGATAAACGAAATTTTATTCTTTTTCACTCATGAACTTCTACACACGATGTGGAAGAAGAAGGCATGTTTTCATGTTTATTCTTGTCAACCAAAGTATTAGAGAAGTCATCAAGCTTATCTAAATGCTCCATTTAAACATCAAAAATTGGTGCACCAAAATAGAAAGCACAAATTGACTCATAATTTTCTTATATCTCCATGGCCTAGGTCAAGAGTTCAAGACCGAGTTGAGGGTCCTCAATTTCTTTTTTGGCCTTCAAGATATCTTGTAAAAATAGTTCTTCTTAAATTTCCATAGGCTATTTTTTATATTTATTGGAGGAATATTCTTGTTGTGCCTCTAGGAGATGGTTAAAAATCTGATCCATATGGGCCCATAATTCATCTGAAACATTCTCATTCACCTCTTTCATGATTTGTGTTGCCGAAGATTCACTTTCTTGCATACATGAGCATAATTGATTTTTGACACCTACTGACAAGGAGAAGATGTCCAAGCTTCGAGGGAATAGTTCTCCTTCAAGATAAAAATCCATATCATCTTCTCCTTGGTAAGAAGTAGAGAACCGTGTTAGGGTAACATACTATGAGAAGAATTTTCAGCTACATCTTGATCATCCATTATTAAATACTCTTTCTCAGGTGAAAGATGAAAGGCTATGTTTTCACCATGACGATGATTCTACTCCTCAAGTGAGTAGAGGTTGTGTTTAAATTTCTCATTCTTTTTGGATTTGAAAATAGAGTGGGCTTCTTCCATTTGATCATCCATGATTGCATTGGGGAGAGATTTTGATTCTTTGACTTCCTTCATGTAATATTTCTATGTCACTTGAGGAATCAAAATAGGAAGGATGATTATCTATGACCATCTTGAATTCATCATTTTTGGGCCATGATGTTAGCTAAGTTTCTTTCACTTCTTCACATCTCTCCATTTTACCATCAATTGAAACATAAAAAATTGAAAAGAGATCATCCATGCTTACTTTGAATTGACCATCTTCTTCATCATTGGTGGAGTCTTCAGAGAGCATTGGATCATCCATTATGTAGTAAGGATATTCCTTTATTGAATATATTATTTCCCCATGGGCTGTGACTTGAGCCAAATGGAATTGTTGAATGGTGATTCTATCTTTGTATCTTCTACTTCTTTCTCCATGACATTTCTTTCACTTTCCTTGGGAGGTTCCATGACAAGACCTTCTTTAGAAGCATATGAGAATATTTCAGGAATGAAAACCTCATAGTATGGGCAGAAATATGAGTATTATTCCATAGGGTGTGTCTCACCTTCTTCCTTCATTTGATGCAGAGTTTCAAAATGTTCATATCTTCTTTGTAGAGCTAAAACATACCTCCAAATTACATCAAAGGCTTCGGGGTCAGAATTTCCTTTTATTATGCTCTCAAGTATTTCCACATATTCTATTTTCAACATGTTCATTTCTTCATCACCATATGCAATGAATTTGTCTAGAGAACAATGGAAGAAGGACACTATTATCAATTTTGTAATGAGTTGTGTGAGATTGCAAAAATATTCTTTAGTGGATCTTGCACCGTCCTGTCTTTCGTCATCTTCTTGAATGTTGATTTTATCTTCATCAGAAGGCTCAAGGATAGGATTTTCTTTAACAAAATTCAAGAACCTTTTGGGTATGAAAACCCTATGGTACGAATGATCTTCAGGGTCTTCCTCTATAGGACAATTCTCCTCCTCTTCTTTCTTGCTATGGGCTGTTTCAAGTTTCTCATTCATCTCTTACAAGAATTTGGCATATTATCAAGATTCACACCTTCTATTATGTCTCCTTTGAATCCATTATTATTCATCAATGATAGGTTCTTTCTTCTTTCCTTTTTCAACACTAGTCTGGAACCATGGCTGATCAATGATCTTCTTTTCCGAGAAAGCATCTTCTTCTTCTTCTTCACTGTCACTCATTGGTACTTAAATCAAATCTGGAAATTTCTACATGATGTGGGGAAATGAATGTGAAAGGGTTCATTCCTTGATGGATTCTCCTTCAAAAAAATATTTTCCTTCGAAATATGATTTTTTTTTAGATCTTGCGGTTGTATATTGGGTGCAGATGGTGCTAAATATGCCCCACGGTGGACACCAAAAAATCTTGGTGAGAAAATTTGTCAGGTGGAAAAACTTTTGGATTTTTTTCCCATGCTCTGGGAATCTAATTCCCTCTACTTAACCGGTGCAGCTGTTGGATATGCATGCGCATGAAAAGGTGGATTTTTGTGGTGGCCTTTTCCACTGGGGATCCAACATGGACACTCCACTGACCCCGCGGAAAATCTTGCAGATACCTACAAGAGAGAACTTTTTCTGAAAGTGGGAAAGGTAGTGAGAAAAGAGCTAGGAGAACTAATGTTTCAGGTAGAAAATAAGATTCTTGCACATACACTAGTTAGAAACTTCACTAAATGCATTAAATTAAGAGGGAAACAACCCTACGAATGGCAACAAGACCAAATAGAATTTGATGACCACAAAGTATCATGAAATACCTTGGTCAAAGAAAGATAGAAACTCATTCTTGTATTGATGCTTTAAATAGAAGATGTACATAGTGTGAGAATAGAAGAATTTTGAGAGTGGAGGAAAGTAGAAGAAAAATGGCTATCTCCTTTGCTTTCTCTAGGTAGAATGCACTCTTGAGTTTACAAGATCAATCACCAACCCTTTGAAATGGGAATGGTGTTACAATTTATAGAGTAGAATATGAATCTTCATTTACCCCCCAATGCCTTTTCATATGTCCTCACACAGCTTAAAAAATTTCAACTTCCTAGGAAACTTTTAAGTCCCTTTTTATAACATAAAGGTGACTTATTACATCTGAAACATTATGACATGTGAAAAAGTGCAACCCCAATGCAAAATTAGAATATTGGAAAGTGAGAGAAATTTAAGGGGAGAAGAGGAGATAGAAAGAGAGAGAGAGAGAAGAAGAAGAGGAGATGTCCTTCCCGATGAAGTTCATTATTCCTCACTGATGGAAAGCTCCAAATGCAGTGAAACTATGAATCTTTGAATTCCTTGCACACTATGGAAATATTTTAAATTGGCTCATGAATCACTCTCCAAGTTGAGTGAATTATTCCTCTGATGATCATAATTATGGTACCATTGTCAGATTGGATGGTTCGTATCTTGGGCTCGTAATGGAAAGAGAAAAATAGAACTAGCTTGAGACTCTACACAAACATTGGGTGTCTTTGCAATAGCGATTAAGACACTTTTGAATATTTGGTCTTCGATCCTCCTTCGGTTCTTGAAGGCCATGCGAGTCTTAAGGTAATTCAGGCCCATGTACGAGACATCATTATCTTTGAAATCATACTCACATGCGAAGGGCTGTGTCGGCTTGTGACCCATTCACTTCGGATTCATGTCTCCCTTAGAAGAAACAAATTACTATTTTTAGTAAGTGTGAACAATCAAGTCCCTGTAACTTCTATTGAGTGTTATGACCTTAATTCATCTTTCTCCCCTACATTCCTCATTCCTTCAAGATCAAATTTCTATTTTTAGAAGGTTCTTATGGGCCCACTTTCTATTTTTAGTAAGTGCCAAAAATGCCCGTTCTAGTGAGTTTTTAGTTGTATTACACCTCCAATGTATTTGTCTCCTTTGCAAGCTCTTCTATAGCTTACTTTCCCAAAATAGGAGTCCTCTATGTAGAAGGCTTGCTATTTTTAGAAAGTTGTCTTCTGGAGGTTGGATTGATATGCAAATTTTTTTTATATGGGTTTTTTCCCAATATCACCCTTCTAAAATTTTGGGCCCACCCGCTTAATAGTTTAGGAGATTTTAAAGTTTTAATTTTTGGACCTGATAGTGCTTCTGGGTATGATAATGGACCTCAAAATTGTAGGTCTGGGTTTCTCCTCTGTTTTTGAAGAAAATTATATTTTTTATGTGGTTTTTTTTATTCTAGTGCTTCACGCGCGATCTCACTTTAATTCGGTAACCATTTTGACAGGAAATCCCACTTCTTTCTTTATTGAGCCAGAAGTGGGATTTCTTTGCTGTAGATTCTCTGGTGTGTGAGAGGAGATTACGAAGGTGTATTCTTGATGGCCTTGGGTAGAGGAATGAACAAAACAATATAACTTGTTGTTTCACGCATTCATTTGGTAGAATTATTTGACTATTCGTTTCATGGATATGAAGTTTTCTGTGTGCTTCTCCTTCTTTATTTTGTGCTTCTCCTTCTATGTTTGCTCCAATTCTCCTTCAGGGACTTGTGTGATTTTTTGGAGTGAATTTAATTATCTCTATGGAAGTTATGGTTTGGTTTTTTCAATGGTTAAGTGATGGAGGAGAGTTGCAGAGGAAGGATGAAGTTTGTCTCTGCACTCGAGTGGAAGCAACTTGAAGCACTGAGCGGTAGTTAGAATTTTTGAGCTTTGAACACATGAAGGGAGAAGCTTGGGTGTAATTTTTCATGTTTGATGAAGGGATGTGAGGGACATAAAATTCCTTGGTTTTCAAGAGGATGACACGTGGCGGTGATCCGACGACAGGGAATGAAGGTGAGAAAAGTTACTTTAAAGCACATGGAGCTAAAATTCGGTCACGTGGGTGTCAAAATGACTCCCCATAGGGTCTGGGAACATTTTTCCATGTCTAATGCCCCCCACCTCATGGAAATAAGGGACATCAGTTTCCATGGTGGTCCTAGAGCTGACACGTGGCACTAGATCTGACGGCAGGGAATGAATGCTCAAAAAATGCACCTTGGAGCTGAATGTCAGTCACGTGGGCGTCCAAATGACTCCCCATAGGGTCTAAGCACATTTTTTCCATGTTTTATGTCCCCCACCTCAAGGAAATAAGGGACATCAATTTCCATAGTAGTCCTGGAGATGACACGTGGCACCAAATCTTACGATAGAGAATGGATGCTACAAAAATGCACCTAGGGGCTGAACTGTCAAGTCTGGAGGTCACATGAAGGTCCAAGAGGTCATATGGGGGATGGGAACATTTTTTAATGGTTTTTGTACCTAAAATTAGGGATGTCAAGGACATGAAATCCTACTAGGATCCTAGTGCTGACACGTCTCCTCCCAAAAAATTATTAAGTCCTGAACTGCCTTAGAGAGGGAAACTTAAAAAGGAGATTACTTGAGCTCCTAGTGGAATTTCTTGCTGAAATTGTATATTATCCCGACTATAAATGGAATTTGGTATCCAATAGTGGGGGTATAAGGTCTTGATTCATCTGTCTGATCCATGAAAAAGTGGATTTGTTATTTGAGACTCCACTTGTACCTGATAAAACCTACCTGCCAATCCTATGCGCCAAGGTGTAGTGAAAAATATTATTTCACCATCATGTAGGTATTTTAATAATTTTTTGGTGGTATTTTTCTTTTCTTATAACTCTATCTGGAGCTCCCGAAATCATCTTCTGAAGCCCAACAATTGTTTTAGACCTATGTACTGCCTAGGCTTGTGAACCCTAGTTTTTTCTCAAACTACTCCAAGATTATCAAAACTTCCCAAAACCTTCCAAAATAATTTCCATGATGTTTTAAGGTCTTCAATTCACCTCCATGTTGAATTTTACCCTTCCATTCCACTCCAAGGGGTTGATCCAGTCCTTGGAAGGCAAGTGATAGCCCTTCCCAATACCGCTAGTAGATAGCATCTTTTCAGAACTCCCTAAAATCACCTAGGGGGAATGAATAAAATTTTCTAAATCACCTAGGGGATAAATTTTACATCAAATAGGGGGTGACTAGATTGAAATTTTTGACTTGGGGTTCTTGGGAATGATAAAACATGAAATTTTTTACATAGGGGTATAGTTTTCATGCTTGTAAACTTCCAATTTCCCTGTTGCACATTTGCATGACAACATAATCCTCCTCCCCTTGTTTCATCATGTATAAATCTTATTGTTCAAATCCTAGTTATTCCAATGGCTCAGTCACCACCACAACAACCCATAAATTTTATACCTTTCAATAATGGGAGCCCCTTAATAATTCATGTTTATCATGACATACCCTCTAGTGCCTTAAAATGTTTCCCCTCATTTATTGGTGAAAATCATATTTCCCACACTGAACACATTGAAGACATTCCAACTCTTTGTTGAGTTCATAATATCACTTATGTGGATGTAGCTTTAAGACTGTTAGTTTCATCACTTAAAGGACAAACCTTGCAATATTATAGAACTTTATCAGTGGGGACTATAGTAACTTGAGATGAATTGGGAAATCAGTTACATAAATAATTTCAAGATAATTCAGATTATTTATCTCTCATATAACAACTCTCTATAATTAAGCATGCTCCTCATGAATTTATGGCTAGCTTTAACTTCAGATTGTAAGAACATGGGTAAGAATTCCAACCACTATTAAGCCTCAAGATGATCATGCTTTTCTATATTACCGTAGAGCCTTAAACAATGATATTACAGCCATGATACAATCCACAGGAGGAACTACACTTAAAACAACTTATGAAATTTCCATTAGATCTTAAAAAACCCTTATTCAAGCTAGTAAATTAGCCCCAAAGGCCCTCTATGCCTATTATAATAGATTTGGCACCTATTCCGCAGCCTATTACCATAATAGAGCCTACTGTTACAACACCTCAAGATGACATATGTAAGGCCTTATAGATCATGGGGAACAAGCTAACATTAATTGAGAATAAATTGGCTCAACCTAGCAGACCTTATCAAGCACCTTCTCAACAGAATAGGAACACATATTAGTAAAATCAGAATTATATAAAACCTTATCAACAAAGATCAATTGATACTAAATCTGCTAGCACATCTAGTGCCCTTTTTACAAGTCAACATGGCTTTCAAAGAGTTGTGTTCACCTTGCAATCAACCTCATCCAATTGTTAATTGTCCAAATGCATTCTTGAATTTGAGCATTGTTGCAAAACCAAAATCTGAAACATTATTCATGCCTTAGATGGAGGGTGGGTAACAAGATGCTTAGATTCAAAAACCACCTGAACAAACTTTGGCTAGCTTTGGAGAAATATTTTATTACTGTTACATCTAGGTCTTAGAAAAGAGCTCTAGATGAAGAAAAACAACATAAAGGACTTGTTTTACCTACAGTTATGGATAAATAAACAAGTGGAGTCCCTAAAACAACAAACAATCATGTTTCTTCTCCTAAATAAATAAGTAGTTCAGTCCCTAAAGATCATCAAAAATAAATACAACATGATTCTAGATGGTTATTCATACCTCAGATTTCTAAAGCTATAGAAGTAGAGTCAATTTTTGCTAAAGCTTATTCTAAAATTGTAGCATCTTCATTTAATGTTTTTAAGGCTATGAAAAAACACAATATCCGTATTTCTTTATGGGATGTTTTGAGTATTCCAAGAAAAAAAGAGTTACTTGCTCATGATCTTGCTATGTTATAGATTTCTTCAAAACCAATAGAAAAAGAAGCTCAGAAATCTGATATGGTCCTTAGTACAATTGAGCAAGATCATATTAAAGAAGTTAAGTGGATGGTATAGAAAGTACTAAATGCACATGATATTAAAAAAACTCCACCTTTTTATCTTTCTCTTATTATTGGTGATCATTTAGTTCACAATTGTATGGTTGATAGTGGAACAAGAAACAAAACCATGCCTAAAGCAATTGTAGAAATATTAGGCCTACATTATGAACCGATAGAAAAAAGTGTATTGTGGCTAGATGGAATAACAACCAGCACAGTTGGTGTCATACAAAATTTGTCGGTAACGTTATATGGTTGTCCTAATGTTTCAATTTTACAAGATGAAACTATTGTAGATCTACCTCCCTACTTTTCTCTTTGTTTATCAAGAAATTTTACAACAAATATAGGTGGTTATCTTTCTTCGGATTGGTAATTTTTATTCTTCACTATGAGGTATGGAATTAAAGTTATAGTGAACTGAGAACCTCTAGCTAGATTCCACATTTAACCTCATGTTGCAAATTTTGCAACAAATTATTTAACTATAAAGCAGTCTGATTTTGATGTTATAACACATATTTATGCATTAGATGGTGTTTCTAACTTGTTTATGGATGAAAAAATTCAAGAAGAACATGCTTATGATCCTTTCAAAGAAGTGGAAGAAGGATTATTTGGTGTTTACTATCTTCACGAGGAAGAAACATGTATTCCTTTACTGTCTAAAATAGAAAATATTGATGAATTGGTATATGAAAAATTCATTTTGATGGTGCTAATAACAAGAAAGGACAAGGTGCATGTATGATGCTGACTTCCCCTTCAAATCATAGGTATATTTCAGCTTTATGTTTGAAATTTTCATGTACTTGTAACGTAGCTGAATATGACACATTGATTCTTGGCCTACAATGGGTCAGGAAAAGAGGAATCAACATGTTACAAGTTTATGGTGAATCTGAATTAGTTATAAACCAAGTTAAGAACTAGAATGTATATAAGAATTCATTGCTGAAATCTTACAAACATAGAGTTTTTAGATTGAATTGATGATTTTGAAACTATTAATAATAAATCAGTCCCAAGAGCTAAAAATAAACATGCAGACAAAATTTCAACTATTGCAACTAGCATTGAAGTGCTATAACAGGTTGGAAATGAAAAAATACAACCTTATATTAAACTGATAATTAGACCTTCGGTGGTTGATATTGAAGAAATATGACAAGTTTTTAAAGATGATAAACAAATCTGCGTATTTCTATAGCTAGAAGCTAAAATTTCTATAGTTAATCAAGAAAAGTTACAACACCAATATGGTGACCAAATTGTACATCTAAAGACAAATAAATTACCTCAAGGACTTGTCATTTTAGATGACATTTTCAGCTCAGATGATCAGCTCAAAAAAGAAAAAGGAAAGATCTGAACACATGTTGATAACTGCGAAGAGATTTCAGTTAATGATGTCAAGACATTACAAATTGGAAAGGTATGTTCCTTAGGTGAAAAAATAGTCTTTTATCAATTTATGCAAAGAAGTTGAAGATTTTTTTTTTCTAGGAAATACCAAGATCTTACAGGTTTTGATCCTAGTTTCACACAACATACTATAGAATTACAACCAAACTCAAAACCAATAAGGAAGAAATAGAGGCATGTAAATCCCAAGATTGATACATTTATGAGAAAAGAGTTTTCTTAAAAGATTGAATCAGGTATTATATTTCCAGTGAAGCATTCAAGTTGGGTAGCCAACCTTGCACATGTTTATAAAAAGAATGGTGAAATATGGCTATGTGTGGATTTTAGAGATCTTAATAAAGCTTCAGTTAAAGATCACTATCAGATGCCAAACATGGATCAAATTTTAAGAATATTTTTAGGTTCAACAAGGTTGCCCTTGTTAGATGGTTATAATGGATATAGTCAGATTTTTGTGTGTGAAGAAGATAGATACAAGATAGCCTTCACCACAAAGTGGGGGTACTTAGGCTTAGTGCAACATTTCAGCGTGTAATGGATATGAATTTTCATAGCCTCTTGAATAAATGTATATTGGTTTATTTAGATGATGTTACAATATTTTCAAAGAATTATGATGATCATTTTATGCATTTAAGGAAAATTTTTGAGCTTTACAAGCAGTTTGGAATCTCATTGAATCCCAAAAAGTCCATTTTTTCAATGCACAAAGGTAAATTACTTGGACATATTGTTTCTAAACAGGGCTTGGCTATTGATCCTTTCAGAATTGATGCAATATTACAGCTGTCCCTTCCTCATCATAAGAAGGCTTTACAAAGTTTTTCTTGGAGAAATAAACTTTGTTAGAATTTTTGTTCAAGATTTTTGTAGCATTGGTTAAGCCATTAACAATCATGCTTAAGAAAGGAACAAATTTCTCTTGGACCAATGAAGGAAAGAAAGTATTTAATACCATTAAGTTGGATATTTCAAAACCTCCTACTTTGGAAAATCCTAGCTTTGATAAATACTTCATAATGTATGCACTTGCAGGAGTTGAAACCATTTTAGCCTTATAGACACAGGTCAATGATGATGAAATAAAATAAGCCATTTATTTTTTTGGACAGAGACATCATGACTATGAAACAAGGTACACTTTTCTTGTTTCGAATAATAAGATTCATGTTATAGTTTCTCACCCATGTGTTAAGGCATTCCTGTCCAACTACTAATTTAATGAGAAACAAGAAGGCTAGATTACAAAGGTTATAGAGTATGATGTTTACATCCATGTTACTAAAATAGTATGAGGAAAAGGATTATGTGAACATTTGATTGCTGATATGGAAAAAAATCAAGTTGCAAATTCATTACATCATGCTATAATTACATACCAACAACCTAAAATGTTATTACATCCCTAAAATCAGCAACCTGAACTCAATCTAGAGGTTTTAGGATCAATTAGGATGACTGATTTTATCAAGTACTTGCAGCATGGTAATTATCTAGAAGGTATGGAAAAAAATAAATAAAGATATTTCATATTATAGGCCATACCTTATTCTTTTTCTGATGGAGTGTTGTACAAGAAAGATAATAATGGAGTTTTGTTGCATTGTGTTGATTATGTTAGAGTGCAATAATTACTCTCTGAATTTCATGAAGGACCTGTAGGAGGTCACTTCTCAGCACCTACTACAACTCTAAAAATTATGAAAGCCATGTTATTATTTACCTAACATATTCAAGGAATATTTTGAATGGATAAAGAAGTGTAAAAAAACATGCATTTTTTATTGGAAAAGAATGATAAGATTTACTGCCCTTACAACCTATTTCAGTGGATCAACCATTCATGCAGTGGGGTCTTGAATTCATTAGCATGATAAATCTTCCTTCATCACAAGTGGATATTAACTACCATAGATTACTTTACTCATTGGATTGAAGAAATGGCCTTGAAAGAAGCCACCAAGACTTTAATCTTATCATTCTACAAAGTTATTGTTTTCATATTTGGTGTTCTAGCTACTATCATTTTAGATAACTCCCAAGCTTTCCTTGGAGAAAAAGTGATAGATTGGGTCGTTAAGCATGGTATTTATTTGATTAATTTTTCAAATTATTACCCCTAAGGTAATGGATTATCTGAAAGTACTAATAAAAATATGCCCAAGATTATCAGAAGAACACTCAAAGACAACCAAAGATTTTGGTATCTAATGTTAAATTTAGCACTTTGGGCTGATAGAGTGGCTCCTAAAAGATCAGTCGGTAACTCACCATATAAGCTTTTTTATAGTTGTGAGGCAAGAATTCCTATTTCAATTGAGCTTCTCGCATTGGATTTATTACATCATATGGAGTTACTTGAGAATAAACCAATGCATGTTCGGTATGTAGAACTTATGGAACTACAAGAGTTAAGAGACCAAGATCACTTGAACATGGAGAAGAGTCAGAAATAGATCAAAAGAAATTTTGATAAAAATACTAAGTTCATAATTTTTAATGAAGTATACATTATGTTAAAATGGGATGCTGATTGTACAAAGCCAGGAAACCAAATGAAGTTCAATATAATCTGGAGTGGTCCTTACATGATTTCAGCTTGTAAAGAGCACAATGCATTTCAAATTTCAAGGCTAAATGGAGAGGAAATTCCCATTCTTGTGAATGGGATGTTTCTCAAGCAATGTTATTAAATATCTTATAAGTTTTGGTTAGAGTAGGATTTACCTTTCAATAATTTTAGTTCATGCACATTGTAGCTTTCAATTTTAAGAATTACATTTATGTACATGATCTAGTTTACCAGATCCTTTCCTAGATTTTTTTTTTAGAAAGGTTGGTTTTTCAAAAAAGGAAAAATTATGGTCATATGCTTTTTACTCTATGCCTAATGGATAAGAGTAAGGCACTGGTCTTAAAGATAGCATGTACAGCTTTACCCGCATGATCACCACAGAAATGTTGACAATTTTTTACACTTGTGAAAAAATGGGCAACTCGAAACTTCATTTCAGATGGAAGGCATTGATAAGATGGACCTAACTAAGGGGAAGATATACAATTTCTTAAAGGTTTAAAGTTGCAGTAAGTAAATCAGCAAAGAAAAATGTAGCTATGTGTGTTGTTGTAGAATGCAACACCTCACATATGTTATCATTCTATGTTCACCTTCATCAAATTTTCAAAAAATCTCTAATGAACTAAAGTACAACCTTGATAAAGGTGGAAAAAATTATAGAGCTAAGGAGTTGGACTCTACAATAGTAAACCTAGTTGTTGTTTGCATCGATGAAGGTACATTATCAGTTACAAGTACATTAATTCTTGTTATTTATTTATGTTTGAATGAGATTAGTTTTGTTTTGAATTGTTTAGTTCATTCCACAATTATCATTTACAGTCATCAAATGAAAAATGAAATAGACAACTCAATTACATAATGTAATTTCATTTATTCATAAAGATATACAATTTCAGTTTTCCCACACAAGCCATGGGATGCAACTTATGATTACTGATATAAAAGATAGATGTACACAAAGATAAAAGAAAAGGAATTTACAAGAAACCCATAATTTCCTTTTGGGTCTTCACTTTTTCTTCATCCATTTGCAACTTCCTTCACCTTCATCTTGTTCTGCATCATCTTCCATTGCATCATGGTACCTAAAAAGAAAGAGAAAGGGTTTTTCATTTACTGAGCTTAGGGTTTAATCTGTATTATTGTGCTATCTATCTTCAAGAAAATGAATCATTTTAAGTCAATAAACATAAGTTACATCAAAGATGATACATAATTGAGAAATTACTACCTTACAGAGGCACATGTGATTCTCAGAATCATGACAGAAAAGGAGAAATAAAAGTCACTACAAAATACAAGAGAGGTTGAAAGTGTATTTATTTTCTAAATAGTTTGTCTAAATATGCAGGTACATGTAGCAGATGAAAATAAAATAATACACCTGAGAACGAAGCAATTTTAAACAAATGCACAATCCAAATTCATAACAATAGAATGAAAATATTATGGAGTTTATGCATTGTTACATAACCCTAAAACAAATTTTGATGTTCAAACCCCATGTGCAAGGAATGCAAAAAAATATAGAGCTTAGGTTTTTCTCATATAGTACCTACTCAGTGAGACCGCAATACCATTGAGAAGGAAAAATACATGCAACTTGAATATGGAGGGATCCTTATGGTAAAATTGATTTTAATCAATGTATATTGCAAAGCTCATTCACAAAGGACATGAATCCCTTCGATGCAAAAATGTACAAAGGTGAAACATGTAAAAAATAATGTAAATACCCAAAAATTCAAATGTCCATTTTGACTGTTGAAACCCTTGAGGGCGACCCAACAAAGTATACAGGAAGAACTTAGAAATAACATCACAGAGTGGATTGTGCATCATCAAATTTTCCTTATCGTTATAATTTCACTAAAATTTAAGGACATGGCTAAAAAAAACTACATTTTATACGCTCAAGGAAGCTTTATCTTCCATAGCCTAGGTATATGCTACAAGATTTGTAAATATATTCAAAGAAAATCAAGAACTTTCATGTTTCATGTGTGACCTTTCAAACCCTCAACATCATTTAGAATATAAGGCACACAGAAGAAATAAATATCTCAAAGGTAATGGCCAAACTCAGAACAAGAAAAGAAAATAGAAAGATCTGAATACTATGCAGTATTAAAAAAAAATAAAAAACTCAGCTTAAGGGTTTCAATGTTTGGATTAAAAAAACTTTCAGTGCTAAAGAAATGTGAGCTTAACTCATCTAACAATAGTTCTAAAGTACTCAAAATATTTCCAAGCTTCAAATCTCCTATTACGATGTTCATCAAAACATCACAGTGAGCTCGAAAATGAGGAAAAATGGTGGAAAATCTAAGTATTAACACTCACAGAACCTTCAAAGGATAAAAAATGACATAATCGAGCTCGAGAAATGGAATAATGGAGGCTTGGAAATTTTTTTCCAGGGCTTCACTAAGCCAATGTCTTTAAAATAAAAAATGAAAACATGAGAGATTGCATTAATTTGTGCTTCCTTAACCATAGGGACAAGTTAGTCTAACTCACTAAGGATCAGAATATGTTGAAATCAATGGTTCAGACTTAATAAGTACAAAGATCAGTGGTCAAAATTTCAAATCACCAATTTCCATTTCAACCACCACTAAACCACTATTATAGGATATACGATGGAGATCAAACAGTACAAATCAAATGATAAAAAATGCAAACTTCGACATTAACCACAGTTCCCAGTAACTCAACCATGGTTCACAAATAGTGCATGTCTCAAGAAATGGAAAAAATCTAATCACAGTTAAGTCAAATGCCACCAAAAAAATATTTGAGGGGTGAGTCATCATGGCAGAGGGTACCAGCTTCCATTTTTAATAATTATGTTGCATTGACATTATCTAAGGTCTATAACAGTAATGATATATCCCATAAGACGAAGACTATAGACGGTGTTGAAAATATGAAAGGGCCGAGATCAACCAATTATGAATTTTGATATCATTAGACCATGTTCTATGTACCACATCATCAAGGAGGGCCAATGTTTGTGCAAGTTGTGCACACGTTTATTACTCAAACAATGATATATGTGCCAAAGTAAAGGTGTCATGATCAAAGAAGGGGGCCGAGTAATCTAAACATTATACATGCCGAAGGGAAAAATGTTTTTCCAACTATAACAAATGCTTATGCCTAAGTTAATGCGGGGCTAATAATGCCAAAGATCCTTTACCTTAGACTTTACAAAGTTTACCTTAAAATTTTCTAAGGGAACCTTATACAAGGGAGAGGATAAAATGAAGACCTTATCCTTGCATGTTCACAGGTTGTCCCCATAGTGGGGTGGAGCTATTTTTGCTAAGTATGAAATCAAGAGAATTATTTTTGCACAGGGTATTTTTTTACATGTGATCACAAGAGGACAAAATATGTTTCACATCAAAAAGAAGAAGATAAATTTGCATGTACATTAGAGGAGACTTGTACACCAAGAAAGTGGCTAATATTAGCTAAATTATTCACCCAGTTTAATTCATTGCATTAGAATTAAAGTAGTCAACTACACTTTGACTTGAGCTATTTTAGAGAAAGAAAAGGATATTTTTGACTTATGTAAAACATGTCTATTTTAGTATTTTATTTATACACAATGAAGGTTAATAATAGCATGCAAGTGTAGTTAGGACTTAGTTTATTTTTAGAGACTTGGGTGAATTTTTTTTTCTATATATTGTGTGCATTGCAAAAACACAAGGGGGAACTTTTACAAGAGGAATTTTGGATGTAATGAATATTGAAGTAACTTTTTGCCAGTTTTTCCCTTTAATGAGAACCAATTATTACATTTCCAATTATTTTTAAATGTGTGTATCTTTCTATTAGCTCTTGTGAATTTTAATTCCCCAAATTATTTATATTACCTTGCTGCAAATTTGGTGTTATCTGTATGGTTCTAGTGTGGATATTAGTTGTTTTTTTTGTGATTAGTCCCTCATCACAAAAGTGTTTTTCCTTATGATTTAGCTGAAAACCATTGGTTCGTGCTCCATTAATATGATCTTAGTAAATTTTGCATGTAGTCAGTCAAATACCTCAATAATTTTAATCTATCGCCCCATTTTAATTTAAGTTACAACCATATTTTTACCCATAAAACACCGAAAACTTAGTTTAGGATACATCAATAAGGAACCAACCTTGTAATCCTAAAGACTCACTTCAACATAGGGATACCCACAACCTTGAGGTGTTTCCATTATATCTGCATAAGTTAGGGAAGAGCAAGCTTATAACCCCTACTATTATCTCTCAATCAGGGTGGACTTCTGAGAGATAACAGGGTGGGCCCCATAACCTTAGCTATTATCCCTAAAATGCCAAACCTGAAATTTAGCTATTTATCTCATTTTTGGAGATCTCTTTTGGTTTTGGGGGTTCTCTTATTATGAAAATGAGCCCCTTACACCCTACCTATAGGTAGGGGGTATTCATTGTATGGTCAAATGAGACTTTTCCCTCCCATTTGACCTCTCTCAAGTCACTGTTTTGGTAAGAATGGTTGGGTGTTGTGTCTTTTTAAAAGTTGTATGGGTTTGTCTTATATTAATTTTGGGTAATTTGGGGGATTAATGCTAAAATAAAATTTATTTTTTCTCTCTTTAAGTTTTGGAATCTTGGTTTGGAGGGAAGAGAGGGGTGACACATGTCACCCCCTCATTTGAGAGTATTGTTTCCTTGTTTTTCTTCAAATACTTCCTCATGTAGGAGGAAGAGGACTTTTTGATTTTCTTTTGGCTTGTGATTGATTTTAGGGTTGGATACTTGGAGCTCTTACTTGAAAGTGGATTGGATAACTTAGAGACTTGGAAAGCCTTAGGAGGTAGGATCCTTGATAAATATTTGGTGTTATTGTAAGTATATTTTATATGAATTTTTTTTTTGTGTGTGATTATGTTTTATATGTAATGCATGGTATTCTTGTTCCATTTCCTTATTATGTTTTTCTCCATCCATCATATGGAATGATGGATTTTGGAGTTGTGTGGAGGAAGAAGAAGGGAATTTCCCTCTCAAACCTCACAGTTTGATAGACAAGTCATGTTGGTTTCTCATGTTTTAATCCCCTTATATTATTTGAGGTGGGGGAGGTGGTTCATATAGTTTTAACCCCCTTCCCATCCTTGGAAAGGAAACCCGAGAGGTTTTAAAATCCTCTCAAGGAGGAATTTTGTTGATTGGGAGTAGAAATAAGGAGAGGTGCTTTTTATAGAGGAATTAGGAGGATTTTTGGAAATTTTTGGTATGTGTGTTTCCTATGGTTGGATCACACCTTTTGGATCATTTGGATTTCTCATCCACTCTTCCCCATTTGGAAGATTAAATTGGTGTTCTTTTGGTTTTCCTCTTGTGTTTTGGGTGTGTGGTTAATGTTGGTTTGTGTTGTTGTTCTTGTTTCTACCCCTTCCCCACTTATGCATTCTTGAGGATTTATTTCTCTCTCCCCCATGGGATTGGGGGCAGGCTAGCATGTCATCCAAACTTTGGAAAAGCATGTAATTATGCCTATATGTTGGGAAGAAAATCAGGCCTATATCTTTTTGTTTTAAAGACTTTATGGAATGGAGGATACAAATCTTAGTTTGAAGATTGTTGGTGAAGGTTGAAGACTTGTTTTATGGTTCCAAAATTTTGGGAGGTTTATTCATTTTGATTTAAATTGGTTTTGAAATTGATGTATTGATCATTTTTAAGCATTCCTGTTCTTAAGATAAACTATGTATTTTCGTACGTGTAGAAATTGTGTAGATCCATCCTCTTGTGAAGGAAATGTGTTCTTTGTAATCTTGATTTGTCTTCTTGTTGAAGTGTGTTTCATTCATGCTTAGAGCTTGTTGTATTACTCCTCCATCTTGTTGTAAAATTTTTCCCTATTATTACTTTGGGATTGTGGTGTAATCATTTTCAAATAGAAGGTTGAGATGTGTTGTAAGTACATGGAATGTTATAAAAAAAAATATGATGCTTCATGTTAAAATAATTTCTCCATTTCTTGTTTGAAAAGGTTGAAAAATTTAGTAATGGAAGCTTTAAGGGTAAATTTTCACTTATTTGAAAAGTGTGGTTATAAGACTTAATATTATAATTGGAAAGTAGCATTATCTAACATGTTAAAAAGAAAATTTAAGGATATGGTTAAATGTTGAGTTCACTAAATCTTGTTACCCTAGTGCTATTGGTGTTCTTTTGTATTACCAAAAACGGGGGGGGGGGGACACCTTTCAAAAAAAATGTTTTAATACATAGTTAATAATTTTAAAATTTGTAACTCTCATTACTAAGTTTTTAGAAGGAAAAGTTTTGGTTACTAATTAAAAAGAGAATTTTTTGGTATTATGTTGAATAATATGGTTTAATTGTTCTTCCTTCTCTTAAATATTTATTTCCGTGTTTTTAAATCCTTTCTTTTAAATCATGAAGGGGAGAAAACTAAAAACTATCCTGTAATATGAACTAGTGCACTTAATTGAATTTTTGAGTTAGTGTTGGTTGAAGGAAAATATTTTTATGGTTGCTTTTATACAAGGATGAAGTATTTAGTGTTTATTTCCCCCCATTTATAATTTTAAAGTTTATACATCTGAATTTAAGGAAGGCCATGTAAAATTCAAAACCATTAAGACTTGTAACTTTTAGTATAATTATATACCCAAAATAAAAAATAAAATTATATATATATATATATATATATATATATATGTTATGTATGTGTGTGTGTGTGTGTGTGTGTGTGTGTGTGTGTGTGTGTGTGTGTGTGTGTGTGTGTGTGTGTTGTGTGTGTGTGTGTGTGTGTGTGTGTGTGTGTGTGTGTGTGTGTGTGTGTGTGTGTGTGTGTGTGTGTGTGTGTGTGTGTGTGTGTGTGTGTGTGTGTGTGTGTGTGTGTGTATCTCTAAATATTTGTATTTATAGAAAAATATACCTATGAATTGCTTTTAGATTTATGTGATTAACATCCTCATTTGATAAAAATATAGTTCTTGATTTACTGAAGAAACTCCTTTGGACCTTGATGCATATATACATTCATCTATATATTGTATGTATATAATATATATATATATATATAAATATAATAACATAAAAAATATATAGAAACCATCAAATGGTTCGAAGAATTAATTTTTTGTTCAAGGAAAATTATATTTTTTGTTCAAGGAAAAATATATATATATATATATATATATATTGAGGGGGATTGGGATAGGCTGCGACATGTCCCCTCCCCCTACGCATCCATGGTAGTGTGGCCACGACAAAACCACCACATGTTCCACCCTTATAACTCCCATTGTCACCGCCACCCCCTTACGTCAAACCCTACCCCACTCTCCATCAGGCTACCTACACAGGTCATGGGCATAGATCTGTCCATATCCATATGTTTTTACCAATATAAAAACCATAACCTCTAGTTTATCTCTTAAACAAAGAAACTATATAAATATCCATTGAAAAAGTAACCTGTACCAAAACAAGGAAAACAAAAAAACAAAAAAACAAACACCAATTTCCTGCAGTAAAACAAAAATGGAGCTTCACCTCCTTAGGTAGCCTTATGATTTGGGATTCCTTCTAAAATAGATAATATTGGCCTCCCGTAAACCCTAAAAACTATCTCTACCATAGATTCAACCTAGATAGTATTGAGGAATTGAATAACAATAGAAGTATGTTGTCATGCAAATGTGCAACAGGAAAATTGACAATTTTTGAGCATGAAAACTATACCTTTGTGTCAAAACATTCAATCTTTACTTTATCATGGCACCCCCGGCCTACCCAGTCATTCCATTTACCTCCCAGTTGATGTTAACTCAGTACCTTAGCTGATTTAGGAATTTTAATTGATCCCCCCTAGGTTATTTTAGGAGTTCTTTGAAAATGTAAATTTTGGGCAATCATGGGAAGGGCTACCACTGGCCTTCTCAAAACTGGAGCAACCCCTTGGAGTGGAACAGAGGATAAAAATATGATATGGATGTGAATTTAACCTATATAAACATCATGGAGGTTATTTAGGAAGATTCAGGAAGGAATTGGAGGAGTTTTGGCAGTTTATCAAAAAATAGGGTTCACAGATGTAGGTAGTGCAAAGGATCTAAAGAGCTACTAAGATTCGAGAGGTAGTTCCAGGATCTCTAGATGGATTTAGGAGACAAACAAGACATATTAGGAAATGGAATTAAAATCCATACAAGATGGTGAAATAATAATTTTCACAACACCTTGGTGCAATAGGTCTATAATATGTTTTACCTGGCATCAACTATAAAACTAGAACACAAATCCACTATTTTAGTGAATAAAGGGAGGAATAAAGAGATAAGACCCAAACCATTGGATTCATACATAAATTTTCAATCAAAATCATATAATTTTTTCTAAACAATTCCATTGGGAGCTCAAGTTATCATCATTTCAAGTCGTCCTTTAGGAAGGCTTCAACAATTAGTAAAATTTACAAGAAGACATGTGTCAACTCCAAGATCCTAAAACCATTTTGTTTCCATTTCATACCTCAAGAAAATATACATGAGGGAAAAGTAAATTATCCGAGACATAATAGGCCCTCTAGTCACACAAGGAACCTCTCGGATCACCAGTTGAGCTCCTAGATGCTTGTCGGAGTTCATTCCCTCAATCGTTCAAATCGTGACAAGTGGTAGTTCTGGTGCAATGTGAAAATTGATGTCCTTTATGTCCATTTAGAAAAGGGAAATGAGGGACATGAAAATGCACCAAGCCCCTAGAAACCTTCAGGTCACCTAGGTGACCCTCTCCAGTGTAATTTTCCATCCCCCAGGAGTTAATGGAGCCAAATGGATGACCGTTACATTTTTTCCAAGTTTCATCATTAGGTGCACTGTAGAAATTGATGAACCTCATATAAATTTTTGATGATGCAAACAAGGGAGATGAAACTTTTCCCATCCCAAAGAATACCTCGTGGTTCCTCATATGGCCATTTTCTAGTCCTCAGGTGCTTCCAGCTTACTTTTTGGCTTAAATGCTCAAATGTTGGATTTTTGCCATGTGTTGCAACGAGGCACGTTGTGAAAATTGATGTACCTCTCATACCTTAATGGCTAAGGGACATGAGGGAAAATAAAAATTTTCCTCACCCCTTCTTCAATTTTTTTTAATGCTTTAAATCTTTCTTTCCACTTTCTTTCCCACCGCTTCTTCTCTATAACTCTGCACACCTGCTCACCCTGTCCATTGTTGTCCAGAAGCTCCATACACCATTGTTGTACCTTGAACCAAATTTTCCATTGAAAACAAACCCTTAAATCCATAATAAAATATATGTTTTAGAAGAAATACAGATCAAGATCTAAAGGAATGAATAATAGAGAAGAAGAACAAAGATCTTCGCCTCGAAACTCTCAATGTCGTGAACCTAAGAAACCAACATATCTAGCCAACTGGTGCATGGATCGAGATGATTTTTTTTCTGTGTTCATAATTTTCAGATACCATTAAAACTCCCATAATATACCTCTCAACCATAACAATAATTTTTCATAGTGAAGAAACCTCTCTATTAGCTCAACAAAGACAAAAAATGGATTTCTCGTCAAAACGATAATTGATTTGAAGAGAAAATTCATCGGTGGAACGAAATGAAAAAAACCATATCAAAAATTTGAATTTTTTCACAAACGGAGGAAAAAACCATACATGTAATTTTCAATCTCCATTAATAGCTACTGTGTCTAGAGTCTGCTGCTGAGTAAAATTTTAAATTTTAAAATATCACTAATAGTAGATCAAGTAGGCCTAAAATTTAAGAGGGGTGATATTGGGAAAATACCCATATCAGAAATTTTTGGTCCACCATAATCCAACCAATAGAAGAAAAATTTATAAATATAGTAGGCCTTCTATATGGGAGATTGATATTTCAGGAAATTCATCTACTAAAGATCCTGTTGATACTCACAGTTACACCCTTGTAACTGGTAGCAATAGTGTGCTGAACAGGGCAAGCCTAGGCTCGTTTGTCAGAATTATCCCCTCTTTTAAATTAAGTACTGCTGGGCATACTTAATGGCACAGAATGCTTAATTTTATAGTTATCAGTTTAACAAGCTCTGTCTATGGAATGGTTGTTTAAAATATTTAAACTTTTGAACAAATCTTATTTTAAACCTTTTTGTTTTATCTCTATCTAAGGATGGATCAAAATAAACTCAAGAAAAAGGATAAGGATGAGAAGAAAGTTACTTGCTTGTCAAAATATAGGATTATCAAATCAACATGTCCATTAAACAAACACCATAATCCTAGAATATTTCTAAGGTTAACAATACATTTGCTGCCAATGCCTAGGAAACAATAGAACAAGAGTTCATTAATTGAAATTTACAGAGAATAGTTATGATAACTCATCCTCTCTTACTCACATTAATGAATCTCAACCATGAACATTCCATTATTCAAATCCAATACTAACACAAGCAAATCAACAATGGAGAACGAAACCAATTTTTGAAAATAGACTCCTCCAGCTTGTTGCTTAAATTTTCCTTCTTCAATTCAAAAAAATTCATTACCTCCCTACCTCTTCAAATGGGGCGATTACATAGTATTTATGGACCCCCTTTAAGAATCAGTCTTTGGTCATTTCTGAATCTCATCATTGAGCCCCGAATTGATTTAGTCGGTTTGCATATTCAATTCAAGCCAACTACTTTCTCCTCTATTTTAGGCCACATTCTCCAGTTTTGTATACACGGCCTTAACTTATAGAAATGGCCTTAATTTAATTTAGCAATTGACACTTGTAGAAACGTTCCCAACTTAGCTTTACAAAAGATATTCATATCTCCACATTTGTCAAATAGTCTTATGCCCAAAACATGCAACTATGTGAATCTTATCCCACTTGACAATTGGTACACTTAACTATTAAATAGTTCACCTAACATTGGGCCACTTGGCGGTCTTCAAAATATTTGGAAACCATCCCTGCAAAAATACCAAGGCAACAACTTCACAGAATTTTTCTCCATCCCAACTCTCGCAACTTTGGTTTGAAGAAAGCATCAAAAGAACGCCAACATGCGTCAAGTTTCGCAATTGCGAAAGCATCAACCCTGTCTCCTACGAAAGTGAAGCAAACAAAATTATCAGGTATTTCCGTAAGAATTTGTTGGCAAAACAATTTATTCCAAGGTTTCATCGTTTGCAAACATATTTTAATAATCTAGAATCCAATTTGCAAAAGATATGATGATGTTTTACCAAATGTTTGCAAATGAGTAACATTTCTAATATTTCTCAATAACTCAAGCATGAAATCTAGAAATGTTACATTTGCAAATATTTTAAACGAGTGTATTTTAACATGTCAAATCTTAAAGCTTAAATTCAAATATGAATTTGAGATATTTAAGTTAAATTTTAACTTAAATGTCCAATATAAATATTAAATTTAAAACTTTGGAATCAAATTTTGAATATCTAATCCATGTTGTCAATTTGCAAATATTTATCCAAATGGGTCCTGGGTATTGAATCATCAAAACATTTGCAGAAAAGTAAACTTTGCACACTTTGATTTCAACCTTAGGCTTTTAGTTCACACAAAATGTTTTGACTATCAAATCTAAAGTTTCAGAATAAGATCAAATTTAAGGTAAAATATAATATTAATATTAACTTGATAAAGTTAATGTTAATACTCTATTTTAACTTAAATTTGAGTTTAGACTTGAATTCACTTCAAGCTCAAATACAAACCACTCTACAGAAAACCTCAATTTTAGTACGAGATAAAAATTTATCCTCTACTCAAGATAAATCCAATTCAAGATAAATCAAAAGTACTTTGGTGAAAGAATTAGATCAACTGGAGTCAATATCACTTGTGAAAATCCAAACACCTTCTATATGGGAAATTCATAAGACCTGTGCAATAACTAAGTTAAGCCTATTTAGCCTACAAAAAACTCAAGAGGGTCCCCGCAAATATGTCCATATGTGTGGGGGGTGTGTTATGACCATAACAAAACCTACAAAGGAGATGTTGAACACAAAAGAGGTACTGCAGTTGAAAATTAATCAAAGTGTCATCTTGGTCCAAAATTGACACTTACTAAAAAATAGTAAGTGATCTCATGAGCACCTACTAATAATAGAAAATTTATCTAGAAGGTGAGAGAAATGCATGAAGAAATGGGGATTCAAGTTGTCACATCCAATCGAGGTTCTAAGGAGCTAATTTTTCATACTGACTAAAAATAGTAATTTGATTTTTTTGAAGAAACCATGAAGTATAAATTGACAGGTCAGAAGTCAGAAATTTTTTTATATTTTGAGTATGATATATAAGACAACGATGTCTCATATATAGACCTTAATTATCTAAGGGCTTGCATGACATCCAAGGAACGAGGTAATATTGAGGATCATGTATTCAAAAGTGGATTGTTCACTACTGCAGGACACCCCATGTCTGTACAAATCCTTGAGTTAGTCTTGGCTCTCTCACACCACTCTAATCTTGAAACAAAAATGATTCAAGAAAACACTGGAATGAAAATGGTGGTCATTAGTCCTAGAACTATCTCACTTACTTTAAAAATCCCGACATCACCTAACATGGTTTTCATTTGAAAGGATAAGGCTTTGAACGACTAGGAAATGATGGATGCATATGTATAAGGGGTTGTACTTGGATCGTGGATGAATAAAAGGATAAATCCACCAAGGATTCCCAAGACCCTTCCAAAGTGTGAGTTTTATGAGGGATATTTAGATCCAATCACCTCCTCAACAGGGTTATGGGAGAAACAAACACGAGAGACTTCCAAGAGTGAATGGACCTTTTCATATTTACTGTGACTTAAGGAAATCAAAAAATCAATAGGGGTATATAATTAGTGATAACCTACATCCATAATTGCTTTAGGTTCCCATGAAAAAGTGACTGAGTTTCATGCACTCACCGCTTGTTTTGAACGGAGAGTTCCACATGAATTATTACTTGGTCTATCTATTTGTTAGCTCAAGATCAGTAAAAGGATTGGCTCTCATGCAAAACATTGCTGCCAAGGTGCCCACATATGAGAAACTTCTGCAATTGGTGATGGAGGAAAGCCACATGCACTTCCCTCACGTAAATGATGCATTCATGATGTACGTGGTTTAAAACTTGGAGGGTGATTTAGAGGCCAAGATGTTGCCACAAGCAACATCCTTAATCAAAATATATGGCTCTTACTTCATACAATTCTCAACCATCTCCTACCTGTGAGTTTTTAGCTTCGACCAAGTTCTAGTAAGGTTTCTCAAGTACCTTAGTGACCAAATTATACTATTTGAGCTCTGTAAGTAGATTGTACAAGTAAACTACAGGCTCAGGAGTAGGAAGAAGAAGTTGATCTCATTTCCCATCTCTCTCGTGGTATTGACATGTAAGAATGCAAAGGATGCATCTCATTTGGAGGTTTCCTTTGCTCATTTTACTTTGCATTCATATACTTCTTAGCCTAATTTTGACATACGAGATGATCCTGAATTATTCCACGTTCTAGAATTGCACCATGAGCCATAAATCGAGGACTATTGGGGTAATTGTGTTGATGAATTTGGAGTACAGGAAAATAATCATATGAGGATGAAGTTTAATGAAATGAAGAAATTCAAGTTCTCTTGGTACGAATATATTTTGTAGGATGACGGGACAGAGATGTATGATCCTAAGTATTCGGAAATAAAGGTTTATCCATTGCCTCAAGTCAAATGGTACATTCACAAATCAAGGGATATAAAGGAGAGAACTAAGAAGGTGGTTAGGAGAATGAGGGATTGTTTTTAGAGGAAGATAACCATGATCATTTAATGATGAGGTATGCTTGTAAGCCAGAAACAAGCCTTTCATCATTCATCATGAAGAGTCGTGGAAGTTTCCTCAACTTCAAGGAATTATAGAGCAAGTTATAAATGAATATCCATAGAGGTAACAAATACATTAAGGTATCCTAGCCAAAGGTGATCAAGCCATTGGATGAGATGAAACCGGTTGACTATGAGATGAGCATAATACAACTAGGGCTGACTATTCATGAAGGGGATATGCATATGTATCAACAATTATTTTATCATATGGTGGTAAGGAAAAAATAATATAAGAAGAATATTGATGAGCCAAAATAATAGGTGTGAATTATTTCATCCTATGTGCAACATCTAGTTGATCCAAATACCGTGAAAATTCCCATTGAAGAAGCTACACCCATCATAATATTTAATATAGAATCTATCAAGAGGATGCATGAGTTCACAATGTAGGGGTGACCAAATAATGAATGGATCAATTCAATTTCTGAAAAGGGGAAGTCAGTAATCCAAGAGGCAGTAAATATTTTCACATACATGTGTGTGACAACAAACAGGACACGGGCACTCAAAGAAGACTTGAAGAAATAAAGAGAATAATGGGATCCCCTTGGTCTAGTAGTGAATAAAATGAGCAAGACTCGTCCTCAGGAGTTGATTAGTGATTTTTTTTTGGAAATCCTTTTGAATACTTATCACTCGTATGGGAAAGGGACTTAGCAATCATATTTGAAGTAATCAATTGGGCCATCACCAAGCTAGTGGAAAAGAGGAACAAGTGTACAAGTTATAGGATAGTATAAATTGGAAAATTCAAAAACTTGAAGTACTTACAATGGGAGAAGGCACAAAAACTGATGAAATAATTGGTCCATTTGAGGAATACGTTAAGAAAGAGGAAGGAAATCCATTATCCTTCACTAAGGATACCCTAGATTTCTTCACAGAGATTCAAGCTGCCATCCCACTTATCACAGATAAACATCCATCATGGTTAAAAAAATGTAAAGACATAAACAAGGTGTCTGATGGATGGATAGAGACCTTAAGAAGTGTTCACATTCCTCATTCTGAAAAAGTGGAACATGCATCAGCTCATTTCAATAAGGAATTTGGAGGGACGGAGATCTTCTCAGCAATGAGAGATGGAAACCAGTCAGAGAGCGAGATCAAATCCACTACAATGGATCATTCTTATGCATATTTCTTCTTCCTTATTCCTTTTTCTTCTTCCTCTTATTTATTTTTCTTCTCTTCCAATCCAACACTCTCTCTCTCTTCAATGTTATATTTTTACATTGGGGTTTACACTTTTTGATATATCTTTAAGTGATTTTAGAAACATAATGTAAACTTTAAGTCACCTTGTTTTTATAAAAGGGCCTTAAATATTTAATTGGAATATGAAAAGTCTAAAGTTAGAATATGGTATTTGAAAAGTCATTGGGAAGATGAAGAGTTGTATCTCTTCTATAAATTATAGCAAGCTCCTCATTTGAAGGTCTTCTTATATCTTCTTAGACTTATGAGTTGTTTTTTGTGAATTCATGAGAGAGATATCCTTGTGAATAGAAAAAAGAGAGAATTTTTTCTTCCATTTCCCTTATTCTCAAATGTCTTCCATTCTTATGCTATGTACAATTTCTTCTTGAGAATTATTACAAGAAGAAGGAGTTTCCATACTTTTTTGACTAAGGGGTTTAGTAATACTTTGTGCTCATTGAATTCTATTTGGTTTTGTTGTTGTTATGCAGATTTGTTTCTTCTTAATTTTAGTGAATGTGATGAAACTTTTAAGTGGTGTATGAAAGTATCTGATTTTCTACTTACAACATTAGTTTCCCTTATCTAACATTCTCACTCCCTTTCCCACTCTCCTAGTAAATCTTCCTTGCACATATCTACCAAAGTTTTCTGCAGGGTCAATGGAGTTCCCCTGTTGGATCCCTAAATGAAAGGCCACCAAGAAAATATATTATTTTAATCACGCATGCATATACAACAGTTGCACCGGTTAAGTAGAGGGACTTAGATTCCTAGAGCATTGGAAATAAATCCACAAATTTATGCTTGATTTTTTTTTATTGCTTACAGTTTTTGGCACCCACCGTGAGGTAGATTTAGTAGCATATACACCCAAAAAATGACCTTGAAAAATTAAAATAATAAAAAATTCATAAAAAGAAAAATTCTAGAATTTGAATAGCTACTTGAGCCTTATTTCTTCAAACCATGGCTATTCTAGGAAATCTTCATGTTAAAAGACTTGAATTACTCTTCCAAATTCAAGAAGATACTACTTTAGATTTGTAAGAGGCTATTTGGCATAATAGACAAAGTTTCGTCCACTACTTTATTACCACAAGAATACTTGAGCTCGAAGAAAAAAATGGTGTTGAACTAGAAAGACAAAAACAAATTCAAGCACCGCAAAGAAAAGCATAAATCTCCAACCTGGTGGATAAAAGATACACCTGACAACAAAGGAAAGGAAAAAAAAACCGATCCCACTTTTGAAGAACTTCAAAGAAGACAAGAGCTGCTATGAATTTAGAGATCTCCCTTTTGTCATAGAATTGGTTACATCGGGATTCCTAGTATTGATAATCCATTGGATGTTGAGTTTCTGTACATCAATGAGAGTATTGAAGATTTAATTGTAGAGACCGAAGAATAAGCTAGAGAAAGAGAAGCAAGAGTAGAAGCAGAAATAAGAGATCAGATTGAAGAGATTGAAAGACTTCAAGATGAAGTAGAAGTGAGAGCAACAACTAAAGTTGTAGCCTTATAAAGTTTGGAAGCCAGAACCAAGAATAGAATGGGGGATCGTAACAATGAAGGGCATGAGCCAAATATACCGTGAGGTGGAAACACTGGTCCACTTTCCCTTGCTCAACCTCTCTATGAGCTACCAAAAGTATCAAGAAATGTGTTTCCAAAGTTCATAGGGGTTGGTTCTCAACTCCCTGATGAGCATGTAGTAGCATTCATCACCTTTCATGGTATTTTGGGAATTAATCATGAAGATGTGTCATTTAAGATCTTTGTGGAGTCACTTAGAGAAAAATCTACTGAATGGTTTTATAGTTACCCTCGAAGTCTATCACCTACTGGGAAGATATAAGAAGTACATTTGAATATAGGTTTTAATCCACAAAAGACTGTCAATATCTTTTGGTTCAGTTGGTACAAATGAAGAAAGATTTTGAATAAATGAGGTATTTCATCGCCAAATATAATGAGATAACAAGTATGATTCCTGAAGATTTCGTGCCTCCTAAAAATAATTTGAAGATATTTTTCATTAGTGCCTTACACCTGGAAGTTTGTTTCTTCCTCAGAAGAGCCCAACCTAGATATTTGAAGGAAGCACAAGACTTTGCAATTGAGACAAAACATGATCTTATCTTGTCTAGAAAATTAAAAGGTCCGAACGGAAAGAAAAAAGGTTAGAGTTTGGGATCAGTTACCACATACCTGATGTTCGAAAAAATGGCCGATGAATTGATTGTTGGGAAGAAAAAATTGTCTCATATCACAATGTGAAATACTCCAAGGAATCTAAATCCTCCAAATAGACTAAGGATCACTCCATCTCATCATCAGAAATCTCTTGAAGCACCACCAATCAATACCACTTGTGACACAGAGGAGCCAGAAGAAGAAGTAGAAATAGAAGAACCTGAGGAAGATGATGTGGGTGATGATGAAAACTATCTCGAGGTTGAAGAAGTTGATGTTAATATGGACAATGGGCTAATTTAGTATGTTGATGGACATGCAGATGCCCCTAGATTCTCATGCGTAGTATTCACTTGTGTAAAATCCAAAAAAGGAGCCTCATCCTCAACGGTTACGGTGAAAAAAAGAAGAAGAAATAATATTCTCCTGCGGAAGTTCCACAAAAATAAATCATTAGTAGTGGATCATCTCTTCCTCCTTTAATGGAGTTAGATAAAGAAAAACCAGCCCTATTGGTTAGCAAGAACCACCCTACCATACCAAGTAAGTCATCTAGTCCTCCTAATCCTAAAATTACTAAAAATAATTCTTCTTCAAATGTAATTCCTACAAAATCATCTAAGTTTCAATTAAAATCTGCATCCCCATCTCCTTCCAAGCCAGTTGCTACACCTGTAAAAGAATATCAAATCCATAAACTAGTAAAAAAATTTCCATGTAAATAATATTTCATTCTCAGAACCTCTCCCTTGCCCACCATAACCCAATTTTACTACATGGAACACGTAAGAAAAACCAAAGTACAAACCATAGAACTAGAATACATATAGACGCACCCCATTGAACTTGATAGGCTCATTGATGCAGTCCATGGTGGTAGCACTATAAAATAAAATTATAATTCTAAACGAATGTTTCCCACACCATCCAAACCACCTTATCAAAATATGATAGCCCTCAGTCCCTCCCAAACCATCAAGGTTGAACCTTTTTACCTGTCACTTCTCATTAAAGGTTTGCAACTCAATAATTTCTTCATAGATTCTGGAGCCTTAGATAATGTAATGCCCATAAAAGTTGCGAACACTCTAGGCCTCATCATTACCCGAGAAAATAAATCCTATTTTTATATGGAATCCAAACAATTTTTGTTGGTAGGAAGAATCAAGGATGCACAGGTAGCACTAGCTAATTTTCCAGAGAAGAAGGTGCTTCTTACCATTATGGTGGCAAACATTCCTACATCTTTTGGGATGCTACTGAGATGAAGTTTTTGCAGATATTTAGGAAGAGAAATCAAAATGGATTATTCATTTTCAACTATCCCAGTAAATGGTGAGATGAATAAATGTTTTCCAATAAGGAAAATTAAGTACACAATACAAAAATGTGATGACCCAAGAGAAAACATTCTGTTTCAAGACATCAGGATAGGAAACTACTTCCTCACATCAAAAAAAGATGATAACTTTCCACTTTTCATGGAAGAAGAATAACATTAAGTTTGGACAATGGAATTTGATGGTAGTCACTCTAGCATAGGTTCAGGAGCAGGTGTGGTGTTGTACTCTCCTTCCTACGAATTGTACCCATTTTCCTAAAAGATGTTCTTTGATAATACAAATAACACAGTGGAGTATGAAGCTCTCCTATTAGGCATGGACATAAGAGAAGATATGGGAATCAAGAAGCTGAAATGCCAAGGAGATGCGAAGGTGATTGTAAAACAAGTCCAAAAATAATATCAGGTGAACAATCCAAGACTTCTTCATTATAGATACAAAGTATGGGATTGCATTAAATATTTTGAGGCATTTTCCATTGATTTTGTTCCACGAGAGAATAAAGATAAGGTTGATTCCTTTGTAGTGTCAGCTTCCCTAGTGACAACTCATCCTTCTTTTAGCATAGACAAAGTGACCATTGAGATGGTGTTTAGGCCTAGTGTACCAGATAATTAAAATCATTAGAAAGTATTCAATGATGATAATATGCTTATGAAATTCTTTGAACAAAGAGACACTTTCAATAATCTCTTCTTTAAAGGAAGTGAGAATCCACTCCAAGAAGCAGTAGCCAAATAGGAGAAATAAGTAATTAAAGGAGTTGATGAAGATGGAGTGATCAACTTTAAAGGAAACAAAATTCCTAAAAGCATAGTTTCTCTAGATGAAATATTTGATAAGAAAGATAGATTCATCTAAGAGAAGGAAAAACAATATTCAAAGTTCCCACCTAATTTTGAGAAGGAGAATAATGACACTGCAAAGCATATGAGGATGGTCAATATAAGAAAGTGTTGTTCACCTGAAGATAAGAGAAGGTTCATTTCTTTGTTGAAAAAAAAATCAGGTGTTTTGGCCTACTCTTATGATGAGCTCAAATACTTCCAACTGAAGGAAATGCATCAATTGATCCACTTGAAGTTGGATGTCAACCCATCCAGGAAAAAAACAAAGGAGATACAACCTGAAAATTTCTAATACCATCAAAGAGGAATTGATGAAGAAGCCCAATGCAAGGATCATTTTTTTCATCCATCATTCAACATGGGTGGCCAACATTGTGCTAGTTTAGAAGAAGAATGATGAAATAAGGATATATGTAGATTTCCGTAACTTGAACAAGACATCACTGAAAGATAACTACCCCCTTCATGTCATGGAACACATTTTGTCTATGGTCACCGGATCTGAAATGCACTTATTTCTTGATGGATTTTCAGGGTATAATAAAATAAAAGAGGTAGAGGAAGATCATACTAAGATAACCTTCACAACACCTTGGGGCACTGTTACATACAATAGGATGCCTTTTGGACTGATCAATGTAGGAGATATGTTCCAAAGGGTGATGGACCTAACATTCAAACATTTGAAGCATTGTATTGTCATATACCTAGATGATCTCACTTTCTTCTCAAAAATGAGGGGAGATCGTGTACACCATTTGGAATAGGTACTCATGAAATGTAGAAATCATGGTATATATTTGAACCGCAAAAGTGCATTTTTGGAGTCACAAAAGGCAAGTTTTTGGGGCATATCATGAATAAGTATAGAGAAAACATTGAACCAAAAAGAGTGAAGGCTATTCAAGCACTAGATTTTCCCACAAGAAAGAAAGGAGCCCACTCCTTCTTTGGCAAGGTAAATTTTTTTACGTCACTTTGTTCCAAAGTTTGTAGAATTGATGAAGCACATCACCACCATGATGAAACCTCAAACAATATTCAAGTGGAATGACGAGGGAAAATCATATTTTAAATAGATCAAGAAATCCATTGCTAAAGCTCTTACTCTCATATATCTAGATTTTAATAAAGAATTCGTCATTTATTTCTATGCATCTAAGTATACACTCTCTATTTTCCTTGTCCAAACAAATGATGAAGGTATGGAAGCACCCATTTCTTTCATGAGATGACCATTGAAGAAACATGAACTAAACTATAGAAAGTTGAAGAAACATGCCTATATGGTGGTAAAGGTTGTAAAAAATTTCAGATTCTACATACTCAACTCTCATACAGTAGTGATGGTCCCCTATAGAGAAATCAAGTCCATCTTGACATAACAAGATCCTGGAGCTAAAAGAGGAAACTGGATTACAAATATTTAAGAGTATGATTTGGAGATCTAAACCTCCAATTTGGTATGATAAAATGGCATCTGTAGATTGATTCTTGAAGATGAAGCTCTCAAATCTCAACATGGTGAAGAAGACTATGCTTTCTTAGCTTGTTTTAAAGATAATCATGTTCTCTTTGTAACAACTATTGATGAGTGGTATGCCAATATTGCCTATTATCTAGCCTATGGAGAATGCCCTACTAATCTTGATTATAAACAAAGTAGCACACTCAAGCTCAAGGCAACAAATTTTTTCATCTGTAACCATGCGCTCTATAAAAGGGGCCTAGATGGATGCTTTCTCAAATGTGTCAACAATGAACAACAAGAGAAGTTTCTTAAAGTCTACCATAACCAAGCGTGTGGCGGGAAATTTTCAGTGATGGTCACTTCACATGATATCCTCTAAGGAAGTTATTATTGGCCCACCCTCTTCTTAGACACTCAAGAATGGGTTTCAAAGTGTGAAGCATGGGAACAGTTTGCTGGGAGACCATTTCTTGCAACACTACCACTGTGGCTAATTGTCATTAAAGAAACATTTCAGTAGTGGAGGCTAAACTTTATCGGTGTTCTGAATCCCAACTCAAGTATGAGGCACACCTATGTGCTCACAAAAATAGATTATTTCACAAAGTAGGTGGAGGATATCCCAGTCAAGCAAGCTAACACCGAAATAATATGTAACTTCATCAAAGAGAATATCAGAGTACATTTTTGTGTGCCACAAAAGATCGTAACAAATAATGCTAGCTATTTTTCTTCGAGGGATTCGACTGTGTTTTTCTATGGATATCCATGGAATCTCCCTGTCCCATTCATCAGACTACTATCCATAGGGAAATGGTCAGGCCCAATTAGGCACCAAAAACATCATGAACATTGTTTGAAATCTCGTGGATGAAAACCAAAGGAATTGACACCAAAAATTGTATGATACATTGTGGGTGGACATGATCACTCCCAAAAAGGAAATAGGTATGTCACCATTCAAACTGGTATATGGAGTTGAAGAAGAAATTTCTATCATGGTTCAAATATTGGCTCTAAAGTTGCTCCAAGGAATAGAAGATGGACAATACAAGGATTCCATTGAAAAGATGATCATTTTTCTTGAGAAGCTAGAAGAAAATAGATTTTGAGTGGTGGACCGTATCAAAGAGCATTAACTAAAGGTGAAGATCTTCAACAAGAAGGCCAAAGTGAGAGAATTAAAAGTGGGAGACCTTGTCTTTCTATTGGAAAAGAGGAGAGAACTAAAAGGAAAGCATGATTTATTATGGCTCAGCCCATTCTTGATTCATGAAGCTTGCGACGAAAATGTTTTTCTACTCTCATATTTGGATAGAATGCCATTGGAATTACCTCGTAGTGGGTAATATATGAAGTTGTATCATCATTGAAAGTGGGTTTTCCCCCACCTTGTTCTATAGGTGGTTTTTTAGGTGTGTTTCCCTTTTGTTGTGTGTGTCTTTCCTTTCAGTGTGTGTTGTGTTTTTCCTTTTCTTCATTTGTGTGTGTGTGTTTTGCTTGTTCTCTCTCCCTTGTTGAAAGTTGTACATGAATCCGTAGGAACCAATGGATAAGGCACTGATCTTTGTATTGTAAAGTTAATATTCTAGGATTCTTTAAGCCATGTTTTCACTACACTCATTCCGTGCCATGTCCCCAAGCTATAGCTAACTATTTTCATGCAATTGTGCAACAGGAAAATTGATAATTTTTTAACATGAAAATTATACCAGTGTGTCAAAACTTTCAAGATTTACCTTTTTGAGGCACCCAATCAGTCCAGTGACCTCCTAGTTGATATTAACTCAGTCTCCTAGATGATTTAGGAAATTCAAGTCAACATTTGTAGGTGATTTTAGGAGTTCTTGGAAAATTTAAATATTAGGTAGTTAAGGGAAGGGCTACCACTGGAATTTTAAGGACTAGATCAAGCCCATGGAGTGGAATAGAGGATAAAAATATGAAATAGAGGTGAATTTAAGGTCTTTAAACATCATGGAGGTGATTTAGGAAGATTTAGGAAGGATTTGGGGCAGTTTCAACAAAAGCAGGGTTTACAGACCTAGGTAGTGCATAAGATCAAGAGAGATACTAAGATTTGGGAAGTGATTTCAGGAGCTTTGGATGGAGTTGGGAGTGAAATGATACATATTTGGAAATGTAACTCAAATACCTATAAGGTGATGAAATCATATTTTTCACAGCACCTTGGCATAATAGGTTTGCAATTAGTTTTTCCTAGGATCAACTATAGATCCAAAACAAAAAAAAAACCAATTTTCCAAGGCATAAATGGAGGAATAAAGAGATGATATCCCCACCATTTTATTTATAAGGAAATTTTAAGTAAAAATAATCTACAAATTTTCCTAAAAATTCCATCGAGAGCTCAAGTTATCATCGTCTCAAGTTATCCTCTAGGAAGGCTTCAATAGTTAGTCAAATTTGCAAGAGGACATGTGTCATCCCTAGGAGCCTAGAGAATTTTTGTGTCCCTTTTGTACCTTAAAAAAAGGGACATGAGGGAAAATAAAATTTTCCCAGCCCCAATAAGCCCTCTAGTCAGACATGGAACATCTTGGATCGCCAATTCAGCTCCAAGGTGTTTGCTGAAGTTCATTCCCTCAATCATCCAAATTGTGATAAGTGTTGGCTTCTAGCCTGATGTGAGAAATGATGTCCCTTATGTCCCTTTGGAAAAGGGACATGAAAATGTTCCCAGTGTGAAGAATCCTTTAGGTCACCCATGTGACCCTATTTAGCATAATTTTCCAGCCCTCAGGAGCTAGTGGAGCCAAATAGATGACCGCCAGATTTTTGCAAAGTGTCATCGCCAAGTGCACCGTGTAAATTGATGACCATCAAGTAAATTTTTTCTGAGGGAAATGAAAATGCACCAAACCCAAGGAATGCCTCCTAGTTCCTTATAAAACCATTTTCCATCCCCTAGGTGCTTCTATCTTGCTTTTTGGTGTAAATTCTTAGATGTTGGATTCCCGCCATGTGTCGCGATGAAGCACGTTGTGAAAATTGATGTCCCTCTCATCTCTTAATTCTTAAGAGAAGTGAGGTACATAAAAATGTGCCTCACCCCTGATTTTTTATTTTTGAATGCTTTAAATATTTCTTTCCGCTTTCTTTCATGTCACTTCTTCTCTATAACTCTGCACACTCCTCAAACTATCCATTGTTATCCAGAAGCTCCATACACCATTGTTGTACCTTAAGCCAGATATTCCATTGCAAAAAAACCCTCCACTCCATAAGAACACAAAGATTTTAGAATAAATATAGATTAAGAGCCGAAGAAACGAAGAACAAAGAAGAAGAAAAAATATCTTCTCCTCGAAGCTCTAATTGTGATGAATATAAGAAACCTACATATCTAGTAAACCAGTGCATGAATCGAGATGAAATTTTTTACTATGTTCATCATTTTTAGAGACCTCTCTCTTGCCTCAACAAATAAAAAAATCATATTTCTTGTCAAATTGGCAATTGGTTTGAAGAGAAAATTCATTGGTGGAACGAGAAACAAAAACCCATATCAAAAATATGATTTTTGTCACAAACAAAGGAAAAAACCATACTGCAATGTGCAAGCTGCATTAATGGCTGTCGCGTCTAGAATTGCCGGTGAGTAAAATTTGAAATTCTAAACTCTCACAAACAGTATATCGGGTAGGCCTAAAATTTTAGAGGGGTGATACTGGGTAAAAACACATATCAGAAAATTTCATTCCACCATGATCTAATTGCCATAAGAATACTTTCTAAAAATAACAGGCTTTTTACATGGGATACTACTTTTTTGGGAAAGTGATCAATTGAAGATCCTATGAAGAGACAGTGAAAAGAGAAGAGGTATTACAGTGGAAAATTCATGGAAGTGTCATCTTGGTATGAAATTGACACTTACTAAAAATATTAAGGGGTCTCATGAGCACCTACTAAAAATAAAAAATTGATCCAAAAGGTGAGAGAAACATAGGAAGAAACGGGGATTCGAGTTTCCACATCTAATTGATGTTCGAAGGAGCTGATTTTTCATACTTACTAAAAATAGTGAGTTGATTTTTCTAAGGAAACCATGAAGTACAAATAGATGAGATAGAATCCGACACCACCTTTCACTTCTAAGTAAGAGATAGAAGATAGTGATATCTCATATATGGACCTCAATGATCTAAGGGCTCGCATGACACTTGAGGAATTAAGGAAGATTGAGGATAAGGTATTCACAAGTGGATTGTTTACAATTGCAGGACACCACATGTCTGTATAAATCCTTGAGTTAGTCTTGGATTACGCACACCACTATGAGCCTGAAAAACAAAGAATTCAAGCCGACAATGGAATGGAAATGGATTTCTTTATTCCCAAAACCATATCACTCACTCTACAAATCTTGACATCACCTATCATGGTTTTCATCTCAAAGGAAAGGGATTTGCGTGACTGGGAAATGATGGATGCATATGTACAAGGGATCGTGGATGAATATAAATATAAATCCCTCAAGGATGCCCAATACCCTTCTAAGTTTTGATTAACATCCTTCCAAGGTGTGATATATATTTATAAAAATATATCTAAATATTTGTATTTATAGAAAAATGTATCTATGACTTTATTTTAAATTTCTAAGATTAACATCCTATTTTGATAAAAATATACTTATTGATTTACTGAAGAAACTCCTTTGGATCTAGATGCATGTGTACATTCATATATATATATATATATATATATATCATAACAAAAAAATATAAACATAAACATAATTCTCAAAACTATTTTTTTGTTATGATATATATATATATATATATTGGGGGGGGGGAGTGGGGGGCGGTGGTGGTTGGGACATGTCGTGGCTTGCCCCATACCACCCCCTCCCCCTATGCATCTATGGTGGTGTCTCCGCAGACACACCACCACCCGTTTTGCCCTTATAACTCTCATGATCACCGACGTCCTCTTACATCAAACCCTACCCCACTCTCCACTAAGATACCTGCACATGCCATGGGCCTAGATATGCCCGTATCCATATATTTGTACCAATATAAAAATGAGAACCTCTAGTTTATCTCTTACACAAACAAACAATATAAATCTCCATTGAATGTGTAACCTGTACTAGAACAAGGAAAATGAAAAAAATAGAAAAATAATAAAACAAAAGTGGAATTTCTCCACCTTGGCCGCCCCTGTAGGTGTGGGATTCTTTCCAAAACAAGTGAATATTGGCCTCCCATAAACCCTACAAAATCTCTCCACCATAGAGTCTACCCAAATAGTTGAGAGGAATGGAATAACAATAGAAGAATTTGGCTTTGCAAAGAAAATGGAAATTGAAAGTTCCTAGAGATATTTAGGTTTACTTTGATGTCAATGGTGAAGATTAAATAAATTCTATGGTTTATATTTATTTCTTACTCTCCCACTTGTCAAGTGGTTACTTTTATTTTTATTGCCTTTATTTTCTCATCTTAAGGCTCATGAACTAGGTGACTAAAATGTTTAAAACTTAGAAATAGAGATAAATTTAAATGATAAGGTCCAAAATTGAGTGAATGGTTTACTTTAAGTTTTGTCTCACCTTTTCCATTTTTATTTGGTATATATTTATCCTTAATTTTCCAAATTAATTACAAAAATTACTTAATGATCGTATTTCTTAAGTTTATCATGAGAATAAAACATTTCTAACTATTTAATGTGAGGGTAATTACTTGTTGACAACTCATAAGATTATAGGAAATTTTGTATTAGCAACATCACTTTAAAAAAAAATGTAATTGAACCTGATTAAATTCTATTATAGTGCATTTTCGGTATTTATTACTTCTCGAGAGGGAATCTCCATGGAATATGTAATTTCTCAATCAATTAGGTGGATCCTTTAGTAAGAAATTGTTTTGTTGTCAAGGATACATAATTACTTCAAACACATGGAAAATTTTGATAATGGAAATGCTACTTCCTCATGAAATTACAAACTAAAAGAAATGATAGCTTCTTTAGAAAGGGAATTTAACCATTAGTTGGTGGGTGAACCTATCTAGAACCAAGGTGGAGCTCTTCACATAAATTAAAGGATACTCCAACCAAATTTCATAAAAATGTTATGGGAGAGATAGAAGTTTCGAGATAAATAATTATTACTTATTTATCCTTACAAATGATAGTTGGCTTAACAAAAAAATTTACTTAAATTCTCCTAACCTTCTGTTGTGTTTTAGAGGTGTCAAATTGGGGCATTACATCCTGCATATGGGTGACATGGCCTCTCTTTGGGGAGACCTCTGATTTTCTCAATAATACCCCCCATTTCATCAAAAATACAAAGTCAAGATATGAAGATCTATTTAAATCACACATTCTAGGATGACCCAAGATGATATCAATGGATCTATAGCTGAACAGGTACATATTGTTGAATGAAGGGCAAGAGATGGTTCTTGGATATCCCATATCCATGACAGACATTATGGGAAAGTGGAACATTGCTGTAGTGCATGACATTCTCCATAAAACCATGAGAGGTGCCATGATTTCCCTTCTCAACCCTCCTATCATCAAATACCATATGCTCTCTATTGTAAACCAGTTTATGAAAAAATTTCTCGTGGATTTGGACTCTCATGTAATCAATTTGCAAGATAAAACAAAAAGGTATTTGGTATTTCATCTCTTTTAATCCTTACATGTTTTAATTTTGATTCCTGACTGATCTGGAATGAAACCTACACGTTGCAAATGGAATTACTTCTGTCATTAGCATAGGTAATGAGTCTGGATTATGGTCTCAAGGTAGAGGCATTAAGGTTGGAATTTTGTGAACTAGCTAAAGGAAAACTTTCATTTCCTATAAATATTCCTTGTACTAATTACAGACACGGGTTTTAGGTATAAATCACTCTAAATAGAGGGCATGTCCAAATGCCTAGATAATTTACAGAGTACCCACTTGGGAATATAACCAATGTTTCATAAAATTATATCTATTTTATTATAGCTTTAGGCCATTGATTTTGTTTGTTGGATTTGTAATCTATGTCGTAATTATCGTACATGATGAATGGATTTGTTGTACTTGCATACAAGTGTTCTACACATTCTAGCAAGTTCAGTGCATTAAATGTAGATACCCACACCTCATTTTCATCCTACAGAATGCCTTCCTCTAGTTTGAACAACATTGTGCGCTCAACTGCCTTGGATTCGCTGGCCATCATGCTATAAAATAAAAAGCCTAGTTGCTAGATTCAAACCATTGACCTTGTTATTATATAGATCAAACATGCAGGTGGAGTAAATTATGTGAAAATAATTCTGATTTTCTTAAATCTATGTTAAGAATCCAAACTAATATTAGGGAAGTTATTTTGCAAGAATTTTATTAGAAAAACAATATAAGAACAACTATGAGAGTAGTGTGAGTATAATCATTCCATTTTGTTTTCTTCTTCTCAGAAAAACATGGGACCCATCATCAGCAATGTATATTTTTACTAAAACTGTTTTGGATTGTATTGCAACAATGAAAATTCACATGTTTTGAATTCTGAGTCAAACCCTTCTCCATTGAATGATGGAACCGCAAGGTATCGCAATAATTTTTTTGTTACTTCTTAGGCTAGGATAAAATAAAATGGGTTTTTGAGATTTTCTATTGTAATTGATTCCTACTTAATTTTGGCCATTTCATATAAGTTTGTGTATTGCTAAATTGGGTTTTAAAGACTGTTTATAAATCTTGCATGTCCTTTTTCTCAGCATGTTTTGGCTTCCAAACACTACCTTTTATAGCTTAACTCCCTTCTATGTGCAGGATTTCATATAAGAGAGAGATTATCAATTTATTAACCATGAATAAAATAAAATACATGTCCTGATTGAAATTTAAATAGTTCAAATATACCTTCAGGATAGACCAAATTAGTACAAGAAAAATTTTATCCTCCAAACAAGGTGGACTATTCACTACTTTCAATTTTTGTGTTAGGTAGTTGTTTCACTATCATCCACTCTGTTCACAAAGGGATTTTAGGAATTATTGATGTCTAGTTTAGGGTTTATGATTAGAATGTGGTTTTCACAAGTTGAAATAAAAAATACATAGTCAAATTTTCAAATCAGTGAAATGGGTCATGTTATTTTAAGGAAAATTTATAAGCTAGTTTCATATAACTAGTCATGGCCCAGGACAATTCCCATTTTCTTATGATTGGTTTGATGAAAACCTAGTAGATTTGAGATTTAGTGATGAGCTACTCCTTGTGTGTGTCTGAGTCTATATTTATATATTTTTACTACATTTATTTTGAATGAAACCTCAAAACAATTAGTAACTTTTATTTTCTAGGTTTCTTCTCTTGAGCACAATGGCACAATCACTGGAGAGAGTTTGGACTTGCTAGAATATATTGAGAACAATTTCAAAGGACCTAAAATATTTCCCATTGTATATGATGCCTAGTACTTAATTTCATTGATTTTTTAGTGTTATTACATGTCATAAGACAAATAACCACATCAAAATATCTACACAGTTAGGGTTAAGTGTTACTCCATGTTAAAACCTAATGTTGTACAAGGGATTGTTAATTCTAATGCCATTACTGAGTAGTTAGTCCCTTCATTTCAATTTTTAGGGAGGAAGAGGATAGCTAAAACTTTTCCTTAATACTATTTCAAGAAATTATTTTTTTCATCTTTGAGAAAATATCCTCTTCTAGCAGTTGAATCCACGGGAATTGTGTAGGATCCAATGAAAAAGGATGTTGCAATTGAAGTGTTGAAGTATAAAAACATTTTTACAAAAGTAGGGTTTCCTACATTGGCCAAGGCAGATGCTGAGGTAGCAGAAGCATTTGGTAAGGAGAAGTTTTTCTACAGATACAAATACACATTCTAAAAGAGAACACAAACATAAAAATTATTGCATGGATAGATTGTGATGAATATACTAATTAAATTGATTTTTTTATTTCCCAATCATGGTAGGGCATGCTCTTGATCATTTGGAAAATTCTTTAGGTTATTTTGATGGTGGACCATTCTTTTTCAGTGAATTCATTTTGGTAAGCCATTTGATCAAACATAGTTATTTCGAGGACTCCTGATCTCTTACTCTGTTTCTTACCAATTAGAGTCTTGAAAATGAACGATCTTGGCATTATAAAAAAACATGCAACATTTACATAAGAAAATAATTTTTTTTGGATTTTTTTGTGTCATGATTAGTAGCCCTATTGTCATAATTTTTGACACTTTCCTGCAACTCTTTTCCACACAACTATTGACAACTGTTATATTTGATAATTGACATCTGTTTAGATTATTCATTAATAAATAAAAATAAATAGTTCATAAAAAATAATATATATGATATTAATAAAAAATGGTTCAACCATTTAGCTACGGGAACCTTTGATAGTAAATGATTATTCTTTGTGTCCTTCAGCTCTGTCTAAACGAAACATTCATTCTTTTGCTGGACCGTTCTTGTAATAGTGTTTGAAATGTCTATTTTAGATGGCACTAGTATCTTTAACATGTTTGTTTCTATTTGTTGTAGGAACTCTTTCCGATGCTAGGATTAGATGCCAAACCTTCTGTTTTGGAGCATAGATAAGCAACTTCTTGTAGGTGGAATTAGTCATAGGTATAAATGCCCCTTTCATCTCTAACAATAAATTTCAGTGGCAGAACTTCATATAGTAAGTGCAGGAAGTTGATGGACAAATATAGGGTCATCCGTGGACAGCATATTGCAAATAACAACATAATATCAACTTGTAAGGATTATTAGCAATACATACACTCAAAATTAGACAAAATTATATTAATATGAATTGTAGAATCTGGAATCTAGTTTCTAAAATATTAATTTTTGTAAAAAATGGACAAGATTAGCTATATTAAAAACTCAAACTTCAATGACTTGGTATTTTTTATTTAAAACGCTGATAAGATTATAGTCCGTTTGCCCACAATTTGGATGACCAACAATTGATATATATTTTTGTCCTTTGGTGAGAAGTTAGATGCCACTATCTATCTTGGGATGGATTTTATTTTGTATTTTTTTGAGTAATATTTTATTTTTTATGATTTTTTACGTGAAAGTGGTATGAAAACATAAAGAAAACAAAGCACTTTCCGTTTGCCCGCCATAACTTAATCAAAAAATATTGAAATCAAATAATTTTTTTTTAACATGTATATAATTTCACCACGGTTGGGATGGTATAAGTTTTATCACATTCTGTTAAGTGAAACAAATTTTGCAGTCTTAAACGTAGACATAAACATTCACAGGAAAAAGTGTCTTAAAGACCTACTATTAGTAAAAAATTATAAAATGATATTTATCCTATTCTATTCACTTTAAAATCAATATTTCTACAAAGCTAATAGTATCCCCTACGCAATGGTACCATTTTTATGACATAGTTTTTAATTTTTGGCATGGTTCAAGTCTACGGAAGACTAAATTTGATGTTTTGCTGTTTTTAATGTAAAATTCAGGATTTGATGTCCACTTAATTGTCCCCCAATTTGCTGTATGATTTTTTGGAGTAGGAAAGTGGTATTGGTATGTAAAAATAAATATTGTGAGTTTAGCATTGTTTTTCTCCAAAATATTTAATTATAATATAGTCAAAATATGGACAAATTTGTTGTTGTATTTGTTTCATATAAGTTATAGATAATCTATTCATGCTCTAAATGATATGGTTTTAAATATTATTTTTTATGGAAATTACAAATATACATTTGAAAGATTATTGTAAATATCAATATCAATGATGGATAAAGTTTTATTGAGAGCATATTTTTTTTTATCATAACCCTCAATCTTTTTTTTAATCAGTGCTCTGGTTTTTGTTGAAATATAAAATCATTAATTTGCAATTTTTTCTCTCTTTATTAATTTCAAATCTTATCTACTATTTTGACTTTTCTCTCTTTGGCTTCTCAGGCGTGAATGTATTATTGCAAGGAGTATTTTTTAGATTTCAAGTGTTTTGTAATGATCAAATGATGGTATGTTATATTTAATTTATTTTTAATAAAATAAGAAAAGGTGAAGAGGGACGACAGAGAGTAACTGCAATGAAAACAAGAATTTGTGGCCCCGTAGGCATTATTTGAATTTGAATTTTTATTTTTTTATTTACAGTTTATTGAAATTTTGGTTCATCTGGAATATATATTTTTAGGATTTTGGTGTTCAGATAAAGCTGAAATTTAATAACTGTGTTATTTATTGTCCACAAATGAATGTTTCACTATTTTTCTTAAGGCCAATATTAAGTATTGCACAAGGAAAATTGTATCCTGGTAATAATTGTGAATGATTCCAACAAAACCCCTTGATTTACCTATCTATTTTTTATATATAATTGATTCATTATACAATGACATTTTTTTATACTATTCTCTCTGTTGGTATTCAAATTGATTCTCCCTTGGAAATCGATAAACAACATAGATTTAGCAAGACACTGAGAGACTGAAAGATCATATTATGAGTCATTTTGTAGCCAGGGAGGGGATTAGTATAACTCTTTGTCACTCAGGCATCAGAGAAATGGACAACACCTTCATTAAGGATTTGATCTATCCTCATTACTGTTAGCCATGCCTTTTGACCAGGGTGAGGGGACCCATTTTGTAACCTCTTTCGGTGAAGGAGAATGAATATATCCTTCTTTGCACAAATTTGAAAGGAGACCCTGAGAAAATATGATCAATGCACCAAAATTTAACTCTCACGAGTTGCCACTTCTAAAGAATGGTGATTAGATACATTATGGAATCCTGATTGCTTCTGCATATTTTGGCAGTAGAATTTATACATTTGTGGAAATACAAGGCAAACAGGGGTAGTTCAGGCAGCATTCATTGTTTTGAATGATTTTGGTGGGAGAATAAGTAGGATAAAATTGATTATGCCAAATATTTGAGAACCTTCACAACATTTGGAAAACTAAATGATAGAATGATTCAGTATCACTAAAATATTCCTTCAACCAGACGGTGTGCATCAATGGAGGCCCATATTTTCATGGTTTCACACAATATCCAAGAATTTAACATGAAGGATTGATTTAAAGACTCAATTAAAAATTAAGAGACCACTGGTTCCTCACGCCTAAAATAAACTCAAAGGCTTATAGATACTTTATCAACAAATGAAAGTAAAGTTATTTTAAATTGTTTATCTCATTACAGGATGAAGGCTCTTCTCATAATGAAATTGTAAATGCCACTAAACTATCATAGGGATGAGATCCTATGTGATTCGGAGGGACTTTAACATAATATTTAAATAGGAACAAGAAAAACTAACTGCAGACATTATGAAATAAAGCAGACAAAATTTTTCCTAAGATTGACACACATTAATTCGAAGTTGATTAGATTCATCAGTAGGGGAAAGTTTCTTTGAACAGTCTAAAAGCTTGTCAATGGTTGTACACTTGTAACCAACTTGACGTGATTAAAAATCTAAAACAAAGGAAATTAATAGGTTTCTCATATGGTCTCTCAGGAAGAGGGGATTTCTCAAATTTTCTCTTAAAAATTAAACCCTCGAACCTTTGCAAGAGTATCCTGATTCCATTTATACATTTCAATTTCTCACTCATCCCAAATTTTCCCCCCAAAAATAAAAATATTCATGGAACCTTTGCTTGTTACCAATTTTCCTCAGAAAGTGATGTTTAACAAATGCATACCCGAAAGCTTCCAGGTGGAAAAATTATGAACTGATCACATTTCTCAGACCCTCGAATAATGACTGGGATGCCATGCCACAACTTCTTGACATTCCTTCTAATCATTATTATTCTATCATGCGAGAAATCCCCATTTTAATCATTTTCTGGTGGCCCTGTATAGCTGGTTTTGACAAGTAATCCTTTTCACCCTCGAGGAAACACCTTTTTCATCCTTTGCACCTGCAACCTCCATCATTTCATCCTTTTCCCATTATTTCCTCTACAACTCTGCTCTATGTCCATCTTCTTTGGTAATTCACTTTTTTACAATTTCCTGAGAAATTCCAACTTCAAAATATCAACCTTAATAATCCTTGGACTCATAAATTTAAGCTTTAAATCCATTCAATTACACTTTGTAGAAAAAATGACAAGGGGATTTATAAAAAAATGATGAAAAATAATACATATTGTCATCTCCAGGAGTCTTGGAGAAAAAATGGCAGAAAAATCAGATGTAATGCAAAAAAACCATTGATTCTTCCCCTTCTTAGCTTTATATTAGAGTTTTCCACATGTTTCCTTGGCACTAACAGAAAGGAGAAGTACAGAGGAAAGTTTCCAAACAAGCGTGGGCCTTCCACGTGCCATGGGCTAAAGAAAACCACCTTTTGGCCTTTGAAAAGTCTCAGTGTAAAAGGAGCCAACGGAAGCCTCCACGTGTGTCAATGGCACACTTTTGATATGGTTCCAAAAATTAGAGACACGAAACAATCGTAGGCTCACCACTTGTCTCAATCCGGCAGAGTTGTTGAAAAATATTAAGGACCAGTGGAAGGCACCATGTTTCTAGGGTATGAGATAGTTTTCCTTGGTTGTTGAAAATTCCAAGTAAGGGTAGAGTGAGCGGAAAATTCCACGTGTCCCTATGGAGCTCTTTCAACATTAAAATTCAAGGACAGGTCCCCAAACAGGCACAGGCATTCCACGTGTCCCAGGCCCTTAGAAAGTTTCTTGAGAAGTTTAAGTATAAAGAGAAACCAGCGGAATCCTCCACATGTATCCCTGGCCCAACTTTGAGATGCTGCCCAAAAGCGGAGAGCCTAAACAAGTGTGGGCTCGCCACATGTTTCCTTGGCATAACTACTAAGGTAGGACCCAGAGATGGATCCTCAAATGAGCATCATCCCTCCACATGTCTATGGTCTAACAAAGCTGCACCGGCCACATTAAAAAATTTGTATGGGAAAGGTAGTGGAAACCACCACGCGTTTCCCTGGTGTAACTCCAAATGTCAAACCAAGAGGTGATTTTTCTAATGAGCCCAGGACCTCCATGTGGACAAAACTTGAGTTGAAGTGGAACTTAGATTTTCCAAATTCCCCATTGAGCCGCATCCAATAAGAAAGGACCACGTTTCCACAGATGGTGAGATATAAATTGATGGGGAAAAGACACTCGTCAAACTGTAAAATGCAGGGAAATCACTATTTATGCTCGAAAATGAATCTTTCTTTAAGGAAAAAGAATTTGGAAATAATATAAGGCCCAAATGTGATCCATTGACCCGCATCCAATCAGAAAGGACCACATTTCCATATATATTGGGACAAAAATTGACAGGAAAAATAAAATGTGACTCTGGAAAAAATAGAAGGAAGGGGAAAAACCTGAGTTTAGGCCCTAGTTACAAATTCTTTCACATGGACAGAGGAATAGAAAACAAATTCTTGATTTAATGTGATCCTGGACCAAAGGAAAGAACTGATCACAGAAACCAAATGAAGGACAAAGCTTTCATGCATAAATATGGGGAGATATAAAAAATGATAGATTCCACACATTGAAGAATTTCAAGGACAAATGGGGCAAGATCAAATTGAGCACCAACATCAGCTCTGACTCGGGGATGGGCACTCCCAGCGAGTGCCATAAGAACAAATATCAGACCAAGTGCCAAAAATAAATCATTGGGCAACAGAGTCACGAGCCAAACTTCCAGGAAAAAAATGAGAAACCAACAAAAATGACTGCTAAGGACCAGGAAAAAATGAAATAGAAAATGAAAAAAAAAAGAAAAAACAAAAGACTATACACTGTACAATGGTGCGTACCTTGATTCTAAGAAATCAATCAAGGAAATGTTTCAAATTCCTGTCATTAACAAGTAATTCAAGCAACTCCCCATCTAGGAATTTTAAGAAGAAGATATGTTCACCAATTCGAATGTCAATTGAATAAGGGCCCATCCACAATGAATCAAAATTTCCATGTTTTCCCTTATCCTCGTGCCTGCTATTCCACAATAGCACAAGATTTCACACACTGAAAGCTCTTGGAGTTAATTTCTTATCAAAAAAAATCTTCAATTTCTCTCTGAATTTTACATGCCTCTGATTGGATGCCCTATCTTCTTCATATAACTCAACAATCTGATTTATGTGAGCATCATGGGGACTAACCTCTTGATCTTCCAGTTGTTGAAGAAATTGAAATGAATACAATTACATATGTAGGGGCAACAAAGCTCGATTTCCATACACCAAATCAAATGGGCATTTTATAGTAGCTCGTTTAACAGTGATTTGATCACCCCAAATAGAAAATTTCAACTGCTCACCCCACTTCCTTTTGTTTAACTCCAAAGTTCTTCTAATTATCTCCAACAAATTTTTATTGCTGGACTCTGCTTGTCCATTTCCTTGGGAATTATAATTGGAAGAATATTTCAAATTGATCCCATATTCATGGCACATGGACACCAAAGGTTTAGCTCGAAAGCTCATGGCATTATCAATAACTATCCTAGCAGGCATTCTAAACCTGTAAATGATATGATTCAAAATGAAATCCATGACAATTTGGTGAGTTGCTTTCTTGGTGGGGATTTCCTCCACCCACTTGGTGAAGTAATCAGTGGGTACTAAAATCCACTTATGGTCAACACTTGAAGGATTTTAAATCTCACCAATGAAGTCCATTCCCCATTTCCTAAATAGGGCTTCAATTGATACAGGCTACAAAGGAAGGGAACCTGCAACTTTCAGTCTTCTAGAAAAGTGTTGGCAACTTTCACATTTTCTTACCAACAGAGTTGTATCCTTGAAAAGAGTTGGACACCAATAACCAGCCCTTAATATTTTATGAGTTGTGACTCTTCCAGTAAAATTTCCCCCACAAACTTATCCATGGAGATAAAAAATTATCTTATGGGTTACATCTTAAGTAATGCATCTTAAGAGAACTCCATCAGGGTTCTTCCAAGCTAACCCAATATCAGTAATGACATATTTTTGGGAAGCTAACTTAAGTGCTCTTTTCTGATTCTTGCTCAAATGTTTAGGGCGCTGTAAATGTTTGAGATAAAAAATGATGTCCTTGTACCATTTAGAAATTATCAAATTTTTAAGGACATTCAGCATTTCTTCTTCAACTTAATTTAACTTAATTATTTGTAGATTGCTCTCTACCATAAGTTTTAATAGGCCCAAACCTTTGACCAATTTGGTATTTTTGATATCCATATCATACTATTGTAATTTGTTTACCCATTGACATATTTTTCTTGAAACATCCATTTCTGATAGGATATCTTTCACCATGGTGTGGGGAACATAAGAAATGACTTTGGAACTCAGAATATATGGCCTGAAGACCTTTTTGCTTTTACCAAAGCAAATGCCTACTTCTCCATGATAGTATACTTTAGCTTTGATTTTTATAATGCCTTACTAAAAAAGGAAATTGGTCTTTCAGCTCCCTCATCATCCTTCTGCAACAACACATATGCAATAGTACTTTCTAAAGAAAAAGAAAACATTTGGAAAGCCTTCTTATAATATGGAGATACTAAAACAAGGACATTCTTTAATGCTTCTTTGAACCCATTAAAAGCTTGAACAACTACTGCTTCCCATTTGATACTTTGGCCTTTCTTCAGCATGCTCATGATTGGGATAGTTAGTTCAAAAAAGTTGTAGATAAATCTCCTAATAAAATTAATCTACCCAAAAAAGGATTGAATTCACTTCTTGTTTCTTAGAATAGGTACTTTGTTTATGGCTTCTACCCTCTCAGGATCAATCGTAACCCCTTCCTTTGACACAATGTGTCCAAGTAGTTTTACTTTTTGAACTCCAAAATGGCACTTCTTCATATTTAGTGAAATACCATACTCCCTGCATCTTAACAGTTTTTTTTTCTAGGTACTGCAGGTGGTTACACCATTTTCTAGAGAAAACAGTCACATCATCTTGATATACGAAAATGAAATCATTAATATAGCTAGAGAAAGCTACATCCATTGCTCTTTAGAAAGTGGCTCTAGCATTCATTAGACCAAAAGGCATTCTGACATATACATATGTTCCCCAAGGAGTGGTAAATGCAGTCTTGATTCACTCTTATTCCTTCACAACTACTTGTTTATATCCAGAAACACCATCCAAGGTGGATAAAAATTCCAAAATAGTAACCAATTGTAACATATTATCAATATTTGGAAGAGGGTAGTTATCCTTCATTGATTCTCTATTCAAGTTTCTAAAGTCCACACATAGCCTTATATCTCTATTCTTCTTTCTGACAGGTACCAAGTTTGCAACCCATGATGAGTACCTTGTGGGCTGTATGATTCCTTCATCCCTCAAATTTTTCAATTTTTCTTGAATCTTCAAGGAAAGGAGTGGATTGATCAGCCTATGTTTCTACCTAAATGGCTTGGGAAAAGATTCTAAGGGAATTTCATGCTGGAAAAGATCCTCTCTGTATGCTTTCAGTTCAGAATAAGAACATGCTAAGAAGTCTTGGTATTTCTTCAACAATTAGACATACGATTGCTTTTCTTCCTTGCTCAGATTTATACCTAGCTAGATCTTACGTGGTTTATCCTTCGTGCCCAAGTCGTGCTCTTCAACATACCTCAAGGATGACATGTGTCTGTTGACAATAAAATCAGCATTATCAAAGTTTGATTCAAGTGCTACCAAACCTCTAGGGATAGTATTGGTATTCAACTGAATGATGTATTTCCAAATAAATTTTCCTTACCATCATCCACATAAACCATTAGCTCTCAATCTATATATTGATCAGAAAATTCTCCTTGGTTCTACAAGAACCTTTGCACCTAGGTGTCATCTTCGAACACTTGCCGATGTTTAACATTGTACGGAACATATGGCCTAGTTAATATCTCAATAGTATACTCACAATAAGGGGCTATAGTATAATTTTCAAATCTGAACCCCAATACGGCCAATTTTTCTGCTAGAGTATTGTACTTCCTATCATGATGTATTATGTTGAAGGAGTCAAACATCTCAATGAAATACTAGACTGCATGCTTATACTACTTCATTCTCTAATTTTTTTGCATACAATTTTCTAACCTGTTTGATAATCAGCTCTGAATCTCCTTTAACAATGATGTCTCTAATACCATATTTCCATGCAATCCTTAGACCCAAGAGCAGTTCTTCATACTCAGGAATATTTTTAGTGCACTCAAATTTGAGTTTAAAAGCTAAAACAAGCTCTTCCTAGCCTGGAGATATCAGACCAATACCATCACCATTTCCAAATTTAGAGCAAACCCAATCAAACAACAAAATCTAAGGAGAACCTACCTGATTAAGATACTTGCATTGATCAATTTTGTGCTCTTTACCATCAACAAATCCAACAAAGTTATCAGCATCATCGTTAGTGTATAACACTGCATAGGAAGCATTATTGGGATCCTCAATTAGATGTAGAATTTTATTTTCACCATACAAATTTACAAGGATTCCCTCAATATGTATAGTGGTAAAAGACATATCCATTAGCACACTCCCACCAACACTAGTAGCCCATTTTATTGATAACAACATTCCCCATTTGGTAGGACAGTCAATAATAACAACATCTAGTTTTAAGTTCTTTCCTGGGTAGGCTGCAAGCTGCACTATCAAACTCATGACACATCCAACCAATAGAACCTCTCTGGAATACATGGAAGTGCACTTCCCATAAGCTGCTATCACTTTGATATCTAATTCATTCATGATCTCAAGAGGCATAACATTGCATGATGCTCCAGAATCAAACATACAATTATGTAACATCTTGTCCCTAATAATTAGAGTATTGAAAAATGGATCTATATTCAGATGGGACTCAACCAAGGATGTTCCCAAATATACTTCAGGTGGCTCACCTAGTTCTTCTAGTGCTTGAGGTTTTTACAACTCTGAAATGGTAGGAGGAGTCTCAACATTGTTTACATTTCTACCTTAGGTAATATTTTCTTCTTTCAATCCCAAATACTCAAAGGCCATTTTATTGTGCTCAGGAATCCTAAGCACCTCAAAAATTGGAACAAAAATCTTGATCTGACTCAAGACTTGGGAAATGTCACAAGGAACGCATTTGGGTAAGGAAAAATTTGGAGGAATACTGATAAATGCATCTGATAACAAAATATTTTTCACGGTCTGAGCATGGGCAGGGATACCAGTTCTATTTGGGGAAACAAGGCCTTTGACAAATGTATCTTTCTTAGGATTTTCTTTTGAGATATTGGTGAGAAATGAAGTTTTTGGTTTGGCCTAAGGCCCTGCCCCTTTGACAAATTTACCCCTAGTGTTATATTCTTTTTCATGACCAACTACTGTGTTCATTGACAATAGCCTATCCTCCTCAGAAGGGATTCCTCCATCATAATTTTTAATCATTAATTCCCTTAAGTATTCAAAATCATTATTAGGAAATTAAAAATCTTGTACCATATCTATTTCAAAATTATGAGAGGGAGGAAGGGGTAGTACCTGGTGAATGCAATCTCAGAAATCTACAATAGTTCTGGCACTAATTAATTTAGTTGAAGTTACTCCTTGTCGTGAGCTTGTAGAGCACCCCATCATGCACACATCATCACAAATTTCATCATCAAGTTCCTCAACTTATTTATCTTCATCACATGGGGCATGTGGTAAGAAACATCTATCACACCACTCACTTTCATTGGCTTCTTCTACAACAACAACTCTAGAAGCTAAAGGATCAGACACCAATTTGTTTTCCCTAGGTTGGGGCTATCTATTTCCTGATCCCACGAGTCCTTTACCTTTGTCATCAGATCTCTTATCACCCCTAGGATGATTTTTAAATCTTTCTTGACCTTGTGCTTTATGATGACCTTGGGAACCTTATCCAATACCCTTATCTACCCTGTCCAGTTTATAGGATATTTCCTTAATAACTCTAGCCAATGTTTTCGCAACCTCTTCTAGATCCACAAAATTACTTGACTGAGGATTCTGTGGATTGATCAGCTTGATACCTTCCCTCTTACGAGACTTACCAACTACTTTGATGTTATTTTCAATCTACAAAGCCATGGTGAAGGCTTGCCTCAATGTTGCTGGGTTCTTATCCCTCAAACAATAGGCAACCTTCTTATCAAAATCATCAGAGTAGTTTATCAAACAAGAAACATCACTTGGCCTCAGGATCACAGGTAGCCTATTTAGGGTCTTATTGAACCTTATATTGAAGTCATGAACAAATTCATTGGGATTCATTTTAATATTTTCAAATTCTAATAAAAGAAACCTAGGGTTTTTTTATCTCTATATTGCAATCTAAAAGCATTCTTCATTTCTTTCCATGAATCAATGGAGTTATCTAGAAAAGATTTATACCAATCCCATGTATCCTCCTCTAGAGTACAATTTTTTTTTATGTACACATCCTCAAATTCAATCTCAAAGTATTCCATCATATTGACAAAAATATTTAAATGTTGATCACTAGTAATATCATTATTTCCTTGAAATTTAGGTAGTCTACTACTAACATCTTCGGGCACAACATTTGGATATCCAATCATACCTCTAAAATCTATACGACCAAAATTTTCCACAATAGACGAAGGTCTGGGTGGGTACTGGGCCATATTGTTTTGGGGAGTTGATCTTACATGAGAAACAAAATGATGGGGAGTGAGGGGTCTGTGGGGCACAAGAATGTAATTCTCAGAATGAATGTTCTTTAAAAACTGTGTTTCTTGGAAGATCCTATCAGCCTTGGAAAACACTAGGATAGAAAGAGATGTAAATTTTTTAAATATAAAAGAAGGACCATCTCCAGTTGGAGAATTTAGATCTACAAAAATACTACCTATTTCAGAATCAGGAAGTATGGCAATCTTCAATGACAGGCTGATCAGTTTCCATAATTGATAACACTTTTCTTAATTTCTGATCCTAATAACTTTCCAGATTCTTTTTCCTTCAGAATTTGTCTTTCCTAGCTCTGGAAAAAACTTTCTAGTAGGGTATTTAACAAAGAAATATCTTCTTCCTTCCATATTTGCATAGATAAGTGATAAATTTTCAATTAACAAAGGTTAAGACAATGGCATTTATCAAAATTTCATTCAACACGAAGTTGGCACTAAAAATTTGCACCTTAGTTGTGCAAATGCACTAAAAATGATCTTTCAAATTTCTGTCAACACTAAATTCATTCAAAGCTTCATATATCTGACCTTCATTTACTTGTATTTATCATTTATGATGAAAAATTAGTGGAAAAAACCAATAAAAACTAGAAATATTGCACACAGAACTTGTAACTTCACAAATCTTACAGATCTCAACAAAGGATGACATTTAAATAACATATTTCCACTTAGAGCATGTAAGAAACATTACCAGGGCCAAATATAAGAATGCCTTTGAAGATTCCTGGCAACAGCGCCATTCTAGTGTTGTTGTCACACAAATAAATCTCAGAGCTCAAATAATCCCTGGCAACACAAATCAGGTCCCCGACAACACAAATAAGGTCCCTAGCAATGGCGCCAATCCGGTGTTGTTGTCATAAAAAATAAATATTAGAGCTCAAATAATCCTTGACAACGTAAATTAGGTCCTTGGAAAGGGTGCCAATCTGGTGTTGGTATCCAAATTGATTCTCCCTTAGAAACCGAGCAACATCACAGATTTAGCAAGACACAGAGAGATAGATAGATCATATTATGGTCATTTTGTAGCTAAGGAGGGGATTAGTCTGACTCTTTGTCACTCAGGCGTCAGAGAAATGGATAACACCTTCATTGAGGATTTCATCTATCCTCACTAATTTTGTCCGTGCCTTTTGACCAGGGTGAGAAGACCCATTTGGTAACCTCTGTCGATGAAGAAGAATGAAGATATACTTCTTTGCACAAATTTGAAAGGATACCCTAAGAAAATATGATCAAAGCACCGCAATTTAACTCTCATGAGTTTTCACTTCTAAAGAATGGTGATATTCTCTAAACAGGGCTAAGGTTATTGTTATCCATATTTTGCCCCCGAAAAAATTGATCAGCCACAACCCCACACAAGAAGAACCCAAATAATTCACATTCAAATCCTACAATCAGGCAACAGAGGAACTCTACAATGGAGTGGTGAGGCCTGTGAAAGATCAAGCGACCCTGTGTAAGAAGATATTCAAGAAACAGCTCTGTCAAGAAAAGCCATGCTTCAAATCCAACAAACATATATCAGGTGGGATTAGAAATGGAATAACATGGTTGGGGAAGGATCCTGAGCAATGTCAAATAGCTAGAGGCTCAAATGAGAAGAAACAACAGAGGCTTGAAGTCTTCAGGCTCTACAAATGACTTAGAACAAGCCCCAAAATTGAATAAGTATGGAGGAGATAGCAGAAGCTTCTAATTGTCCAAACGGTGCACCTCCAAAATTGAAATCCAAAGGGGTGGGCTCAAACAAGTGCGAAGCCTCCATGCGTCCAGAGCCCCAAAAGTTGCACTGGCCGTTGAAAAGTATTTGAATCAGTGAAAGGTTCCAAGTGTCAGCTTGACACATTTCCAAGATGGGAGCCCAAGGTGGAGACTCAAACTTGTGACAGCCCTCCACGTACCAAATGGTCAACAGAGGTAAAAAAGGAGAGTAGGACGAAAATGAATAAGTATATAGTGAAGGTGGAAGATGCCACGTGTCTTAACGACGCTCCTTTAAAGGTAAAATATTTAGCGGGTTTTCAAATGAGCATGGGCCTTCCATGTGTCCCAGAGTCCAAAAAGGGATAGATTCGAGGGTTGAATAGTCAAAGCAGAGGCAGGCCAGTGGAAAATGCCAAGTGTTAGCGCGACACTATTTCAAAGATAAAATTTGGGCCGGGTTTCCAAACAAGCGGAGGCCGCCATGTGTCTAGGATCATAATTTTGGCCCCACCAAGGAAAGAGACTTAGGAAAATACAAAGAATCCTAAGGAACATGCAGAGGCCACCACATGGACCCTGTATGGACAGACTCTTTAAATATTGTGTGCCCATGATCCAAATATTCAAATGGCCATATCTTTTGACTGGAGACTCATATTTTAGTGGGAGAAGAGTTTTTGGAAACGTCTCAACACCCTCTATGCCATGGAAACATAAAATATAATTCTTAACATGATTTGGGGAGTGAAAATGGGAAAACGTCTTCCAAGACATTAATACAGAGCCCAATTTCTCCAAATACTATATCTAATTCGATTTGATATTTCGGGGAACCAGACATGACAGATTTGGGGTGGATTTGAGAAAGGCATTGATTGATAGTGGTTGAGATTTTAAAGTAGGATTCAATGTGTATCTCTAGGTGGTTGAAGTAGGATTCAAAATTTTCCCTCCTCTCTCTCTTATTCTTCCTATATATTGTAACAGAGGGACATATTCAAAAGATTGGAAGTTATTTCTCCTCTACCCCTCTCTCTTTCTTCCTTAGGGTAGAACGTGGAGTCTAAGCCTCTTCCCATGTCTATGTAATGGAATTTTCTTGCCTCTTTCCCACTAATGATGTACTATGTAACATTTTGGAATAACAAAATATGTTTCATGATGCATCTATCCATCCTTGGATTATTTTGTTGTCTCTTCTTACCTCTATTCGTTGCAGTGTATACTGTGTATATTTTGATGTTCATTGTAGGTCCTGAGAGCTATGTTTAATGGGTTTCAAAGTGATATTTGTGTGAAATATCTCTAGTTTGTGGTGCATTCTATTCACCCTCTCCTCTTCTCACCTCTCTCCACTTTAGGAGGTCAAGTCTATGATTCAAACACTTCCTTTCCTAGTGTATCACCACTTAGTGTAGGTTCTTTCACCCTCTCTCTCTATGTCCCCTTGGAATAGTGAGATTAGGTTAGTTAAATTCTTCCTGCACTGGAGTAACTTGTTGCAAGTAGATTAGGAAGCAAGAACCAACTTTCTCCAGAGGTCCATTTCAAGTTTTGCAAGTCCCACAGCTTGAGAGATGGTCCCATGTTGTACAATCACACCGAATGGCCCACTTCACACCCAGGCTATTTAGGGGTGATGTGATTCTACACTAACAGTTTGTTGGGTCCCTATTTTAGCTTCCAAATCTTAAGGGCGCATAGGCATGCATGGCTGGGGGAAGTGCGAAAGTGTAGGCGTGTAAGGTAGAATTCAAAAGGCTTTTTGAAGAACCCAAGACACATACACCATGTGAATAACAATTCGAGACTTGGACATTTTTGGCCTTTGGGACAGAACACATGAAGAACGTGTTCAGTTTGGATAAGGTTCTAGCTTGGTGATAGGGTGTCCTAGAGTGAATATACCTTGCGATAGAAAGATCCAAAAAGTTAATCGTGACATGGAGATGCATGCGCCTGGGGCAACCCACACCTTGACACTTGGGGCCAGATCTGAGGCTACATAGGAGTTTGTTAGAGTTCGGAGGCCTATTTATATGCATGCCCTTGAAAAAGAAGGAGAGACATAAATGAGGTAGCGGAGCTTTGCAGAATTACTGCGGGAACTATGGGATGAAAATGGGTACAGAATTCAAGTAAGGATGTAATGGGGAAATGGGGAATGAATTTTTTGTCTTGTGAGAATACATGTACAGATCCACATATGGCACATGACTACGGTCTGCCTTCTATAATCTTTTATAAGTAAACACTATGAATGAATGTGATAAGGTTGCCATGACAAAGGTATCAAGACTCTTTCTCTGTATTATTTGCATATTACTATTACACTTCAGTTCTTATATAGTCATAAATCTTGCTTAAATGGTTAAGTATAGTAGTATATGTAAAACTCTTAGTTCTATTATTTCTATAGAGCGCTTTGGTTCTATTATGATTGAAGGGGTGTAGAATCCATCTTGAGCTCTATAGCCCTTCATGTCTGTTAAATCACTAAGTCAGAATCATGGGCTATGCCTTCCACTAGACTCACATAAAAGAGAGACTCGGCTCCCTCTCACGCGCCTCGGTTGAGCGCCCAATGCCCGCTGGGTGATAGGCCAGTGTGCATGAGGTTCCCTTGTTCTTAGTGGGTGCAAAAATGACTACAACTTGGTTTTGTTGTCAGGACCTCATTTCGAAGTTGTAGGGAAGCATGGCATATATCATGATCTCTGTAAAAAGTGATGACAAAATGCTTAACACTTGAAGGTGTTGAAGATTGGTTTAAGAGCATGGAGGATGAATTTTCTTAGAGATTTAGTACCAGATCTGGGTTTGATACCTGAAGATGGGTGGAAGACACTCTTTATCATGAGTTGTATGAAACTTTCTTCTACTGTTTCCCAGTAGAGTTATTCGAATGGCTCTCAACTTCTACATCTAGATCAGGGTGACATTATAGATCATACCCTTGGACCTAAGGAACATATAAGAACCTACAAGATGCTAATATAACATGGACCCGTACTATAGACCATTGGTGGAAGGGAGTACTGGCTAGCTACACTTTGGAATACACTATTTCCATGTATTCCTATCCAAAAGTTACTGAGTTTGAGTTCTTGCAAGAGCCTAGGGGATCATTTTTGCATGCTATTCCCCTTATGATAAAAATCTTCATGGTAACCATGGGTTTAGAGGCATTCCCTATGGCCGGCTAAACCACCCTGAGCACTAGGCGAGGAAGCTAGGTTGGGGAAGGATGGCTGATTTGAGGACTGAACAGGAAAGGAAGGAGAGGTGACTCAAGTATAACAAAGCATGTGAAAAGGAGATCGATAGAAATCATAGGATTACAAGTGGGTTATGGAGCCAGACATGGTGGAAAGGAGTTAAGGTTCATACGAAGGATGTCAAACCTGAACAGTCTATGGTACCCCATCTTGGTAAGCGTAGAAGAGAAAACCTTACGGCTTCTGATGAGAGTCCATCGCATAGAGAGAGAAGATTCGTTGGCACATATCTGACCCCACCTAGTGACCAAACCTTGGCGCTTGGTTTATTTGAATGAGGGAAGAGTAAAATTCATTGATATCAGTGGAAGCAACTAATTGACACCTAGAACATACAATTTCTCATTTGGGACTTCTATGGCTTCACACACTATTCTGGTATTCGGTGGAATGTTTGGGCAAGGCACGTATACGGCTGGTTTTGGAAGTACATTAGGAGGTGGTGGAGGAACTACGACTGGGAGTGGTACTAGTTCACAAACTGTTGGCACACAGTTTAGTGGGATGACAAGAGCACTCAAAATGACAAACACATGCCCTGTACCTAACACAGGAGGATCTGGAGGTGGAAGTGGTGGAGCTGGTGGCTCAGGATCCAGTGGATCCGATAAAGGAGGAAACACCGGGGGAAACCAAGGGGCTGGATCAGGAGGGCAAGGGCCTCAGCCACCTCCTCAAGTCTTTTTCGAAATATTTCTACACTTGCATGATTACAATGGAATAGAAGATGCCGCGGAGCATGTGCATAAGTGCGAGCTACTATGGCACGCGAAGGGAATCATGACCTAGGATAAAAAGGCCAGTCAATTTTTGATGACTTTACAAGGATGCACGCATAGTTGGTATAGAAAGTATGACCCTCATTAGACTGTTGTGGATTATACCATAATGAGAAATACATTCTTAGAAGAATTCCACATACCTGAATTTGAATAGAATAGGATTAGCTCTCTCAAAGAGATCTAGCAGGGAATGGCAGAGAGCGTGTGAGAATATGATGCATGCTTTAAAAATCTTTCATCTAAATTGTCTTATGATATCCACCCTTCACAACATGCTTAGTGGTTTTTCAGAGGGTTGATCACACCCTTTAGGAGGGCCTTATCCCATAAAATTTTCACAGACCCGTGTGAAGTATTGGAAGCTTCTTTAAACACTGAAGCTGTTGGTAGTGTTGAAACTGGTGTTAGCCCATTTATGGAGGCTCAGATTTCTACCATGGCTAAGTAATTGGATAATTTTTCTGCCAACACAGTTATAGAGATTCGTGGAGGAATGTGGTGCAAAGATTGTAATGTGGAAGGACACAAAAAGGATAATGGTGGGATATGTACTCGGAAGGTGGTACATGTCATGGCAGTAAATTGTGAAATATGTCATGAGGACCATGATGCAAGTAGGTTCCCCCTCTTGCAGTGCGTGATACGTAAAAACATATCTTGTTATTGCAAAATATGTACATCAACCACACATGACACCAAGGATTGTAGATTGATTGACTAGATTCATGAGCCAATTGATCTTGGTGTGCACCAAACTGGCATTGCCAGCAGTTCTAAAGGAGATTAACATTGGTATGAGGAGCACAGAGATGGAGATGTGCGTGGAAGAGGGTTTCGTGAAGGATTTAGTGGTTGTGGTAACTACACAGGAAGAAGTGAGTTCCTGCGTGGGACGTGTTTTAATTGTGGAGCCACAGACCATTATAAGTGTGAATGTCTAGATCTTCTACAATGCTCCTGGTGTGGAAAAAAAATTAAGTATGAAGAATGCCCAGAGTTGTACGAACATATGAGTCAGCAACACCGAAAGGATAAGGGCACTGCCATGGTGAGTATTAAGAAGGCTGATGTGTAATGGCTTCCACGAGTAATATGAGAATCAGAACTAGAACCTGTTATGGTAACAATGAGGGTGGAATCCATGCGTGAAAGGGAAGCGCCTAAGTAGAGAACTTTGGTTTTGAGAGAAGAAGTAGTACATGGGAAGTATCCAAACTTGCGCTCACCAGAAAGAATTTTACCAGGAAACCATGGACATAATTTGAAGTTTACAAGGGGAGATCCAATGCTTAAAAGAGTAGACTAGAAAAGATGAGCAAAGGAGACCAGTAGAAGCACCAAGGGATGACTTGGATGAGGTTAGGGAGGTATGTAAACTGCTGAGGCAAGAGAATATTATTCCCCTGCTAGGGGCATGGTCGAGAGAAAAGGTGCCACACATCAGGGAAGAACATGAAAGGTAGATCCTACATGCAAACCTCCCACCTCATAGCCTTGATTATAACAAGGAGATTACCCTAAACGTAGTAGTAGATGGGTGGTTTCTTAGCAACATCCTCATTGACACAGGCGTGGAGGTTAATTTTCTCACTCTAGATGTCTAGCATCAAATGGGAAGACCTGCATTATAGCCATCTTCAAATGTGTTATATATGGAAAATAAAAGAAAGGTGATGCCCATAGGTGTCTTGAAGGATGCAACCATTACAATTAAGGTGACTAGGATCACTGAGGATTTTGAAGTCTTGGTGCTTGCTAAGGTAGATAATTTCCCAGCTCTACTTCAGCGCCCATTGTGTTATAAGAATAATGCAGATCTCCAGTTTAACAAGGTTACATATGCTTTGAAAATAAGGAAGAGCAGGTAGTTATACTGCTGGTTGATGGGAATTCCAACCCCTATACTAAACCCCTTGGGAAGGAAGTTCTGGAAAGAATATACATGCACTCCATGAGAGATCCAGAGACCATCCACCCTACAAAAGGAGTCATGTAGTTTGATGGTGCTCAATATGTCAGTGACACTACCAGTATAGCATATGATAACTGGGTGTGTTAGACTTATGAATTGATTGGGTGAAATCTGAAAGGATCAGTAACCAAGGTAACAATAGCACGTATAGTTCGGTGCCTAGGAGGGAAGACAATAACAAAGTATTCTGGGGATGCATACCCCGAGGTATTTTTGAGAGAAATGGAAACTCGCTGGAGAGAGGATGAATGAAGAAGTATGCTAGGTTATGTTTTGATAGGTACGGTAGCAAGGTGGTGGGCCACACATAGTGAGAAATTTTTGAAATGGCGCAAATTTCACATTGTGCTCACTGTCTTATTTTCTAAAAGTAACATACCCACCACTATTAAGGATTATAATGGCAATGGACCCACCTCTTCCCACATCCAGGTATGTGAGAGGGTCTGGGGAGAAGGCGTGGAAGCTCTACTGCCCTCTCTTTAGGTGCGTAAGCTATATTCGACACTCCAAGGTTATGCGCATGCATGGTATATCCATTCTAAAACATGTCGCCAAACGGGAAGTTGGCAGGAATTAACGGCTGACTTGGTCCACACATTCGAGTACTGAAGTACCAAACAACCAGTTGATGAGGTGTTGCAGACTATCAAGCACCTCACTCTGGGGGATTGCGCCATGGTAGAAGATAGGTTAGTAAACTTACTCGATGGACCTAGTTTAGAAGCGTGGTTTGAAGAGGAGGAACCAGAAGACATATAATTCAAGCGCGTGTGTGCTGAAAAGGAGAAAGGAAAGATGGTATACCTTTATGATGGAGAGGAGATAGAGATCCTGAATGTCAACCATTCGGTTGGGGTGCACGAAGTAGTTGACAGTGTGGATGCATGTGCACGCGTGTATCATGAACCTCTCAAAACCAAGAAAGTTAACATCGGCTTGGAAGAGGAGCCTAAGGAGGATATCATTGGGGACTATTGGTAGGACAAGGAAGTATCAAAGATCATCAATCTCTTATATGAATTTGAGGATTTATTCCCATGCAGATACCATGATTTGAAAGGTGTTCACCAGTCATTGGGGGAAATGAAGATAAGGTTGAAAGATGGTGTATGCCCGGTCAGGAAAAGGCCTTACAGGATGAATCCCAACATGCACGTAAGGGTTAAAGAAGAACTAGACAAGATGATAGCATCTGGTATCATTGAGGCTGTGGAGGAATCAGAGTGGATAAGTCCAATGGTGCTCAGTATAAAGAAGGATGGGTGGATTAGGATATGTGTGGATTACAGGGAATTAAACACTATTTGTATAATATATCCTTTTCCCACCCCCTTTACTGAAGATATTTTGGAAGGAGTTGCTAGGCACGAGATCTATTCCTTTACGGATGGATTCTTGGGATATCACCAGGTAAGGATTTCCAAGGATGACCAAGATGAGACAAATTTCGCCACCGAATGGGGAAGCTTTGCATATACAGTCATGCCCTTTGGGTTGAAAAATGTGCTTGTTATATTTTCATGTATAGTGGTACAAGTATTTAAGGAAATCATCTGCAAGTTCCTTCAGGTATATTTGGATGATTGGACAGTGTATGGGTTATTAAAGGACCATTATGACAACCTAAGGTTGATGTTTGAAAGATGTCGGCAGTTGAGGATCTCCCTCAACATCAAGAAATGTATCTTTGCAACTCCTTTTGGGATGTTTTTGGGGCATATCATATGTAAAGAGGGCTTACTGGTGGATCCCATGAAGGTTACAGTTATTGTGGGGTTAGAGGAGCCCACCAGCCAAAGCAGTGTGTGCAGATTTCTTGGAGACACTGGGTACTACAGAAATTTCATTAAGGGATATGCCAAGATCACCGCACCTTTGGAAATATTTCTCAGACACAAGAGTGCCTTTTAGTGGGGAGAGGCGCAATAGAGGGCATTTGACACTTTAAAAGAAAGGCTTATCACCGCACCTATTCTCCGATTCCTATCATGGGATAAACCTTTCCATGTCCACGTGGATGCGTTTGGTACATCAATAGGAGCCGTTCTTGCTCAAATAGGAGAGGGGATTGTCGATCATCCTTTGTGTTTTACAAGTAGAAAGTTGACACCAACATAATAGAAATTATACAACGACTGAGCGTGAGGCATTGTTAATGATCTACACACTCCAAAAATTTAGGCAATATTTACTAGTGACTCCTTTCATATTCTACACTGACCATATGGCCTTGAAGTATCTGGTAAACAAAGCAATGTTGCAAGGGTGCATATGTCGTTGGGTTCTTCTATTTCAGGAGTTTGAATTCAAAGTGGTGGTAAAACTGGGAAAGAACAATTGTGGGCCAAATCATTTATCAAGGATTAATTCAGGAGAGGACGTGCAGAGTATCGAGGAAACCATGTTGGATGCACAATTGTTCAGGTTGTGACACGTGCCCTCTGAACTAGAAGACATTTCTATCTTTCTCAAAGAAGGTTTGGCACCTGAAGGGATGAATGCTCTAGAAAGGAAAAGGTTATCCATACGCACAATGCCCTTCATGTTGATCAATGGGGATTTGTATAAAATGGGCCGCGATGAGGTTTTACGCCGGTGTGTACTAGAACATGAATGCATAGCTATAATAGAAGAGGCCCATGGTGGGATTTCCAAAGGACACTATGTAGGGAATGCAACTGCGTGTAAGATCCTAGTCACTCGACTATTATGGGAGATGATTCACTAGGATTGTATTGAGTTTTGCAAGGCCTATGACCACTACCAGCACCTTGGAAAACCTGGAAAAAAGGATGAGATGCCCTTGCGCCCCATCGCAAGTGCGGAACCTTTTGAAAATTTGGCAATAGATTTCATCGAACCAGTCTCACCAGCTGCTCAAAGGACTAACTCATGGTATATTATTACCTATACTGATTATCTGACAAGGTGGGCAGAGGCCGCACCCACTAGGGATTGCACCACAGCCATGGCTGCTAGATTTTTTTGGGAGAACATTATCAGCTGGTATGGGTGCCCATTAAGTTTAATAAGTGATATGGGAACTCCTTAAATGAAACAATCAAGATTCTATTAGAAAAATTCATGGTAGCCCATCACAAGGCTACCCCTTATCAACCTCAGGTAAACAGGACTGCAGAGGCATTCAACAAAATCCTTAGTCACACATTGACTAAGATATGTGACGTGGGTAGGAAGGATTGGAATGACAAGGTGTCAGTAATCCTTTGGGCATAAAGAACAATGTATAAAAGGTTGAACAAGGCCACACCATTTCAACTGGTGTTTGGCGTGGAGGCTATTTTTCTAGTTGAATTTATGCTACCATCACTACGTATAGTGCGCGCAGGAGGGTTGGACGATGAACAAGCGCTGGAAGGAAGAATTGATGAATTAATAAAGTTGGATGAAAGGCACTCACTAGCAAGATGGAGCCAAACAATTGAAAAATCTAAACAAAAGGCATGGCACGACCACCACATTAAAAACAAATAGTTTGAGGTTGGCTAGATGGTATTGCTATATGATTCAAATTTTCTATGACATACTGCAAAGTTGAAGGTGCATTGGTTGGGTCCTTATGTAATTTCATACATCCTTGATTCAGGTGCGTGCCAGCTAAAAGTGCTAGATGGAACAAAATTACCTAGACACTTCAATGGGAGTAGGATGAATCCCTACTATAAATAATGCTTCTTGGTGTTTGTAAATAAGGTAGTTCTTCCAGTTAGTTTAGAGTTTCCTTTTATGCTTCTCCTTTCTTGTTTTCCCCTTTCGTGTTGTTGTCTTGTTTTGCGCCTTGGGCACCAGAAACCTTATTACTTTTTAACTTATGATTGCATGGAGGACCACACATTGATTTAGTTTGGGGTGAGGTGATTAAGAGAGGCATGAAATTATACGTTAGGAATATTGAGTTGGGAAGACCATTTGTACTGGCCCTATTGAAAAGATTCATTAAGAAGGTAGATGGATGACAAAATAAAGTTCCATTGGAAATCCACGTACAAAGGAGGAAAAAGCACAAAAAATGAGGTAGGCGAAAGTAAGAATCATGAGGATGGAAGAGGTGCCTTTGGCACTGGTAACACGTGTGCAAAATTCTTCTCTCAAGATGGATTGTCTGTGCGCCAAAAGGTTGAAAAAAAATTTCACGCAAGGATTGGTCGTGCAAGGAAAAGTGCTGAAGATGGGTTTGTTTGAAAATGCTGCATTAAATATCATTGTATGGTGGTAGGTATCCTATCCTATAATGCATAAAAGTGGGGAAAGCTATAAATACAAGGATGGAAAGTTCATTATTTTACTTTGTGAAAACAAGAACAATTTTCTTTCAAAAGCTAGGGTTCGAGAGCTAATTCGTGTGAAGGAGAATCTCATAAACTCGAGCGCAATCGGTCTGTTTGATCTACAAACTAGAGCAGAAGTGATTCACGGGTGTGAGGAACATTGGGAAGGAGCACCATGATCAAAGGAGGAAAGTCAGAAATTAGGGTTTGTACCCTAGGGCACAGGGCACGTGAAGAAAACTCTCAGAAAACTCTAAGGAAACCAAGGAATGAAAGAAAAGGGTAAAATGATAGCCATGAGACTAGTTGATAAGCTTGTAGTACAATCCTAAAAGGGAAAGGGGAAGGGAAAGGGAAAGAAGAAAGAAGATGAAATCCCCTTGGATACCAATGAAGAATGGTACTCAGAGATGCCATACTCGGATGGGGTTTTGCTAGGGAAAGAGTGGGAGTCCCACATCAGACAGATGGCTATAATTGATTACAATCACCGGTTGAGTATAATTGTGAAGGAAATGGTGTTGGAGCTGGTGTGCCCCACAAATAAACAAAAACCTGATGGGATGTCAATTTACAGTGATGTAGTCAAGGTGAAAAAGGAGAAGGAAGGGCTTCTTCAGCTTTATGAGTTTCCTTACTTCGGGAAGCCCGAGAGCCTGTACCAATGTTTAATGACGTGCATACACGAATATTTCTTCTACTTCATAGGGTGCAAAATGTGCATAACCCCACAGTTAATCTCACACTTTACAGGCCTGAGCTGTATAGGGGATGTAATCCTAGATGACCTCCAAGATGAGGAGGCAATTAAGGAAACCATCACATCCCAAGATTATAAGAAGGGATCAAGGTACTACGATGTAACAAAAATCAGTGATCTGGTGATGAAAATGGCTGCGCACCTCATTTCCAAGTTGAATGGATAAGAGAGGTGGACCCAAGTGATCAAGCCCTGGTTGAATGTTTGCAGAAAGGTCACAGAAGGCACTATGTACAATATCTCCCATTACATAGCAGACTAGATTATAAGCAGCACGGAGGATGGAGGAAAGATATTGTTTGGGAACATTCTATTGACCATTGTGTTCTCAAAAATCAGGGTGCTAGATGCATTTGATAAGTTCATATGGGAGTACCCCAATGAAGAACCTTCACCCACGGACAGGTTCCAGAAGTATACTTGTGAGTCAATGACGGGGGTGCACAAGGCGTGCTTGGATAAATGGTATACATGCCTTAGGAATGAATTCGGGGTAGAATGGTGGATCCTAGAGCAACTCCCCATGGTGACTGAAGGAGAAGAAAAATTTGTGGTGTACTGACACTTCTGCATTGGTAGATTTATCTTGGTGGACGGCAGTTGGATTCCTTGGTGCAAACTCCCCTTCTCTTTTACCACCCAATTCTTCCAAGAAGGGGTAAACAGATATAAGGAGTCAAAGAAGTTAAGACTCAACCTGCCCACCCTCGACAATGAACATAGAGAGATGAGGAAGAAGCTGGCCTATCCAGGAAAGAATGTGTACATTGAAAGATACGTGTCACAGGACGTGCACATCATAAGGCCACTGACCTTACCGATTGCTGAGAGCACTACTGCTAGAATTTACTTGCACATAAGACCAAAGTTCAAAAAGGGTGCATACATAGAAAATGAAATATCCATCCCAGACGATCCCATGGGAAGGAGGAAGCCAGTGCTAAAGCACAAGGAGAAGGAAGAAGAAGAGGAAGAACAAGGGGCGGTGGAAAGGAAGGATGTAGGTACCGTGGGTCTGAGTATCTATGTCTAGAAGAAGAGAAAAATGGTGGTCAAGGAAAATACCCTGAAGCCTGCGAAGCCACCATCCCCTGAAGAACCTTCAGATGAAGAAAAGATAGCATCCCCCACTACAGAATTTTCTGCAAGAGAAGAAGAACAAGGAGTGGAGGAACAAGGGTTTGAAGACATAAACGACCTAAATGCCTATGTAGGTGAAAGGGATGACGATGAAGGGAAGGAGCTGGAGGTGGACCAAGAGCCAATTGATATCCATGACTCAGAAGGAGAGGAGGATGAGAATCAAATGATGCCTTCATCTTTATAAGAAGGAAAGGCACCTGAAGGGAGGAAGGCACACACAACGAAGAGGGGAGCGAGGGGATAGTACCAAGGAACCAGATATGCCCAAGCTCACTTAGGAGGAGGTGGATGAAAAGGAAACAAGTGAGGTAGAGAAGATAATTGATTCCTTGGTCAATGAAGAGTTGAGGTATAGCGTGGAGCTCGTGCTTAGCGAGTTCAAGAAGGAGAAGAGGGAGAAGAGTGGAAGTAGCATGAAAGGACCAACTCTCTCGGTAACTGTTCCCAAAGGCATGTGCACGGGAAGTAAACATGTGGAAGGGGGAAGAACAATGATGAGTTACATTGATGACCCAAAAAAAGTTTTGCATGCACATTTCCAAAGTACCGTGCCCACCAAGGAGCTCATCGCCATGGAGTCCTTTAACCCTGAGGATGGATACCCGCAAATGAGGAAAATGCTATCCTAGGCATTCGACTCCCACCTCGATGAGCCTAAATTCAAGATTAAACAAGGAGCATTATTGAAGTTGTCCGAAGGAAAGGGGGACAACCCCATTGTAAACATACAGTAACTATCGAACAAGTAAGTGTGCAGCACACTGAACAAAGTCTCAGTGGAAATCAAGGCTAGGATCTTTGGTAGAAATGACAGGGTTAGAACTTTGGAGGACCAGTTGGAGAAGAGGAAGGAAGAAGTGGTGAAGCTAACGAAGGATCTCAGCCTTGAGAATTTAATCAGTGGTCAACTACAAAGGGAGCTTCAGGAGGAAAAGAATAGGGTACATGAAGTTTCCAAGAAGGTGGAGCTCATCTCCCAATCTATTATCACGAAGCACCCAGACCTTAACCCTCTTGGGAAAAAGTATAGATCCTCCCTGGAGTGCCTAGAGGACTTGAATTTGATCCTCACCATGGAGAGGAAGCCCTTGGCATTAGATTCGGTAGATTCGGTAGTGGCGTGCTTGGAGAAAGAAGACAAGTTGAAGGTTGTCACACTTGTGGCTGAATACAACAAGGTACTCCCTGACGTAAGATCAACTACACAAACCATGGGGGTCGCTTACGACCACTGCACAGATCAAGATAAAGTGACAAGCATACTGCTTGCCAGTGATGAGGCCAAGTTGAAGGAATTCAGAGAGAATAATAAGGGAAATATATCTGAGTGGGAAAGGATCATAGCCAAGGTAGAAAATAAATTTGAAGCCATTGAGAACTGACGAGTCTCAATCAAAACCCAGTTAAAATATCTCTATAAGGTCATCACAAGGAAGATGGATGCCATGGAAGATCATGCTAAAGAACTAGAGACTATGGTAGAAACCATTACCACACAAGGGGAGGGGCTAACTTACGACGAGGTGAGCACCTTGGTTGGTGACATCTGCACTAAAGCATAGAAGGAGTTCAGCGCGAGGAGTACACTGGAGGCTGACCACTAGCAAAACTTTCCCCTCCTCCTTCTTTAGGAAATTTTCCTCCTATTCTTTCTCTTCCCCTTTCTTTATTCTTTCCCCCCATTCTTTTCCAAGACAAGGCCTTGCATTCTTTTGTACTGCATTCTTTGAGAAGGTTCCCAAGGGTGGAGAACAGGTGAAGTGTGGGGTAATTTTGGACCCCTATTTTAGCTTCCAAATCTTAAGGGCGCGTAGGCACACATGTCTAGGGGAAGTGTGAAAGTGTAGGCATGCAAGAAAGAATTCAAAAGGCTTCTTGAAGAACCCAGGATGCACACGTGCCACGTGAAGAACAATTCAGGACTTGGCCATTTTTGGCCTTTGGGACAGAACACATGAAGAACGTGTTCCGTTTGGATAAGGTTCTAGCCTGGCGACAGGGTGTCCTGGAGGGAATATACCTTGCGATAGAAAGATCCAAAAAGTTAATCATGACATGGAGAGGCATGCACCTGGTGTAACCCACACCTTGACACTTGGGGGCCAGATCTGAGGCTACAGAGGATTTTGTTAGAGCTCAAAGGCCTATTTATATGTGTGCCCTTGGACAAAGAAGGAGAGACAAAAATGAGGTAGCAGAGCTCTATAGAATTACTGTGGGAACTATGGGATGAAAATGGGTACAAAATTCAAGTAAGGATGTAATGGGGAAATGGGGAATGAAATTTTTGTCTTGTGAGAATACATGTATGGATCCACATATGGCGCATGACTATGGTCTGCCTTCTGTAATCTTTTATAAGTAAACACTATGAATGAATGTGATAAGGTTACCATGACAAATGTATCAAGACTCTTTCTTTTATATTATCTGCATATTACTATTGCACTTCAGTTCTTATATAGTTGTAAATCTTACTTAAATGGTTAAGTATAGTAGTAGATGTACAACTCTTAGTTCTATTATTTTTGTTGCACACTTTGGTTCTATTATGACTGAAGGGGTGTAGAAGCCATCCTGACGCTCTATAGCCCTTCATGTCTGTTAAATCACTAAGTCAGAATCATGGGCTATGCCTTCCCTAGACTCACATAAAAGAGAGACTCGGCTCCCTCTCGCACACCTCAGGTGAGCACCCAACTGCCCGCTAGGTGATAGGCCAGAGTGCACATGAGGTTCCCTTGTTCTTAAGTGGGTGCAAAAGTGACTACAATCAAGTAAATGGGAGGAATTATGGAATTCCTAAGAGCCTACACTGTATACTATCAGCAGTAGAATTTATACATTTGTGGAAATATAGGGAAAACAGGGGTATTTCAGGTAGGATTCATTGTTTTGAATAATTTTGGTGGGAGATTAAGTAGGATACAATTGATTATGCCAGATATTTGAGAAACTTCACAACATTTGAAAAATAAATGACAAAATTCTTCAGAATCACTAAAATGTTCCTTCAAATAGAAGGTGTGCATCAATGGAGGCCTAGATTTGCACGGTTTCACACAATCTCTAAGAATTTAACATGAAGGCTTGAGCTAAAGACTCAATTAAACATTAAGAGACCCCTGGTTCCTCATGCCTAAGATAAACTCAAAGGATTACAAACAATCTTTATCAATCAAATGACAGTAAAGTGATTTTAATATAATTATCTCATTACAGGATGAAGGATCTTCTCGTAATGAAATTGCAAATGCCACTAAACTATCACATGGATGAGATCCTATATGATTCAGGAGGGACTTTAACACAAGATTGAAATAGGAAAAATAAAAACAACTTGTAGACATTATAAAATAAAGTAGACAAAAATTTTCCCAAGATTGACATAGATTAATTTGAAGTTGATTAGATTCATCAGCAGGGGAAAGTTTCTTTGAACAGTAAAATAGAGCTTGTTAATGGTTGTACACTTGTAACCAACTTGACATGATTGAAAATCTGAAACACATGAAATTAACAGGTTTCTGATATGGTCTCTCAGGAAGATGGTATTTTTCAAATTTTCCCTCAAAAATTCAACCCCTCGACCCTTTACAAGAGTATCCTCATTGCATTTTTACATTTCACTTGCTCACTCATCCCAAATTTTCCCCCCCAAAAAGAAGAATATTCGAGGAACCTTTGCTTGTTACCAATTTTCCTCAAAAAGTGATGTTTAACAAATGCATACCTGAAAGTTACTAGGTGGAAAAATTATGAACTGATCACATTTCTCAGACCCTCGACTAATGACTGGGATGCCATGCCACAACTTTTTGACATTTCTCCTGATCATTCTTATTCTATCATGCGATAAATCCCCATTTTAATCATTTTCAACAGTGGCCCTGTATATCTGGATCTGACAGGTAATCCTTTTCACCCTTGAGGCAACACCTTTTTCATCCTTTGCACCTACAACCTCCATCATTTCATCATTTTCCCATTCTTTCCTCTACAACTCTGCTCTGCGTCCATCTTCTATCGTAATTCACTTTTTTGCAAGTTCCCGAGCAATTCCAACTTCAAAATATCAACCTTAATAATCCTTGGACTCGCAAATTTAAGCTTCTAAATCCATTCAATTACACTTTGTAGAAAAAAATGACAAGGGGCTTTATCAAAAAATGATGAAAAATAATACGTATTGTCATCTCCAGGAGTCTTGAGCAAAAATGGTAGAAAAAATAGATGAAAAATAACCTGTTGATTCTTCCCCTTCTTAGCTTTAGATTAGAGTCATCCACATGTTTCTTTGGCACTACCACAAAGGATAAGTACAGAGGAAAGTTTCCAAACAAGCGCGGGGCCTTCCACATTCCCCTGGGCATAAGAAAATTTCATTTTGGCCTTTGAAAATTATCAGTATAAAAGGAGCGAGCGGAAGCCTCCACGTGTCTCAATGGCACACTTTTGATATGGTTCCCAAAAGTGGAGACCCGAAACAAGCATCAGATCACCATGTGTCTCAATCCAGCAGAGTTGTTGAAAATGTTTAAGGACCAGCAAAAGGTGCAATGTGTCTAGGGTTTGAGATAGATTTCCTTGGCCATTGAAAAGTCCAAGAAAGTGCAGAGTGAGTAGAAACTTCCAAGTTTCCCCATGGTGCTTCTTTCAATAGTAAAACTTCAAGGGCCGGTCCTCAAAAAGGCATGGGCCCTCCACATTGTCTTCCAGGCATTAGAAAGTTTCTTAAGAATTTTAACTATAAAGAGGAGCCAGCGTGAAGCCTCCACTTGTCTCCTTGGTGCAAATTTTGAGATGGTTCCCAAAAGTGGAGACCTTAAACAAGTGCGGACTCACCACATGTCTCCTTGGTAAAAATACTAAGGTAGGACCTGTTGGTGATCAAATTTGGTCTAGCCCCGTTTGTCTTTGAAATTCCTTAGTTTTCCACCTCTGTCATGTTTTTTGTCTCCCTGTGTTGGTGCTTGAAGACTCTTTCCTCCATTTGGTTGCCATGATCAGTCCCTTCCTTGGTCGAGGATCAATTAAAGGTCCACAATTTGTTTTTTGTTTTTGTGTCCATCCGAAGGAGTCTATAAACTGGGCGTAAAACTTGGGTTGTACCTTTCTTTCTATTTTCCATAGTCACATTTTGTTTTCCTTGCTATTTTTGTCCTAAAAACCTATGGAAACATGACTGGATGTAGCTTGGAAGATCATATTTGAGCCTTGTAACATTTCCAAATTCTCTTTCCTTGAAGAAAGATTCATTTCCGGGCTCAAATGGTGGTTTTTCTACATTTTTATGATTTGACAGGTGTGTTTTTCCCTGTTAAATTTACATCTCTGCATCAGTGGGAATGTGGCCCTTTTAGGTTGTATGCGGCTCGACGGGGCACTCTAAAACCTTTGTGGCTCGCTTTAATCCAAAACTTTTCCACGTGGTGTAATGACACTCGTTTGAAAATTCACATTTTTTTGGCCTTGGAGTTATGGTGGGGGGACACGTGGAGGATTCCACTGCTTTTCCCAGACTTAAAATTTTTTTTCATTCAGCCGGTATTGTTTTGGTAGGCCATGGACACGTGGAGGGATGGCACTCATTTGAGGATCTGTCTCAGGTCCAACCTTAACAATTGTGATTGGCAGACATGTGGAGGCTTCTTCTAGCTCTACTTTGTACTTCAAATTTTCAAAGAAATTTTCTAATGCTTGGGACATGTGGTGATCCCATGCTTGTTTAGGGTTTCCACTCTTGGGCACCATCTTGAATTTGAGCCATAAAGACACATGGAGGCTTCCGACAGGCCTTCCCTTACTTAGAATTTTTAAGAAAGTTTATAAAGGGCCTTGGACATGTGGAGGGACTGCACCTATTTAGGGATTGGCCCCTAATTTTTATTTTGAAGAAGCACCAGGAGGACACTTGGAGGCTTCCACTCACTCTGCCTTTTTATTGAAGACTTTTCAACAGCGAAAGAAATATTTCTTAGACTCTAGACACATGGCGCCTTCTGCTGATGAACCTTCAACATTTTTTAACAGACTCTTCCAGACTCAGATACATGTTGAGCCCACACTTGTTTGGGGTCTCTAATTTTTTGGGACCATCTCAAAATGCACAATTGAGACACGTGGAGGCTTCTGTTGGCTCCTTCTTTCACTGAGATGTTTCAAAGGCCAAAAGGCATTTTTCTTGGGCCTAGGGTATGCGGAAGGCTTGCGCTCATTGGAGACTTGCCTTTGTGTTTCTCCTTTGTAGTTACGTTAAGGAAACATGTGGAAGTTTCTACGATATAAATTGGAAAAGGGGTAGGATCAACGGTTGTTGTGTATTTTTTTGGTACCCAAATTGATTCTCCCTCGGAAGCTGATCATCATCACAGGTTTCATAGGAAGCTTAGAGAAAAGCAGAGCATGTAGTGTGTAATTTTGTAGCCGGGGATGAAATGCATCTTTCTCTTTGTCACTCAGATGTGGAGAAATAGATAGCACCCTCAAGAGGATTTGACATATCCTCACTACTTTATGGTTGTGCCTTTCAACCAGGGTGAGAGGACCCTTTTTGTAGCCTGCTGTTTATGAAGGAGATGGAGATATCCTTCCTTATGAAATTGTTAAAAAGACCTTGAAGAAAATATGGTCAATGCAACAAAACCTAACTCTCATGAGTTTTCACTCTAGATAATGGAGATATTTTCTAAACAATATTCAGCCCACTAAAGACATTGAAAACCTGATTGTTTCTACATGTTTTGGTAGTAAAAATTATACATTTGTATACACACATGACAAACAGGGGTAGTATGGGTATGATTGGTTGTTTTTAAATGAATTTTTGTGGGAGGTGAAGCAAGATAAATTTGATTATACCAGATCTTTGGAGAGACTTTACAATAATGAGAAACTTCACAATAGAAAGCCTTAGAACAGTCAAGACATTCCTTCAACCAGAAGGTGTGCTTCAATGGAGGCCCAAATCAGTGTGTTTTCACATAATATTTAAGACTCCAATATGAAGTCTTGAATTAGAAGACTATGAAAAGAGTTTGCGAGAATCGAATCGGAAATGAGGCACCACGAAGTAGTTGCACTCCAACAGAATTGTGAAAGCTCCAATGATAACAAGGAAAAAATTGATCAGTAATGGAAGAACTTGCTCAACAGAAACAAATCTTGCATAGAGGAAAGACAACGGAGTGTCTTGGCATGCTCATAAATGAATTGAAAAGGGGTACATATAGGGTGCTAAGTAACCCTAGTGCATGACACACATGAAACCCTAAACCTAACCCTAACCCTAACCCATGTGAGATGACCCTCCAACATGAGAGGAGTACACATAGGATAACTCACACTAACACCCCCCCTTCATCAAAGCTAGGGTAGTGGTTGTGATGAGTTAGACCAGAAGAGAAAGACACTCCTAAAAAACTAAGAAAGATGTGTCAATGGGGCTTGACAACTAAAGGCCTGATAAGGTGCCCATATACAAACACAATCTTCCTAGAAGAAGAAGAAGAAAAATGGGTCCCGGCATAAAGCCTGATGACGTACCCATGTACAAAAGAAGCAATCTCTCAGAATATGAAAAGAGTTTGTGAGAATCAAATAAAAAATGAGGCATCGAGAAGTAGCTGTACTCCAACGGAATCGTGAAAGCTCCAGTGATAGCAAGGAAAAAATTGATCAGTAATGGAAGAACTTGCTCAACAGAAACAAAGCTTACATAGAGGAAAGATAGTGATTAGTGTCTTGGCATACTCATAAATGAATAGAAAAGGGGTACATATAGGGTGCTGAGTAACCCTAGTGCATGACACACATGAAACCCTAAACCTAACCCATGTGAGATGACCCTCCAACATGAGAGGAGGACACGTAGGATAACTCACACTAATAGACTCAATTAAACACTATAGTTTCTGATTAACCACGCCTAAGGTACATCCAAAGACTTACAGACAACCTTTATTAACAAATGATAGTGAATTGATTTTAAATTTGTTTATCTCATCCAAGATGAAGGATATTCTTGAAATGAAATTACAAATACTATTAAATTGTCATAGGGACAAGATCCTATGTGATTTCAAGAAAAATTCAGTATAAGATTGCAATAGGAATGAATAGAACTATTTGCAGACATTATTGAAACAAAGAAGACACTAATTGCTCAAAGTCAACACAAAGTAACTCAAATTTGATTAAACTTATCAGCAAGGGAAAGTTTCTAGAACAATCTCAGAGCTTTTCAATGGTTGTACACTCACAACCACCTTGACACGATCAAGCTTAGCACAAAATAGATATACAGGTTTCTCAAACAGTCCCTTAGAAAGACGAGCTCTATCAAGATTTTCTCTTAGACAATCAGTTCTAACCTCTAATACTCCAACATTCCAACCTCCAATTGTTTTCACGAAAAAATCATGCCTATTTAATAACATTTTACAACAGAGCCTTTTCCCTCCAAAACAAAAACCATTCAAAGCACCATTTGCGTGTTGTGACTCCATAATCAGATTTACAAAAAAGATGTCAGGTTTACAGAGGGAAAATCTCTCCAAATATTTCTAGTATTTAATTCTTCACCTGATAGAACACTCTTCCCTTTACTTGCCAACCACTTACGCCCTTAATCTATCCAATCTGGTTCTTTGCATTCCTGAGGAGAAAAAATGGAAGATCATATCTAGCCCAGAGAAAAGATTTCACCTCAATGGTAAAATACATTCCATATTTTCCTCACAAAGCCAAGATATCAATAGTTCTTTTGCATACCAAGGAAAGAAAAAATCGGGTCGAATCTAACAGTTAGATTGTATATTTAATGGTGAGAAATGTTTACAGACCTTCCCCACCAAACCAAGCTACCAGATTAATGTTCCTCTTCATTAGGCATGAAGGAGACTCCAAGAAATGATTTAAAAACTATAGGAATACGCATCCCCAGGAGTTCAGGAGTGAAAATGGTGAAAAATCAGATACAGATGCACAACTGCGATGGATTTCTATTTTGAATTTGGACTGTCCACATGGGAGATTCACTTTAAAATGGGCCTATGGGTTCCTTTTTTCCTTTTACAACTTTTGTAAAAAATGTATAATTTTCACATTTTACTCCGCACCTCTGCGCTCAAGAAATGAGCCTGACACATGTCTTAAGGTGGGTCGCAAAGGAAACATGGCCAAATTCTACTATTTTACCTCTTTTTTGGATAAGGGAAAATTTTCCAAGTTTCCCCCCTAGCTCTGCCCTTCCAATTTTAGTTTCTAACATGGGTCCCAATGAAACCACACTTCATTTTACACTTTTAACTCCTTTCTCCATAAAAGGAAAATTTTCCAAATTTCCCCCAAAAGTCCGTGCCTCCGTCGTTGACTGGAGTAAATTTTGACTATTCTCTTTCGAGATCGCAGCTCATTTTGATGTTTTAATCCTTTTTATAACAAGAGGCAAAAAATCCAAGTTGCCTTCGATAGTCTACTTCCCTACTTCTTTGAATTTTCAAACTGCCATGTGTCACAATGGCACATCTTGAGATGGTCCCCAAAATTTGGAACCTTGAATGAGCGTGGGCTCACCATGTCTCCTATCCTGATAAAATTTTTTTGAAGGCTTAAAGCTCATCAAAAGGTGCCATGTGTCAGGTTCCGAGGAAATATTCTTTGGTTGTCAAAAATTCCAAGTAAAATACAAAGTGTCCTCCTGGCGCTTCTTAAAAATCAAATTCAAGGGCTGGTCCTCAAATATGCGTGGTCCCTCCACGTGTCCTAGGCCCCACCAAACTGTATCAGCTGCATACATATTTTTATAAGTCCGTGCAATGCAACAAAAACCTCCACGTGTCATCCTGATGCAACTCTAAGGCCAAACCAAAAAGAGAATTTTCAAATGAACGTGGTTCTTCCATGTGGACCTATTTTAGGTCAAGGTGATCCATAGAATTTTTGAAGTACCTTACCGAGCCGCATCCAACCAAAAGATGCCACTTTTCCTATTTATGCAAGGATGTAAATTTGATCGAGAGAGATGCCCGTCAAACCGTAAAATGTGGAAAAATGACCATTTGAGCCCGGTTATGAAATTTTCTCCAAGGATGAAGAATTTAGAAATGTTACAATGCTCAAATACATTCCTCCTAGCTACATCCATTCATCTTTCTTTAAGTATTTGGGGCAAAATGACAAGGAAAACAAATCCCGAATGTGGAACACAGAAAGAACGGGAAAGCCTGACTTTTTACACCCAAATACAAACCTTTTTAGATGAAAAGAGAAATAAGGAAACAAATTTGGATCTATACGTGACCCTCAATCCAGGAAAGGACTGATTACATTCAACAAAAGGAAGGTGAAGACTTTTCAGGCACAATACGGGAAGATAAAATGTGACAGAGACAGTAACTCGATATATTTTTAGTGGAAAAATAGGGTGAGACTATTTGGAGCACCAACATCAGCTTTGACTCGGGGATGGGCACTCCTTATGAGTGCCAGAAGAAAAAGGTAGATTAAGTGCCAAAACAAAAATATCCATTGGGAAAATGAGTCAGCTTGCATAGAGCACAAAACCAAAACCATCCTCCAAAAAATGAACCGAGAAACCAAAAAAATAGGCCACCAGGGGCCAGAACAAACAAAAACATGAAAGACAAAAAATAAACCAACAAACTATACACTGTACAGATAATGCTCACCTTGATTATGGGGAATCAATCCAAGAAATGTTTCAAATGCAAGCCATTAATAGGAAATTTGAGCAATTCCCCATCCAAGTCCTTCAGGAAGAAGGTATGTTCACAAATTCTAATATCAATGGAGTAAGGGCCCATCTATAATGCGTCAAATTTTCCATGCTTGCCCTTATCTTTATGCCTGCTATCTCATAACATCACAAGATCTCCAACATTGAAAGATCTTGGGGTGACCTTCTTTTCAAACAACTTCTTAAGCTTTTCTCTAAAATTTACATGCCTTTGGTGGGATGCCATCCTTTCTTCATTGATTTCAACAATCTGGTTAATACGGGTGTCATATGGACTTATTTCTTGATCCTCCAGTTATTGAATGAAATGATATGAGGATGATTACTTATGCAGGGGAAACAAGGCCAGAGTCCCATAAACCAACTCAAATGGACTCTTTCTAGTGGCTTTCTTAACAGTAATTTGGTCATCCCAGACAACAAACTTTAATTGCTCACCTGATTTTCTCTTGTTCAACTCCAAGGTTCTTCTGATAATCTTCAGCAAATTTTTATTACTAGATTGAGTTTTTCCATTTCCTTGGGGATTGTAATTGGAAGCATATGTCAAATTTATCCCATATTCTTTGCACATTACCACCAAGGGTTTAGCTCTAAAGCTCATGGCATTTTTTCAGCAATAATTTTGACTGGCACCCAAAACCTGCAGATGATATGGTTCAACATAAATTCCATGACAATTTGGTGTGTTTTTATTTTGGTGGGGATTTCCTCCACCCACTTGGTGAAGTAATTATTGGCTACAAGAATTGACTTATGGCCAGCACTTGAAGGGTCTGAAATATCACTAATGAAATCCATTCCCCATTGCTTGAATGGGGCTTCAATTGATACAAGCTGCAAAGATACTCTCACATCTTCTAACCAAAAGAGTTATATCCTTGAAGACAGTTGACCACTAATAACTAGCCCTTAAGATCTTGTGTGTTGTGATTCTTCTAGCAAAATGCGCCCCACAAACTCCTCAAGGAAGATCAGCAATTATCCTGGGGGCTTCATCTTCAATAATGCACCTTAAGAGAACCCCCTCTGAGTTCTTCCAAGCTAACCCATAATCAGTAATGGCATATTTCTGGGAAGCCAACTTAAGGGCTCTTTTATGGTTCTTACTCAAATGCTCAGGGTAGTATAGATGTCTGAGATAAAAAATTACATCTTTGTACCACTCAGAACTCATCAATTTTTCAAAGACATCTACCCTTCCTTCTTCTACCTCATTTACCTCAATAGTTTGCAAGTTGCTCTCAGCCATAAGCTTAGCCAAGCCCAAACCTCTCACCAACTTCATGGTTTTGATATCCATGTCATATTCTTGCAACTTGTTCACCCTTCCACATCTTTTGCTTGAGACTTCCATCTTTGATAATATGCCTTTCACCATAGTGTGTGGAACATAAGGAACAATCTTAGAGCTCAAAATGCAAGGCCTGAAGACCGTTGTTGCTTTTACCAAGGAAAAGACTTGTTTCTCCATAATAGTGTACTTTAGCTTGGCCCCCTACAATTCCTTTCTAAAAAAGGCAATAGGCCTCTCAGCATCTTCATCATCTTTCTGCAACAAGACAGATGCAATAGTGTTCTCTGAAGAAAAAAAAATAGATGGAAAGACTTCTAATAATCTGGAGCTTCTAAAACAGGGGCATGCTTTAATGCCTCCTTGATCCCATTGAAAGCTTGAATGGAATCCTCCTCCCATTTGATGGCCTAGTCCTTCAGCATGCTAGTGATTGGAATGGTCAACTCAACAAATTTTGATATGAATCTCCTGATAAAGTTTATCTTCCCAAAGAAGGACTGAATCCCCTTCTAGGTTCTTGAAATTGGGACCTTGCTGATGGCTTCCACCCTTTCTGGATCAATCATTACCCCTTCTTATGACACAATGTAAGCAAACAACTTTTCCTTCCGTACTCCAAAATGACACTTCTTTGGATTGAGTGAAATGCCATATTCTCTACATCTTATCAGCATTTTTTCCAAGTGCTAAAAATGATCACTTCTCTTCCTGGAGAACATAGTTACATCATCTTAGTAGATAGAAATAAAATCATTTATGTAACCAGGAAAAGTAATGTCCATTGCTCTTTGAAAGGTTGCTTCAGCATTCATCAGACTGAAGGGCATCCAGACATATACATAAGTTCCCCAAGGAGTGGTAAAGGTTGTTTTAATTCTTTTTGATTCCTTTACCACAACTTGGTTATAACTAGAGAAACCATCCAGGGTAGAAAGTAGCTCAGAACCAGTCACTAGCTGCAACATGTTTTCTATGTTTGGTAAAGGATAATTATCCTTCATTGATGCTCTATTCGGATTGAAGTCCACACATAGTCTGATGTCACCATTCTTATTTTTAATTAGTACTAGGTTTGTAACCTGTTGGTCTGAAAATCTGTTGGGTGGGTAGATCTATGGATAGAAAGGCCAACAGTGTACAGGGCATAGCCCCTCTTTGAGACAACAAAGTGAAACTGGTTTATTGTTATTCTGCTAGTAGGAATATATGTAAGTCTTACAGTATTCTGCCTTCATGGGGGGGGTTTAGAATCTCATCCCAGTAGAGCTATTTCTGACAAAGAACAGAAAGGAATGAAGGAAGGAATAGCAGAAAGGTGGATCTAAAGGGAGAAAAGAAATAAATTACAAAGTAGAAAGGTCAAAGGATTTATGTTTTGGGCTGGTAGTAAACAGAGCCAAACTTAATCACATAAAAAAATAAATCAATACTCATAAACAAAAGACAAAAGCATATGTGAATCTAACAGAATAAGCATGCAGATCTAACTTAAGAAAGATCTAACACATAACACAGGAATTCAGCACAAAGTCTCAATTTTTTGTATTAATAATTGTTCTGTTACAAGAAAGCTCAAAGTCTTTCTCTCCTCACTCTATTTTTCATAAAAAAATTCTCACATTTTAAATACTACAAGTATCCAAGTATTTATAGAAGGAGAAGGAGAAAGAAGACAAAAAGGAGCCAACAACTATTTACAACATATCTACAAAATATCTAAAAGTCAAATGTTGACTTTGGGGCAATTTTGTGGATGACAACATCCCATGGTGCAACATGGATGATGTCATCATTTGTGCCAACATACTTTTAAATATTTTTACAAAAATGGGAATAATCCCAAGAGGAAGGAGCCTATTCATCATCATCCCTTGGCTTGAAAGGAGTGTCTTACTTCTGCTCAAGGGAGGAAATGTGAAATTGAGCTTGATACTCCATGAACTTACTTACCATCACTTGAAGTTGATCCTGAGAGGGACCCTTGGTGTGATCCTTGATGACTTTGTAAGTTTCCCGTTCATCTCTGAGTCTTTCCGGGAGTTTGAAATATTCATTTCCTGCCTCCATTAGGTATCCAACAAAGTCACGGTAGGACAGAAGGTTGTTGATAGATTCTATATCAAAAGTGGCCTCTGATGCTAAAACTTGGGACGTGATTTCCTTAAAGATCTGAATAGTATCATCTGCCTTCCTCAAGGCGTATGATGCACCGAGCAACCCTGGAGACATTCTTAAGATGATCTGCTCCATTTGATGCATTACATCCAGGGATTCCTCCTTGATTTTGTCTATCTTTTCCAAGACAAACTCCATTTGGTCAACCCGATAGTCTAGAGCAGTAAGGACTTTATTGGGTGCAAACGGGTGATCAAAAACGTATAATTTCACCAAGTCCTCAACTGGGTAGTCGAGCATCTTTTGGAATGTCTCATGTTGCAACCTGGCATGGTCCAACTCTTCGGAGATAGGTCCTGCTATTTCTTAGAGTTCCTTGTTAGCTTGATCTATATTTTGATAGAGCTCTGTGAACTTTGTAATCACTTCCTCACTATCTTTGAGGATCTGCTCTCTCTAGGTGGACACTGCTATACCTTGCTTGTTGATCTTGGCATACTCATTTATCTTCTCTTGACTAATGAACTTTAGGAAGGTCGGTGACAGTCATAGGAGGGGCACTGCCCATCTTTTACAGGGCTTGGAGAAGATGTTTGTTTTTCTCTTTTAATATTCTCTTCTCTTCCTTTGCTTCTTGAATATTTTTGCAAAGGGCATCCACTGTGGATAAGGCCTCTCCTAGTAGGCTCTCTGATGATGTTCCCATTGTGACCTGAGTCACTGTAAAATCTTTAGGAGACATATCTTCTTTCTTCTTTGTGAGATCAGGGTATGCGATCTCCATAACCCTTTCACCTGAAGCTTTTTGAGAGAAGCGGGTTATAGATTTTTGCTTCTTGGGCCCTTTAGAAGGAATAATAGAGAATTCCATAGGTGCAATAGGGACTTTCCTCTTTGTGTTGGCTCAGGTGTTTGGAGATCCATTCTAGACTTAAGGGAGTGGGACTAGAGGAAGAGGAGGAAACAGGGTGGAAGAAGGAGCAACTTCAGTGGACACGGGGAAATGTGTAGAGACACTTGGTGGTGGCATTTAGAAAGAAGCCAACACTCTAATGCTCACGAGGTTAGGAGTGACTGCAGGAGAGGAAACCATGGGGGTGGAAGGGATCTATGAGATGAGGGAAGAAATGTTGGGGGATAGATCCACAAGGGAAGAGAAAATGGAGGAAGAGGGAGGGGGAATGGTAGAAGACGGAGGAGAAGACACAACCAAAGGAGAGGTTGGTTGAGTGACATGAGGAGGGGAAGGAGGAGTGAGGGAGGGAATGGTTGGGACCTCACTAGTTGTAGTAGTGATGACATCCTGAGTGGATGTGTCCGTTGGAGCACTGGCTGCTTCCTCTCTTCTTGGGGACACTAAGTCCACAACTTGTTCCTTGACAGTAGAAGGAGGGCTCTCAGGAACTTCTTTCTGAGTAGTGCTTGCCTTCCATTCTATATCATTTCCTTTTCCTTTAGGCAAATATTTCAGCCTGGTGGGTGCATCACCCAAGGGAGACGTGGTGAAGTCTACCCCAAGGTAGATGATACCATTTTTCTTGCACCAATGCTCGGTGTGTTGTAGAGTGCCTTTGACCCTTTCCTCAATAGTCTGAGGGGCCTATGTTTCTATCAATTTCAGCAAATGGCCAATTTTCCCCATTCATGTCTAGATAAACCTGATCAACTTCTTGATCAGTTTCTTGGAAACCCTTTGGGATGATGGCCACACCATATTGAATGATCTCTACCAGGGCTAGGCGGGAGTGATCCTTTCATCTGAGCTTGACCTCGTGATATAGATTGATGTAGATATATTCGATCTGAGGGACGTGAATTGGATCAATTTTTTCCCTTGGGAGGAAATCACGAGGATCAAAGGTTGGCCTCACTGGGAAATTATGCTTTAAGTTGAGCAATTCAAGCTCTACAAACATCTCCCGGGCTTTGCTCTATGAAGTGTAGGTGTACCTGCCCACTGTGAGGGGGAATGGAGTTCCACCCTTCTTCCTTTTTAAACACTTCTCATGGTATGTGATAAGTTGTCTAGACAACTCCAATAGGATCAGCTTGGGTCCCACATACCTCGGCAATTTGGTGGGCTCTCCCAAGAAGTTAGCGGCTCTGAGATATGTGAAAGTGGGGAATTACGTGAATAACACTCCCCAATTCTCTATGGTGGTGACCACACTTTTGGTCATCCTGACCGTAAGTCATGTTGGGCCTTAAGAGGTAGATGACGCCATAGAAGAAGACGTCGTTGACTTTACTGAATTGGGCTATGTTGTTCTCCAGTTTTAATTCTAGATAGTACTCGTATATTTTTACCTGGGGCCATACCCCATACCGATTCAATGTTGGGTAGTCCCTCTCTGAGGAAGTAACATATACCACATAGGAGTTCATATAGAACCTCCCAGTTGTTGAAAGTTTTTGAAGCTGCTCCGAGATCTGTGCTGCTAATAATCTCTCCCCATTCAAAACGTTGATCAGGAACATTTTTCTCATTGTTTCTAAATACCTGAGCATCCACTTGTGAAAGTAATGGGCATCAGGAAGCCCAAACACCCTGCTCAGGAAGGTGATGGTGTCACTCAATTCCTCTAAAAAGTCACTACGATGAATGACTTGTGGCCACCTGCTTACCACCTTCTTGTTCTTGAGGTACACCTCATTCATCAGCTGCATGTATTTGTCTTCATTTTCGTTCCATGTCTTCATGCAGTCCTCTTGGCTTACCGCTACAAAATGTCAGTGGTGAGGGATACCCAACATGATCTCAAAATGCAGGGCCGTGAGGTTGATTATTACCTCGCCCTTCTCATTTTCGACACACCTTGTGTCCTTATTGTAACAACGACCCATCAACATCATGAACTCATTGTTGATTGCGCTCACAGGGATCCCTGTAGCAAAGTGCAGACCACTGCCAACCAATTTATCCATCCATGGGCTTCCTGTGACCTTCTTGGTTCTGGCCCAGAAGTCCTCCATGTCAATGTGCCTGAAGTTCTGAATCTCTGATATCCAGATCACACTCTACAAGAGATTCAGGCATTTTGACCCTTTGGTATTTATATTTCATTTCTTCTTCTGTTAGCCTGGCTTTACCCTTGGACTTAGTTGGCTTCTTACTAGATGAAGACATGTCTGGATCTGAGTTCAGCTGTTGATCTGTAAGAAGAATCAGGGAAGTCCATCACAGAAGAGCCATGTTAGCTGTTAAGTCATCCATCAAAGCTTACAGAATGAAAAGTTAGCAATTTACGAGCCTCTAGGGTGCAAGGCATAGCTCTACTGCAGGTTGCAGGGTCTTAGAAAAGCAAGGCACACTTTGGGAAAGTGTTGCATGGGAGAAAACAATGCCAAAAGGGGATGCAGGGTGGGAATGCTACACACAACATTCAGATGTTGGTGTCGAGGGATGTGCGCTTACGCCATTAGAAGTCCTTAAGTGGGGCAAGATATGGTTGGTGTTGTAAGGTCCTAGGATGTGCCATTGGCGCAGATGTGGTAGATGTTGCATGAGAGTGAGGTGCGCCAAGTGGTTTAGATTGCATGGTGCGGGAAAGGTTTGCACAACATTCAAATGTTGTTGTAGTTGTTTCGGCGCCAGCGCTTGTGCCTAGGAAATTTCATGACAATGTTTGTAAGGTGCAGAGAAGGTTTATGCCACATGCAGGGACAGTGTGCCTGTGGTGTGACTGTGTTTGATGTTACAAAGATGAAGTTTGCACCAAGGAAAAACAGTGGTGTTTTTTGTAAAGAATTTATGATTTTCACTCTTTTGGCTCAAATTTTGATGTTTGGGAGGGAAAACTTAGCAAAGCAAGGGACTGTTTTTGAGTGTTTTGTGGCAGAGTCTTCCAGATTTGTAGATCTGGAAGGAGGAGAAGGGGTTTTCAGAGTTGAGTATTTGGGTTCATTGTTTATTATCAATCCTAATCACCTAAACCATTATAAAAACCACAACCAATCCACAAAAGGGCAAGGGCCACTTACCAGGTATATATAACGATAAAGGGGACGATGCGGGGTCCACAAACGTGAAAAATGGCAACATGCGGGGCTGACAGGAATGCTGACAAGTGCAGAGGAATAAATTTTTCACATTTTTTGAATTGTGAAAATGACAGGTCGGATGCGCCTATATATAGCAAAAAGTGTAATAAATGTGCCACCAACTTTTTCTATGGCACACTTAGGTAGATGTCGACACAAAGAGATTTGCGCCATGGCGCAACTTTGGGAGTGTCGACACTGTGTTTTCAGCGCCATAGCACACTTTAGAGAGGTGCAACATTTGGAATGTTGACAAGTTGGCGCACCTTTGAGGGGCTCAACATTGAGAGGCGCAACTTTGAGAGGTGCAACATTGAGAGGCGACAACATTTGGAGTGTTGACACTCAATAAAATGCGCCAAAGGAAAAGAGGGGTGACACAGTTTTGGTTGATGTTTCATAAATGAAAACTACGCCCAACCCAAAAAGGTTGAAAATGACCAAGTTCTAAAAACTAGATTTTCTGGAAAGGGATTTTATGCCATTTTTAATGCTAAGAGACCTCAACGGGGGACCAAAATGGAAATTTTGGTATGGTTACCTGCAAAATTGCCCTTGTCAATTTTACAAGATAACAGCCGGCTCTTTCTGGGGACTAACTTTGAGTGAAGCTTAAGGGTAGAGAATCCCAGATCAACATGTGCCTATCCATTGGGTTACAGAGTCAAAAACAAGGGTGATGAAAAAAAGAAAGGAAAACACACAACCAACAGAAAGTAAACACACGACAAAAACAAACACACAACTAAAGCAAACTATACAAAGAAGAGAGCAAGCTCTACTTCCTGAATATTTTGAGATGTTGCCCACTATAGGGGAGTGGGAGCTCAGTTCCATCCAAATATGAGAGATAGAAGCTATTCTCTCCGTTGAGCTGCTTGATCTTGAAAGGCCCTCTCCAAAGAGAGTTGAATTTCCCATGCATGCCCTTTGGCTCTCTTCGCTTGTCCCATAGAAGGACGAGATCTCCCACCTAGAAATCCCTTTGCTTAGCCTTTTTATCGAACAATCTCTTGACTTGATTCTGATACTCGGTGATCCTGTCGACCACTCTTACTCTCTTTTCTTCAATTTCTGTTAGATACATGATCCTCTTTTCTAGAGAATTCTGGAAAGTTTCATCCTCGATCGCTCGTGCCAAGCACAGAGCAGGAAGTTCCATGGAAATGGGAAGCTTGGCGTCGATTCCATATAACACTTGAAAAGGTGACATACCAAGAGACCTCTTCGGAGTAATACGGTCTACCCACAAAGCATCATATAATGACTTGTGCCATGACCACTGATTCTTTTCGACCAACTTCCGTATGATGGTTACTAGGTTCTTATTACTAGATTTTGCCTGACCATTTCCCTGGGGGTAATAATCTGAGGCGTGGGCCAAGGTTATCCCGTATTCATAGAAAAAACTGATAACTTCCCGTGAGGAGAAGTTGGAAGCATTATCAACAACGATCTTGTGTGGGATGCCAAATCTCACGATGATATTTTCTTTGATGAAGTTGCAAACAACTTCAGAGGTGGCATTTTTGACAGGTATGGCCTCCACCCATTTGGTGAAGTAATATGTTTTTGTTAGGACATAACTATGTCTGACACTTGATTGGGGATGTAGTGCTCTGATAAAGTCAATTTCCCATTTCCTGAATGGTTCATCAATAATGACGGGTCTGAGGGGAAAAGTAGCCAATTTTGGTTTGCCAACAAACTATTGGTAGAGCTCACATTTTGCTACCCAGGTGGTTGTATCCTGAAATAGTGTTGGCCAGTAGTACCTGGCCCGAATGATCTTATGTGCTATTATGGACATGAGGAGAAGTGACCACCGTAGGCCGAGTCATGAAAAATTTCAAGCAATTTGATCTGCTGCGGTTTGTCAACGCACCGCAAGAAGATCCCATCAATCCCGTGCTTGTATAAACTGTCATCCCATATGACATATCTAGCTGCCCTGAGTTTTACAGTTTACTTCTCCTTTGAAGTTAGATGAGTTGGACACTCACCGTAAGTGAGAAAGAAAGTGATGTCTGAATACCATTCATCGTTGGTGCAACAAATAGAACCATAGGTAGAGAATCAGCTTTCCTGAACTGACCCTACGCTCTGTCGATGCAATCAATCTTTCTCTTTAGGGACCTCTGAATCTTTGTTTTCAGCCATAAGCTGACATAGGCCCTTGCCTCTTACCAGCTTGGTTGGTTTTATGTCTAGATCATACTCTTGGACCTTTCGATCAATTCCCTCGTAAGCTTCCTAACTCTTGTTGAGTTAGGATAGACTTAACTGTCGTGTCAGGAACCAACACTACCTGTATGAGAGTTTAGGATGTAGTACTGGAATTTCTTGACTGCTTTGACAATGGCGAAGGCATGCTTTTCTAACTGAGACATCTTCAATTCATGAAGTTTGAGAGGGGAGCTCATGAACGCGATTGGAGATTCAACATCCTCAGAGTTCTTCTACATTAAGATGGATGATATAGTATGCGCATATGCATAACTATACATGATAAAATCCTTGGAGAAGTCGAGACATACCAGGATGGGTGCATGAGCAATAGAGGATTTTATATCCTCGAATGAAACCTTTCCTTCTTTGCTCCACTAGAAATTTTGCGACCCTTTCATCATATTTGATATGTGACAAGTCTTTTTAGCGAAGTCAGGAACAAAGCGTCTGAGAAAATTCACCTTTCCGAAAGAAGGAGTGAACGTCGGCCTTACTTGTGGGTAAGGTAAGGCTCTGAATAGCCTTAACCCTTTCAACATCTATCTTTGTTCCTTCCTTGCTGACAACGTGTCCCAACAACTTTCCTTCAGTGACCCCAAAAATAGAATTTTTTGGATTTAGGGAAATCCCGTGTTCTCGGCATCTAATCAATACTTGCTCTAAATGATCACAATGATCACTTCACTTTTTTGAGAACACAGTTAAATCATCCAAATAAAATACAATGACCTTTCCCATCATACCTTTGAATGCGAAGTCCATCGCTCGCTGAAAGGTGGCACCAGCATTGGTCAAGCCAAAAGGCATCCTTCTGTAGGTGAATGTGCCCAGGGAGTAGTGAATGTTGTTTTGAATTGGTCTTTTGGTGAGACTTCAATTTGATTGTAGCCTGAAAAACCATCAAGCATGGACAACATCTCTAAACCGGTTACTACCTGCAGGACCTGATCCATTATGGGGAGTGGGTAATTGTCCTTCAAGGATGCCTGATTCAAATTGTGAAAATCTACGCATATGCATATCTCGCCATTCTTCTTTCGTACGGGCATGATGTTTGTGACCCAGGTACTATGATGGATAGGAAAGATGATTCTCGCATCCAGCATTTTCTGTATTTCCACCTGGATGGTACCCGAGATCTTAGGATTGTAATACCTCTGTTTCTGGTGAAAGGGTTTGACATCATCTTTTAACGGGATGTCATGCTAAACATCCTTAGGCTTGAAAGACTTTAGATCGGCATAGGACCATGCCAATACGTCCATATATTTCTTCAACAATTTGAAAAACTTCCACTTTTCTTCGGGTGTACAACATTTCCCGATGTTTACAAACTGCAGATGTTCTACAGTACCCAGGTTGACCTGATTCGGTCTCTGGAGAGGAGTTAGGATCATCTTGTCACTTCTTCTTGACAAAACGATCATGTTTGTCAAACAATCATTCTAGAGAGACTAAACCCTTCAGAATTTTATTTCCCTTGAGCTGACATATGCCATCACCTTCTTTTGATTCATTTGCTTGACCAGTGATAGATTCACGACATGTAGAAGTGGATCCCTCAAAATGAAGCTCTTTGAAGCTATCAACTTTTTCTAGAAAAGCAACAAGCTGATTGTCATCGTTGAATACCTGCCAGTGCTGAGAATTGTCTGGCACGCTTGGGTGAAAGACTACCTCAATGGTATACGTGTCTATTTTCAACCCTGGGTGAGGGAGCATAAGAGATGTTGAGATGGCCAATGAATCAGCCATGTCATTTTGAGCTCTTGGAATGGATTTTATTGAGAAAGTGTCAAATTCCTCAATGTTGTCCCATACTGCATTGTGGTAGTGCCTGAGTCTATCATTTTTCACTTGGTACACCCCTTTTACCTGATTGAAAATCAGTTCGGTATCACCTTGTACTTTTAGGTTCTTGATTCCTCTTTCCTTTGTAGCTTGCATGCCGAGTAACAAAGATTCATACTCGAGCAGTATTGTTTGTATTGAAAAACTTCAATTTGAAAGAAAGAGGGAAAATCTCTTCTTCAGGAGATATCAGGATGGCTCCAGCACCACATCCACTTGTTGCACAACTGCCATCAAACTTAGTGTCCATATCTTGTTAAGGTCCTCCTCCTAGATGAGAATGTTCATTTTATCAGACTCAGTGGATAAGAAGTAGTTTCCCCATCCCTGATGATTCGAAGAGAATTTGGGCTTTGGGGTCATTAGAGTTGGTGACTAGGTACTTCTTTTGTGATTCAGGCTCCAATGTCTGCATTACACCCTTGACGGGGATTCTGGATTTGGACCAGTCCATGTGAATCTCTCCACCAACTTCTCTGCAAAATCTTCTCCCTAGTAGAATTCCATATGTTGGGATATCAGCAATGAGGATGGTCATCTTTACCCTTTTTTCTGGGAACACTACAAATGCAAACTGTGTGTCTTTGATCTGACCAATTAATGGAACCTGTTTGGTTCTCCATGGAGTAACATCTACCGAAAGGCTTGGTAAGGGTGAGGCCTAAAGCATGAGTGACCTTTACCAGCATTACATTATCGGAAGCCCCAGAATCAATTATGCAGTTGCTTAGTTTGTGACCATTGATTAGGAGGGAGAGATAAAAAGGCTCAATTTTACCTGACACGGAAGTTGAGGAAACATTTATGCGAGATGCAGGAGGAGTGGAAAGGATTCCTTTTGGGGAGACAGGAGAGGGGACGACAGCTTGGCTTTGGATGTATTCAGTCAATCTTACAAGCTGCTCAGGGTTGGACTGAAGATACTCAGCTTCAAGACATTTGAATCTTAGTCTTTTTAGCGTGATCGACTATGTCAAATGTGACCAAGGGTTGTGTTGACGAAGGAATGAGTCCCTCATTTCATGATGGTAGGGTAGGGTTACTAGTCTTTATGGAAACAGAAGAAGGCTGATTTGGGGGAGAGATGGGAGGAAAATACTTCTTCGTAAAAGGTTTAATAGGAGGTTGAGCAGGAAGAGGATTACCTCTTTTAGCAATGGTTGGAGATGTGTTCGACACAGCCTTCTCCTTTTGTATCTTGGCAGAAACTTCCACTTCTTTTCCTTGTGATCAGGTGAAAACAACATATGACTATCCACTTACATACCCTTGAGTACCTTCCTCCTCATCAGACTCCTCATCTTCAAATTCCATATACCCAATTGTAGAGTCACCAGTCGGTTCACCGACATCTTGATCATCTTCACCTTGTGATGAAGGTTCTTCATAAATTTTCTCCTCTTCTTCAATCTCAACCAGGGCATTAACCGGAGGGGCCTCAAGTGCTAACCTTGGAGAAATAGTAGGAAAACATGGCCTTTGTGGGGCATTGTTGGGAGTGAAGTTCCTCCGAGGGATGTCTCGTATGGAGTGGTAGACGAAGCTTGAGCTAATTAATTTTTTAATGTGAGCAAGTCATTCGCCATCTTTTGGAATGCCGGATCTGATGAAGTGGCTTGAGAAGGAGTTGAAGCCTTAGGTTTGGACGGCTCTCATTTTAACTCACCAGATATAAGAAGGTTGTCTTCTATCTGAATGGCCACAGCTTGAGTAAGGACCAAGGTGGTGATTTGTTCTTATAAGAGTAAGAAACTTACTCTTGAGCTCATGGCATTCACAAAGAAACACTTTTGATTTTCTGGTGTTGGCAACATGGCAGGTGGCACATAGTTAATCAACGAATTGAAATGGGTGATAAAATTGTGCATGGTTTCATTGGCCTCCTTCTTTAAGTGAGTAATCTTTGACAGTAACACAAATGTGTATCTTCTGAAGGCTTATACCTGTCTTCAAACGTGGTTTGCAATGTGGCCCAACTGGTGATAGATCCGGCCGACAAATGTTGGAACCACTCTGCTACAGGTCCTTGCAAGGTCTCTAGAAAGAGGCGTACTGACACGTCTTCATGGGTCACATCTAGGATACAACATGACATAATGAATGCGGATATATGTGAATCCATGCTTTGGTTTCCACTCCATCAAATCTTGGGAAATTCTTGTGATTTCCATGAGGGAGTACGTGAACTGGATGAGGCAATGCAAGAGGGCCCATAGTGTTTCCCCATGATACTGCCATTTGAAAAGCTGGAAAGAGGATGCGAGCCAGGAGGGTGGTTCCGCTTAGCAGCAGAGCACTGCAAATTGATGTGGAGGCTCCTTGTGAAAATTGGTTCTTTCGTGGAGGTGAGGCACTTCTGGCTGACCGATCAGCTAAACTCAGCAATGTGAAGCGCATTGGTGTAACTGAAGTTGTGCCTTTGAAGCAGATCAAAAATAGGATCCAACTTCTCCATGAGCTCTCCTACTATGGGTAAATGGCTCACCCGCCAGTGTATTTGTTCAGGTCTGCAGTGATTTTGGAGTAGATTTATAAAAACTCTTTTTATTTGTACTTGCTGATTTTCTGATTTTTTGTGACAAAAATCAGCAGTATGTACTTTTCTAAATATTTAATTTATCCCTCTTTTGAAAACTGATTACGGTTTAATGAAAAATATTAACAAGGATAAAATGATGGTTAACTTAGTAAGCTGATTTTCAGATCTTAGATTTGACTTTTTTGCAAGGGTTTGAAAATATTTGTAAAACTATCAGAATCTAGATCTATGAAAATACAGAGATTTTTATAAAAACTTAGTGAACTAAAGGTTTCTAACTGGTCCAGATCTATGGATCTCTTAAGAGAATTTTCAGTTTGGATCACTTTTTGAAAAAATTTTGGATTTTAAACAAAGAGTTAAGATTTGCAAACAGGTAGTGATTTTTATAGTTTTAGCTATTTTCTTAGTCTTCCCAGCAGCTTTTGAAAACTGTTGGTGTCTTTTAGCTGACATAACACTCACATAGATCTGGTTCTTTCCCTAGTAGAGTTGCCAAAAAATATTGGTCTGAAAATCTGTCGGGTGGGCAGATCTATGGATAGACAGGCCAACAGTGTGCAGGGCATAGCCCCTCTTTGAGACAGCAAAGAGAAACTGGTTTATTGCTATTCTACCAGCAGGAATCTGTGCAAGTCTTACAGTATTCTACCTTCAAGGGGGGTTTGGAATCTCATCCCAGTAGAGTTATTTCCGATGAAGAATAGAAAGGAATGAAGGAAGGAATAGAAGAAAGGTGGATCTAAAGGGAGAAAAGAAATGAATTCCAAAGTAGAAAGGTCAGAGGGTTTATGTTTTGGGCCGGTAGTAAACAGAGCCAAACTTACTCACATAAACAAACAAAGCAATACTGATAAACAAAAGACAAAATAATATGTGAATCCAACAGAATAAGCATGTAGATCTAACTTAAGAAAGATCTAACACATAACATAGGAATTCAGCACAAAGTCTCAATTTTTTGTATTAATAATTGTTCTGTTACAAGAAAGCTCAAAGTCTTTCTCTCCTCACTCTATTTTTTTCATACAAATTTGCTCACACCTTGAATACTACAAGTATCCAAGTATTTATAGAAGGAGAAGGAGAAAGAAGACAAAAAGGAGCCAACAACTATTTACAAAATATCTAAAAGTCAAATGTTGACTTTGGGGCAATTTTGTGGATGACAACATCTCATGGTGCAACATGGATGATGTCATCATTTGTGCCAACATACTTTTAAATATTTTTACAAAAATGGGATTAATCCCAGGAGGAAGGAGCCTATTCATCGTCATCCCTTGGCTTGAAAGGAGTGTCTTGCTTCTGCTCATGAGGGAGTAATGTGAAATTGAGCTTGATACTCCATGAACTTGCTTACCATCACTTGAAGTTGATCCTGAGTGGGACCCTTGGTGTGATCTCCGATGACTTCGCAAGTTTCTCATTCATCTCTAAGTCTTTCCGGGAGTTTGAAATATTCATTGCCTACCTCCATCAGGTATCCAACAAAGTCGTGGCAAGGCTAGAAGGTTGTTGATAGATTCTATATCAAAAGTGGCCTCTGATGCTAAACCCTGCGATGTGATTTCCTTAAAGATCGGAATAGTATCATCCGCCTTCCTCAAGGCGTACAATGCACCGAGTAACCCTAGAGACATTCTTAAGATGATCTGCTCCATTTGATACATTGCATCCAGGGCTTCCTCCTTGATTTTGTCTATCTTTTCCAAGACAAACTCCATTTGGTCAACCCAATAGTCTAAAGCAGCAAGGACTTTGTTGGGTGCTCACGGGTGATCAAAAATGCACTGAATTTCACTAAGTCATCGACTGGGCAGTCGAGCATCTTCTGGAATGTCTCGTGTTACAACCTGGCATGGTCCAACTCTTTGGAGATAGGTCTTGCTATTGCCTGGAGTTCTCTTGTTAGCTTGATCTATATTTTGATAGAGCTCTGTGAACTTTGTAATCACTTCCTCACTATCTTTGAGGATCTACTCTCTCCAGGTGGACATTGCTGTACCTTGCTCACCGATCTTGGCGTACTCATTTATCTTCTCCTGACTAAGAACTTCAGGAGGGTCGGTGACAATCATAGGAGGGGCATTGCCCATCTTTTGCAGGGCTTGGAGAAGATGCTTGTTTTGCTCTTTTAATATTCTCTTCTCTTCCTTTGCTTCTTGAAGCTTTTTGCAAAGGGCATCCACTGTAGATAAGGCCTCTCCTTGCAGGCTCTCTGATGATGTTCCCATTGTGACCTGAGTCACTGTAAAATCTGTAGGAGACAAATCTTCTTTCTTCTTTGTGAGATCAGGGTATGTGATCTCCATAACCCTTTCACCTGAAGCGCTTTGAGAGAAGCGGGTTATAGCTTTTTGCTTCTTGGGCCCTTTAGCTAAAATAACGGAGAAGTCCATAGGTGCAATAGGGACTTTCCTCTTGTGTTGGCTTAGGTGTTTGGAGATCCATTATGGACTTAAGGGAGTGGGACCAAAGGAAGAGGAGGAAACGGGGGTAGAAGAAGGAGCAAACTGTGGACATGGGGAAATGTGTCGAGACACTTGGTGGTGGCATTGAGAAAGAAGCCAACACTCCAATGCTCATGGGGTTAGGAGTGACTGCAGGAGAGGAAACTATGGGGGCGGAAGGGATCTGTGAGATGAGGGAAGAAATGCTGGGGGACAGATCTGAAAGGGAAGAGAAGATGGAGGAAGAGGGAGGGGGAATGGTAGAAGATGGAGGAGAAGACACAACCAAAGGAGTGGTTGGTTGAGTGACATGAGGAGGGAAAGGAGGAGTGAGGGAGGGAATGGTTGGGACCTCACTAGTTGTAGTAGTGATGACATCCTGAGTGGATGTGTCCGTTGGAGCACTACTACTTCCTCTCTTCTTGGGGACACTAAGTCCACAACATTTTCGTCAGCGGTGGAAGGAGGGCTCTCAGAAATTCTTTCTGAGAAGTGCTTGCCTCTCCTTCTATATCCTTTCCTTTGCCTTTAGGAAAATGTTTCGGCCTGGTGGGTGCATCGCCCAAGGGAGACGTGGTGAAGTCTACCCCAAGGTAGATGATACCATTTTTCTTGCACCAATGCTCGGTGCACTGCAGAGTGCCTTTGACCCTTTCCTCAATAGTCTGAGGGGCCTTGTTTCTATCAATTTCAACAAACGACCAATTTTCCCCATCCGTGTCTAGATAAACCTGATCAACTTCTTGATCAGTTGCTTGGAAACCCTTTGGGATGATGGCCACACCATATTGAATGATCTCTACCAGGGCCAGGTGGGAGTGATCCTTTCATCTGAGATCGACCTCGTGATATAGATCGATGTAGATATCTTCGATCTGAGGGACATGAATTGGATCGATTTTTTCCCTTGGGAGGCAATCACAAGGATCAAGGTTGGCCTTGCTGGGAAATTATGCTTTAAATTGAGCAATTCAAGCTCTGCAAACATCTCCCGAGTTTTTCTCTGTGAAGTGCAGGTGTACCTGCCCACTGTGAGGGGGAATGGAGTTCCACCCTTCTTCCTTTTTAAACACTTCTCATGGTATGTGATGAGCTATCTAGATAGCTCCAACAGGATCAGTTTGGGTCTCGCATACCTTGGCAATTTGGTGGGCTCTCCCAAGAAGTTAGCGGCTCTGAGATAGGTGAAAGTGGGGAATTGCGTGAATAACACTCCCCACTTCTCTGTGGTGGTGACCATGCTTTTGGTCATCTGACCGTAAGTCATGTTGGGCCTCAAGAGGCAGATGATGCCATAGAAGAAGACATCGTTGATTTTACTGAATTGGGCTATGTTGTTCTCCAGTTTTAATTCTGGATAGTACTCGTATATTTTTACCTGGGGCCATACCCCATACCGATTCAATGCTGGGTAGTCCCTCTCTGAGGCAGCAACATATACCACATAGGAGTTCATATAGAACCTCCCAGTTGTTGAAAGTTGTTGAAGCTGCTTCGAGATCGTGCTATTGATAATCTCTCCCCATTCAAAACATTGATCAGGAACATTTTTATCTCATTGTTTCTAAATACCTGAGCATCCACTTGTGAAAGTAATGAGCATCGGGAAGCCCAAACACCCTACTCAGGAAGGTGATGGTGTCACTCAGCTCCTCTAAAAAGTCACTACGATGAATGACTTGTGGCCACCTGCTTACCACCTTCTTGTTCTTGAGGTACACCTCATTCATCAACTGCATGCATTTGTCTTCGTTTTCATTCCATGTCTTCATGCAGTCCTCTTGGCTTACCACTACAAAATGTTCAGTGGTGAGGGATACCCAACATGATCTCAAAATGCCGGGCCGTGAGGTTGATTATTACCTCACCCTTCTCATTTTTGACACATCTTATGTCCTTATTATAACAACGGCCTACCAACATCATGAACTCATTGTTGATTGCGCTCATGGGGATCCCTGCAGCAAAGTGTAGACCACTACCAACCAATTTATCCATCCATGGGCTTCCTATGACCTTCTTGGTTCTGGCCCAGAAGTCCTCCATGTCAATGTGCCCGAGCTCTGAATCTCTGATATCCAGATCACACTCTGCAAGAGATTCAGGCATTCTGACCCTTTGGTATTTATATTTCATTTCTTCTTCTGTTAGCCTGGACTTTACCCTTGGACTTAGTTGGCTTCTTACTCGATGAAGACATGTGTGGATCTGATTTCAGCTGTTGATCTGCAAGAAGAATCAGGGAAGTCCATCACAGAAGAGCCATGTTAGCTATTAAGTCATCCATAAAAGCTTACAGAATGAAAAGTTAGCAATTTACGAGCCTCTAGGCGCAAGGCACAACTCTACTGTAGGCTGCAGGGTCTTAGAAAAGCAAGGCGCACTTTGGGAAAGTGTTGCATGGGAGAAAACAGTGCCAAAAGGGGGTGCAGGGCACATGGGAAAGGCTACACACAACATTCAGATGTTGGTGTCGAGGAATGTGTGCTTGTGCCATTAGAAGTCCTTAAGTGGGGCACAGATATGGTTGTTGTAGATCCTAGGATGCGCCATTGGTGCAGATGTGATGGATGTTGTGAGAGTGAGGTGCGCCAAGTGGTTTAGTATTGCGCAGGCATGGGAAAGGTTTACACAACAGTCAAATGTTGTTGTAGTTGTTTTGGTGCCAGCACTTGCGCCGAGGAAATTTTGTGACAATGTTTATAAGGCGCAGAGAAGGTTTATGCCACATGCAGGGATAAGTGCGCCTATGACGTGCGACTGTGTTTGATGTTACAAAGATGAAGTTTGTGCCAAGGAAAAACAATGGTTGTTTTTGCAAAGAATTTATGATTTTCACTCTTTTGGCTCAAATTTTGATGTTTGGGAGGGAAAACTTAGCAAAGCAAGGGACTATTTTTGAGTGTTTTGTGGTAGAGTCTTCCAGATTTACAGATCTGGAAGGAGGAGAAGGGGTTTTCGGAGTTGAGTATTTGGGTTCAAATTGCTATTTTCTTCTATCAATCCTAATCACCTAGTAAACCATTATAAAAACCACAACCAATCCACAAAAGGGCAAGGGCCACTTACCAGGTATATATAACGATAAAGGGACAATGTGGGATCCATGAACGTGACAAATGGCAACCACACGGGGCTGACAGGAACTGCTGACAAGTGATAGAGGAATAACTTTTTCATGTTTTTAGAATTGTGAAAATGACAGGTCGGACACGCCTATATATAGTAAAAAGTGTAATAAATGTGCCACCAAATTTTTCACATGGCACACTTAGGTAGATGTCAACATGAAGAGATTTGCACCATGGCACAGCTTTGGGAGTGTTGACATGTGTTTTCAGCGCCATAGCGCACTTTAGAGAGGCACAACATTTGGAATGTTGACAAGTTGGCCCATGCGCCTTGGCACACACCTTTGAGAGGCACAACATTGGGAGGTATAACATTGAGAGGCGCAACATTTGGAGTGTTGACACTCAATAGAATGCGCCAAAGGAAAAGAGGGGCACAGTTTTGGTTGATGTTACATAAATGAAAACTGTGCCCAACCCAAAAAGGTTGAAAATGACCAAGTTCTAAAAACTAGATTTTTCAGAAAGGGATTTTATGCCATTCCGAACGCTAAGAGACCTCAACAGGGGACCAAAATGGAAATTTTGGTATGGTTACCTACAAAATTGCCCTTGTCAATTTTACAGGATAACACAACCCAAGAATAATACGTTGTAGGTTGAATGATCCCTCCATCCCTCAGTTTCTTCAGTTCCTCTTGCATTTTAAGATATAGGAGTGGATTGATTGGCCTCTGCTTCTACCTGAATGGTTTTGTATTAGATTCCAAGGGAATCTCATGTTGAAACAGATCCTCTCTATATGCCTTTAGTTCAGAATAAGTCCAAGCCATGCAATCTTGATATTTTTTTATCAATTGGACATAAGACTATTTTTCCTCCTTGTTGAGATTACTTCCCAACTAGATCTTCCTTGGTTTTTTGTTTGTGCCAAGGTCATGCTCTTTAATATCCCTTGAGGCTACTATGCATCTATTAATAATGAAATCAACATTATCAACGTTGGATTCAAGAGCAACCAACCCTCTAGGAATGGTATTAGTATTTAGTTGGATGATTCATTTGCCAAACAAGGTTTCTTTACCCTCTTCTACACACACCATTGGCTCCCAATCAATATTTAGATTAGAAAACTCCCCTTGGTTCTACAGAAATCTTCTGACCTGAGCATCATCATCAAAAACTTGCCAATGCTTAATGTTGTCAGGTACAGATGGCCTTGTTAATACTTCAACATCATATTCACAATATGGGGACATGTATAATTATAAAACCGAGATCCCAATACTTCAAGCTTATCTGCCAAATCATTGAACCTTATATAATGATGCACAATATTGAATGAGTCAAACATCTCAATGAGATCTCAAACTACATGCTTGTATTGTTTCATTCTTTGATTTTTTGTGGCATAAAGTTTTCTGACTTGCTTCACAATTAATTCTGAATCTCCTTTGAAAATAATTTCTTTAACACCATATTTCCAAGAAATCCTCAGACCTAACAATAGTGCCTCATACTCAGCAATGTTATTAGTGCACTCAAAGTTGAGCCTAAAGGAAAAGACAAAATTTTCCTGGCCTGGAGAGATCAAAACAACACCAGCACCATTTCTGAACTTGGAGCAAGATTCATCAAAAAACGAAGTCCAAGGAGATCCTTCTTGTTCAAGACAATTGCATTCTTCAATCTTGTACTCTTTTCCATCAGCAAGTCCTACAAAGTTATTGACATCAACACTTGTGTACAATACTTCATAAGATGCATTGTTGGGATCTTCAATAAGGTGCAACATCTTCTTTTCCCCATACAACTTGACAAAGCTTCCCTCAATTGGGATGGTGGCATAGGACATATCCATTTGAACACTCCCACCAACACTTATAGCCCATTTTCTAGACAACATCATATCCCACTTGGCTAGACAGTCAACAATAACTACATCAAGCTTCAAGTTCCTTCCCAGATAGGCTGAAAGTTGTACCACTAGACCTTTCACACATCCCACCACTGACACTTCTTTGGAATCCATAGCAGTACACTTCCCATATGCTGATGTTACCTTGATGTTCAGTTCATTCATAACTTCCAGAGGCATAACATTGCATGATGCCTCCGAATCAAACATACAGTTGTGTAGTAGTCTATCCTTAATGATTAGAGTGGTGAAGAATGGATCCACATTTAGCTGATAATCTACCAAGGATGTCCTCAAATAAACCTCAGGTGGTTCATCTAGCTCTTCTGATGCTGGTGGTGCTTCTATTTCTTCAATGATTGGAGGAATCTCCACAACACATTTCTACCATGGGCACTCTTCTCTTCTTTCAATCCAAAATACTCCAATGTCCTCTTCTTGTGCTCATGAATCCCAAGCAACTCAACAATTGGAACTGAGATCTTGATCTGACTCAAGACTTGTGAAATATCATAAGGGACAAACTTTGGCAAGGCAGCATTGGAAGGAAGGTTGACACACTCATTAGATGGCATAGGATTTTTGACAGCTTGGGCATGAGGAGGGGTATGATTTTTGTTCGAGACAACAAGTCCCTTGGTAGATGCATCTTTCTTAGGATCCTCTTTAGGAATATTTTAAAGCAATGGAGTTTTTGGCTTGGCTTGAGGCCCTATCCCTTTGACAAACCTACTTCTTGTGTTGTACTTCTCTTGGGCAACAACAACGTTCATCAACAACTACTTGTCCTCCTCATATGGGATACCTCCATCATACTTCTTTATCATTAAATCTCTTAAATATTCAAATTCATTATTGGGAAATTAAAAATATTGTACAATATCTACTTCTAAAGTAAGAGAGGGAGGAAAAATGGGTACCCAGTGGATGCAATCCCAAAAATTAGAAGCAGTTCTAGCACTTATTACCTCAATTGAAGTTTCCCCTTATTGTGAGCTCATAGAGCAACCCATCATGAAAACATCATCATCATTATCATCATCAGCCTCTTCTTCTTCCTAATGATCTTCCTCACATGGAGCATGGGGCATGAAACATCTGTCACACCACTTAATATCATCTGTCTCTTCCACAACAACAACTCTGGCAGCCAAAGGATCAGGAACAATTCTATTTTCCCTGGCCTGGGACTACTTATTTCCAAATCCAATAGGTCCTTTACCTCTGTCATTAGACCAGATCATTTATATGATGATTTGTAAACTTGACTTGGCCTTGTTGCTTGTACTGACCTTGTAAACTCTTCCCAATTCCCTTTTCTTCTCGATCTAATTTGTATAATATTTCTTTGACAACCCTCGGCAATTTTTTCATAACTTCCTCCAAATCAACAACTTTACTTGTTTAAGGTGTTTCCAGGTTAATTAGTTTTACACCCTCCCTTTTTGGAGGATTTCCAATTGCCTTGATGTTGTTCTCTATTTACAGAACCATGGTGAAGGCCTGCCTCAAATTAATAGGGTTTTTGTCCCTCAAGTAGTAAGTAGCCTTTTTATCAAATGCATCTGAATATTTGATCAAACATGATTCATCACATGGCCTTAATATAACAGGAAATATCCTCAAGGTCTTGTTAAAAATTGTGTTGAAGTCATGTACTGACTCATTAGGATTCTTCTTGATGTTTTTAAATTATGATAGAAGAAACCCAGGGTCAGTTCTATCACCATACTGCAACCTAAATGTGTTATTCATCTCTGTCCAAGAATCAATGAAATTATCTAGCAAAGCTTTATACTAGTCCCTTGCATCCTCTTCCAAAGTATGGATAAAAAATTTGATATATATATCTTCATGTTTAATCTCAAATTCTTCCATCATATTGATAAAAAGCTTAAGATGTTCATCACCACTTATAGCATTGTTTCCTTGGAACTTTGGTAATCTATTTATTACATCTCAGGGAACTACATTTGGATAACCAGCCATCCCTGTAAATTTATAGGACCAAAGGTGTTTACAACAATAGAGGTTTGGGTGGGGGAAGGGCCATGTTGTTTTGAGGAGGTGACCCTGGACATGAGACAAATTGACAAGGGGAATAGGGTATTTGAAAGATAAGAGTATAACTTTCAAAATGGATATCCCCTAAAGGCCTTATTTCTTTAGAAAACCGTATCAACTTCTAAAAAGACAGGGGTAGAATGAGAAGAAAAATTTCCAAAATCAAAATAAGGCCCCTCTCCAGTTGGAGAATTCAATTCCACAAAGAGGGTACCTGATTCAGAAGCACCTGAATGGCAGTCTTCAATAATAGGTCAATCACTTTCATCAGTGGAGATCCATTTTCTTGTCTGCTGATATCCAACAAATCTCTAGGATTTTATTCCTTCTGAATTTATTTTTCCCAACTCTAGAAACAATGTCCTAGCAGGATCCCTAGTAAAGAAAGATCTTTTTCCTTCCATATTTGCAAAGATTAGTCACAAATCTCACTTGAAAAAGGTTAAGAAACTAGTACTCATCAAGAATTAGATCAACAGGGAGTCGCCACTAAGGATTTCCACCTTAGTTGTGCAAATGCACTAAAATATGATCTGTAAAATTTCTGTCAATACTAGAAACTAGAAATGGGATGATCTGACTTTTCTTTACCTAGATTTATTAATGAAATCTAGTACACTAGGTGTGGAAACTGAAATAATTGCACACAACACTTGTAACTTTGAATACTTATTATAGGCCCGAACACAAGATGATGTTTGAAAAAATGTATTAGTACTTAGAGAATATAAGAAGTGTTTACCAAGGTAATAATATGAACTATAACCACTATGCTCCCCAGAAATGGTTCCAGTAAGGTGTTGGTACCCAAATTGATTCTCCCTCAAAAGCTGAGCATCATCACAGGTTTCGCAGGAAGCTTAGAGAAGAGAAAAGCATGTAGTGTGTCATTTTGTAGTTGAGGATGAAATGCTAAGCTTTCTCTTTGTCACTCAGATGTGGAGAAATAGATAGCACCCTTAATAGGATTTGACCTATCCTCACTAATTTATGGTTTTTCCTTTCAACCAGGGTGAGATGACCCTTTTTGTAGCCTGTTGTTTGTGGAGGAGATGAAGATATCCTTCATTGTGAAATTGTTTAGAATACCTTGAAGAAAATATGGTCAATGCAAAAAAACCTAACTCTCATGATTTTTCATCTAGATAATGGAGATATTTTCTAAGCAAGGTTCAGGCCACTAAAGAAAATGAAAACATGATTGTTTCTACATGTTTCGGTAGTAAAAATTATGCATTTGTATACACACATGAAAAACAGGGTAGTATGGGTATGATTGGTTGTTTTTAAATGAAGTTTTGTGGGAGGTGAAGTAGGATAAAGTTGATTATATAAAATATTTGGAGGGACTTTACAATAATGAGCAACTTCACAACAGAAAGCTTCAGAATAGTCAAGAAATTCCTTCAACCAGAAGGTGTGCTTTAGTGGAGGCCAAAATTAGCACGTTTTCACATAATATTTAAGACTCCAATACAGAGGCTCAAATTAGAAGACTCAATTAAACACTATAGTTTCTAATTAACAATTCCTAAGGTACACCCAAAGACTTACAGACAATCTTTATCAATAAATGACAGTGAATTGATTTTAATTTTTTATCTCATCCAAGATGAAGGCTCTTCTTGAAATGGAATTGCAAATACTATTGAACTATCATAGGGATGAGATCTTGTGTGATTTCACAAAAATTTCAGTATAAGACTGCAATAGGAATGAATAGAACTATTTACAGACATTCTTGAAATAAAGCAGACACTAATTGCTCAGAGTCAACATAGAATAATTCAAATTTGATTAAAATTATCAGCAGGGGAAAGTTTCTATAACAATCTCAAAGCTTGTCAATGGTTGTACACTCGCAACCACCTTGACACTATCAAGTTTAACACAAAATATATATACAGGTTTCTCAAATAGTCCCTCAGAAAGATGGGCTCTATCAAGCTTTTCTCTTAGAAAATTAGTTCTGACCTCTAACACTCCAACATTCCAACCTCCAACCCTTTTCACGGAAAAATCATGCCTATTTATAAAATTTTACAATGGAGCCTTTTCCCCCCAAAACCGAAAAACATTCAAAGCACCATTTGCATGTTGTGACTCTAGAATCAGATTTGCAAAAAAGATGCCAGCTTTTTAGAGGGAAAATCTCTCCAAATATTTCCAGTATTCAATTCTTCACCTGGTATAACACTCTTCCCTTTACTCACCAACCACTTCCACCCCTAATCTATCTAATCCAGTTCTTTGCATGCCTGAGAAGAAAAAATGGAAGATCATATCAAGCCCAGAGGTCAGATTTCACCTTAATGGTAAAATATGTCCCCATATTTTAATCACCAAACCAAGATATCAACAGGTCTTTCGCATGCCAAGGATAGAAAAAATCAAGTCAAATCCAATAGTTAGATTTCATATTTAATGGTGAGAAACAATTACAGATCTTCCCCACCAAACCAGGTTACCGGATTAATGTTTCTCTTCATTGGGCATGAAGGAGAATCCAAGAAATGATAAAAAAACATAGGAATATGCATACCCAGGAGCTCAGGAGTGAAAATGGTAGAAAATCAGATGCAGATGCATAGCTTCCATGGATTTCTATTTTGAATTTAGACCATCCACATGGGAGATCCAATTTGAAATGGCCCTGTGGGTTCTTAATTTCCTTTTACAACTTTTGGAAAAATGTATAATTTTCACATTTTTCTCTGCGCCTCCGCCCTCAAGAAATGAGCCTAACACGTGTCTTAAGGTCGGTCCCAAAGGAACCGCGGCCAAATTCTACTATTTTACCTCTTTTTTGGAAAAGGGAAAATTCTCCAAGTTTCCCCTGTAGCTCCGCCCTTTTTCTTTTAGTTTCTGATGTGGGTCCCAACGAAACCACACTTCATTTTACACTTTTAACTCCTTTCTCCATAAAACGAAATTTTTCCAAATTTCCCCTGAAATTCCATGCATCCACCATTGATTGGAGAAAATTTTGACTATTATCTGTCAGGATCGCTGGTCATTTTGATGTTTTAATCCTTTTTATGATAAGAGACAAAAAATCCAAGTTGCCTCCGATGGTCCACTTTCCCGATTCTTTGACTTGTCAAATTGCCATGAGTCATAATGGCGCATCTTGAGATGGTCGCCAAAAGTTGAGACATTGAATGAGCGTGGGATCACCACGTGTCTTGACTCGACAAAATTTATTTGAAGGCTTAAATCTCAGTGGAATTTGACATTTGTCATGGTCTGAGGAAATATCCTTTGGCGGTTGAAAAGTCTAAGCAAAATGCATAGTGAGCGGAGGCCTCCAAGTGTCATCCTGGAGCTTCTTAAAACTAAAATTCAAGGGCAAGTCCTCAAATATGCATGGTCACTCCACATGTCCCACTCCCTGCCAAACTATATTAGCTACATAAAAATTTGTATAAGTTCGGGAAAAGTAGTGGAAACCTCCACGTGTGCTCCTGACACAACTCTAGAGCCAAACTAAAAAGAGAACTTTCAAATGAGCGTGGTTCTTCCACGTGGACCTGTTTTGGGTTAGGGCGATCCATAGAATTTTTGAAGTACCTTGCTGAGCTACAACTAACCAAAAGATGCCACTTTTCTTTTTTATGCAAGGATGTAAATTTGATTGGGAAAGAGACGCTCGTCAAATCGTAAAATGTGGAAAAATCACCATTTGAGCCCGGATATGAAATTTTCTCCAAGGATAGATAATTTAGAAATTTTACAATGCTAAAATACATTCCTTCGAGCTACATCCATTCATATTTCTTCAAGTATTTAGGGAAAAAATGGAAAGGAAAACAAATCCCGAATGTGGTACATGGAAAGAAAGGGACAACCCGAGTTTTTACACCCAAATGCATACCTTTTCAGATGAAAAGAGAAAAAAGGAAACAAATTTGGATCTATACATGACCCTTAATCCAGGAAAGGACTAATTACAACAAAAAAAGGAAGGTGGAGACTTTTTAGGAACAATACGGGAAGATAAAATGTGACGGAGATCGTAACTCGATAGATTTTTAATGGCGAAATGGGGTGAGACTATTATGAGCACCAACACATTTCACCTATTTTTCTACCATTTTTGATCCAAGACTCTTGGAGAAATGAATGTGCAGTATTTTTCATCATTCTTTGATGAAATTATTTTTCATCTCTGTTAGTAAGGTGCCTTTGAATGAATTCGAAACTTAAATTGTGAGTCAAAGGATCGTTAAGGTTGATATTTTGAAGTGGAAATTACTCAAGCACTTGAAAAAATGGGAATTACCAAAGGAAATGGATGCGAGGTAGAAATTGCAGAGGAAAAAGAGGGAAAAAGGATGAAATTGTGAAAGTGTAGGTGCAAAATGTTAAAAAGGCGTTGCCTTGAGAGAAAAAAGGGATGACCTGTCAAGTCCAGCTCTGCAGAGGCTCAAAAAAATGATTAAAATGGGATTTTTCACATGACAGAATCAAAATGATAAAAATGACTCCTGAAAAGTTGTGGCATGACACCCTAGTCATTAGTCAAGAGCCCAACAAACATGATTAGTTCACAATTGGTCTACCTAGTAGATTTCGGATCTGAATTTGTTAAACATTGTTGTTTGAGATAAATTGGTAACAAGAAAAGGTCCCTTGAATATTCTTATCTTTTGGGGGGAAAATTGAGTGAGAAAAATGTATAAATGCAATGAGAATAATCTTGTAAATGGTTAGAGTTTGAATTCTTGAGAAAAAAATTGAGAAATCCGTCTTCGTGAGAGACCATAGCCAAGATAACCTGTTATTTTCTTCTGTTAGATTTTCTATCATGTCAAGTTGGTTACATATGTATAGCCATTGATGAGCACTGAGATTGCTATAGAAGCTTTCCACTACTGATGAATCTAATTGATTTTTACATTAATTTGTGTCCAATCTCTAGCAATTTGTGTCTTCTTTGTTTCAGAATGTCTGCAAATAGTCTCTTTCATTCCTATTGCAATCTTACATTGAAATTTTTGTGAAATCAAAAAGGACCTTATCCCTATGATAGTCTAATGGTATTTTCAATTTCATTTCAAGAAGAGCCTTCATATTGGATGAGATAAGAAAATTTAAAATCAATTCACTATCATTTGTTGATAAATATTGTATGTAAGTCTTCAGGTGTACCTTAGGCACGATTAATCAAAAACTTTAGTTTTTAATTGAGTCTTTCAATTTGTTCCTTTGTGTTGGAGTCTAAAATATTATGTGAAAATGTGCTGATCTGGGCATCCATTAAAGCACACCTTCTGGTTGAAGGAACGCCCTAACTGTTCTGAAGCTTTTTGTTGTTGAAGTTATTCATTGTTGTGAAGTCCCTCCGAAAGATCTGGTATAATCAACTTTATCCTGCTTCATCTCCCATGAAAAACACTTAAAAACCATTGATCCACCCTAAACTACCCTTTTTTCCCTATGTATCAACAAAGGAGAAAAATCTACTTGCAAAAATATGCAGAACAATAAGGATTTCTTAATGTCTTCAGTAACCTTAGCCTTGTGTTGAAAATATCTCCATCGTTTAGAAGTGAAAACTCTTAAGAGTTAAATCATGGAGCATTAACCATGATTTCCCAAGGTTCTCTTCATAGAATTTGTGCAAAGGAAGGATATCTACATCTCCTTCATCAAAAAGAGGTTACATTAAGGGTCCTCTCACCCTGGTCGAAGAGGCACAACCTAAAATAGTGAGGAAAGGTCAAATCCTCTTAAAGTTGTTATCCATCTCTCCACAAATCTGAGTAACAAAGGGTCAGTTAGATCTCATCCTTGGCTAAAAAATGACACACACTATGATCTATCTGCTCTAAGCTCCCTGTCGAATCTATGTTGCTTCTTAGCTTGCAAAGGAGAATGAATTTGTATACAAACCTTCTTGGCGCTATTACCGAGGACTCTTTGAAGTTTTGAACAAAGGTGTACATGTACAGACCCTGGTAATGCTTTTTTATAGATTTTAAAATGCAAATACATTGATGAAGAATCATTATTTGTTCAGATATGTAAGAATTGTTCAAAGTTGTGAGTTCTGAGTGCAATATTTTCAGCTTATACAGTTATTGCACTAGGATTTGTATCGTCATTGATAAATTTGGGTAAAATAAGAGCAGATCTTGTAAGATTTGCATGAATCTAGGATTGACAGATATTTGACATGTCTTTCATAGTGCATTTGCACAAACTAAAGTGAAAATCCTTAGTGGTGACTCTGTGTTTTTTAAATTCTTTATAAATACCCGTGTCTTAAATATATATCAAGTAAGATTTGTCACTAATATCTACAAAGCTAGAAGGAAGAAGATATTTCTTCACCAAGGACCCTAGTAGAAGGTTGTTTCAAGAGCTGGGAAACTCTAATTCAGAAGGTAAAAGAATTTGGAAGGTTGTTGGAGATCAAGCATTAAGAAAAGAGATCTCCATTGGTGAAACTAATCAGCCTATGATTAAAGATTGCAGTACCTCCTCAAGTGCTTTTGAATTAGGTAGCCTCTTTGTTGAATTAAATTCTCCATCTGGAGAGGGCCCATCATCTATATTTGAAACATTCACTTCTTAATCTGCCCTTGTATTTTCAAAATCTAATAGATTTTTCCAAGAGACAGAGCCTTTAGAGGGTAGTCATTCTGAAAATTATATCCCTATACCACACAAACCCCTCACTCCTCATCATTTTCTTTCTCCTGTAATATCACCTCCCTAGAATAATATGGCATAGCCTTCACACAGACCTCCATTTGTCATTAATAATTTTGGTCCCATCAGTTTTAGAGGCATGGCTGGCTATCCAAATGTTGTGCCATAGGATGTAAGAAATAGATTGCCTAAGTTTCAAGGAAATAATGCCATAACTGGTGATCACCACTTTAAACTCTTTATCAATATGATGGAGGATTTTGAAATAGAGTTTGAAGATGTATACATTAAATTATTTATTCATATGCTAAAAGAAGATGCAAGGGACTGGTATAAATCTCTGCCAGATAATTCCATTGACTCCTAGACATAGATGAAGAATGCATTTAGAATGCAGTATGGTGATAAAACAAACCCTAGGTTTCTTTTATCAAAGTTTGAAAATATAAAAAAGAATCCTAACGAATCAGTGCATGATTTCAAAACTATATTTAACAAAACATTGAGAATATTTCCTGTTAATTTGAGGCCATGTGATGAATCATATTTGATAAAGTATTTAGATGCATTTGATAAGAAATATGCTTACTATTTGAGGGATATGAACCCTGGGACTTTTAGGCAGTCCTTTACCATGGCTCTACAAATTGAGAACAACATCAAAGTTGTTGGAAAACATCCTAAGAGGGAGGGTGTTAAACTGATCAAACCTAAGAAGCCTCAATCAAGTAAAGTTGTGGATCTTTAGGAAGTTGTAAGGACTTTGGCTAGGGTTGTCAAAGAAATATCTTATAAGCTGGTAAGGGTAGAAAAAGGAATTGGACAAGGTTCTCAGGGCTAGCATAGGCAACAAGGACAAGACAAACTTTCAAATCATCCTAGAAATGATAAAAGGTCTGATGATAGAGGTAAAGGACCCATGGGAGCTAGACAACCCCAAGCTAGGGAGAATAGAATTGTGCCTGATCCTCTAAATGTCAAAGTTGCTATTATTGAAGAGACAAATCAAATGGATTGGTGTGACATATGATTCTTACCCCACCTTCCATGTGAAGTAGATCAGCAAGTTGAAGAGGATGATGATGATGAAAACACTGATGATGATGCATGTATGGTGGACTGCTCTACAAGTTCACATCAAGGAGCAACATCAACTGAGGTAATAAGTGCAAGAATTGCTGCAAGTTTTTAGGACTGCATTCACTAGATACATATTCTTCATCCCTCTAATGCTTTAGAAATAGATATGGTACAAGCATTTGAACTTCCTAATAATGATTTTGAGTACCTAAGAGCTCTAATGATTAAGAATTCTGATGGAGGAATCCCATCAGAAGAGGATAGACAACTGCTAATGAATGTTGTTGTGGCCCAAGAAAAGGAGTATAACACAAAAAGTAAAGTTGTCAAAGGGGTAGGGCCTCAAGCCAAAACAAATACCCCAGTTCTCACCAATGTCCCAAAAGAGACTCCAAAGAAAGATGCACCTGGCAAAGGCCCTGTTGTCTCAAGTAGAAGTGGCATTCCCACCCATGCCCTAAATGTTAAAAACCTTGTGCCATATGATGAGTCTGTTAACCTTTTCTCCAAATGCTTCTTTGCCCAAGTACATTCCCTATGAAATTTCCCAAGTCTTGAGTCACATCAATATTTCTATCCCAATTGTGGAACTATTTAGGATTCCTAAGCATAAGAAGAGGGATTTTGAGTATTTAGGATTAGGGGAAGATAGGAGTGCCCAAGGCAAAAATATAAATAATGTAAACACTCCTCCTTCAACCATTGCAGACCTAGAAAAACCACCAGCATTAGAGGAGATAGGTGAACCACCTGAAGTCTACTTGGGGACATATTTAGTTGAGTCTCAATTAAATATTGATCCATTTTTCACAACACTTATTATTAAAGACATATTGTTGCATAATTGTATGTTTAACTCTAGAGCATCATGCAATGTTATGCCTATGGAATTCATGAATTAATTGAACATTAAAGTGACAACATCTTATGGCAAGTGTACTGCAATGGATTTTAGAGAGGTCCTAGTTGTAGGGTGTGTGAAGGGTTTGGTGGTACAAATTATAGCTTATTCAGGTAAGAACCTGAAACTTGATGTTTTCATTGTTGATTTCCCTGCCAAATGGGCAATGTTGTTATCAAGAATGTGGGCTGTAAGTGTTGGTGGAAGTGTTCAGATGGATATGTCTTTTACCACCATTCCAATTCAAGGAATCCTTGTAAAGCTATATGGAGAGAAGAAAATGTTGCACCTCATTGAAGATCCAAATAATGCTTCTTATGAAGTGTTATATGTTGATGTAGATGTAGATAAGTTTATGAGGTTTGCTGACAGAAAGGAGCACAAGATTGATTAGTGCAAATGTCTTGAACAAGTTGGTTTACCTTGGACCTTGTTATTTGATGGAGCCTGTTCCAAGTTTGGAAATGATGCTGGCATTGTTCTGATATCCCCAAGGAAAGAAGAGTTTTTCTTTTCTTTCAAACTTAACTTTGAATGTACTAACAACATTACTGAATATGAAGCATTCTTATTAGGCCTAACAATTGCATGTAAATATGGTTTAAAGGATGTCATTATCAAAGGGGATTCAAAATTGATTGTCAAGAAAATTAGGAAACTATATGCTACTAAAAATAAGAGAATGAAACAATACAAGCATGTAGTTTGGGATTTGATTGAAATGTTTGAATATTTTAATATTGTGCACCATGATAGAAAGTTTATTGCTATTGCAGAAAATTTAGCACTGATAGGATCCATATTTAGGAATTATAAAGTGTCTCCATTTTGTGAGTATGAAGTTGAAATACTAACAAGGCCATCTACCCCTGATAACATTAAAAATTGGCAAGTGTTTGATGATGATGCCTAGGTGAAATGGTTTCTATAGAACCAAGGAAAGTTTGCTAACTAGAATATAGATTGGGAACTAATGGTGTGTGTTGCTGAAGGACATGAAACTTTATTTAGAAAAGACATCATTCAACTAAAGACAAACATGATTCCTAGAGGTTTTGTGGCTCTTGAGTCGAACTTTGATAATGTTGATTGCATTATTAAAAGAAATATGTTTTTTTCAAGAGATGTGGAAGAGCACGACCTGGGTACAAAGGAAAAGCAACGTAAAATCTAGATAGGAAGCAACCTTAGCAAGGAAGAGAAGAAATCCTATATTCAATTGTTGAAGAAATATCAAGAATGCCTAGCTTAGTCTTACTCTGATTTGAAGACATACAGGGAAAATTTGTTCCAACATGAGATTCCTCTTGAATCTAATGCCAAACCTTTCAGGAAAAAATAGAGGCCCATCAATCCACTCCTTTATTTGAATATGCAAGAATAAATCAATAATTTGAGGAATGGAGGGATCGTTCAGCTCACGAGGTATTTATCTTGGGTTGCAAACCTAGTGCCTATCAGGAAAAAGAATGGTGACATAAGGCTATGCATATACTTTAGGTACCTGATTAAATCATCACTAAAAGATAATTACCCTTTGCTAAACATGGAGAATATACTACAACTGGTAACTAGTTCTGAATTGTTGTCTACTCTAGATGGTTTTTCTGGTTATAATCAAGTTTTTGTGAAGGAGTAAAAAAGAATAAAGACTACCTTTACTACTCCTTGGGGAACTTATGTCTATGTCAGGATGCCTTTTGGCTTAATGAATGCTAGAGAAAATTTCCAAAGAGTAATGGATGTAGAATTTGCTGGTTATATCAATGATTTCATTTTTGTTTATTAGGATGATGTAACTGTGTTTTCCAGAAAGAGAAATGATCACTTGCAACACTTGGAGAAGATGATGATAAGGTGCATGGAGTATGGTATATCATTGAATCCCAAGAAGTGCCACTTTGGAGTGCAAAAGGAAAATATGCTTGGTCACATTATATCAAAATAAGGGGTAATGATAGATCCGGAGAGAGTGGAAGCCATCAACAAGGTTCCAATTCCAAGAACTAAGAAAGGAATTAAATCCTTCTTTGGACAAATAAAATTTATCAGAAGGTTTGTGTCTAGTTTTTTTGAGTTGACTATCCCCATTACTAGCATTCTGAAGAAGGACCAAGTTATTAACTGGGAAGAAGTTTCCATTTAAGATTTCAATGGGATCAAGGAAGCACTAAGGCGTGCCCCTGTTTTGGAAGCTCCAAATTACAATAAGCCTTTTCAAATGTTTTATTTTGCTTCAGAAAAAGCCATTGCATCTGTCCTGTTGCAAAAGGATGATGAAGGGGATGAGAGACCAATTTCCTTTTTTAGTAAGGCATTGTAAGGAGCTGAGTTGAAGTACACCGTCATGGAGAAGAAATAATTTTCCTTGGTGAAAGAAAAAAAGGTTTTCATACCTTATATCTTGAGCTCTAAAGTTGTTGCTTATGTTCCCCACACCATGGTGAAAGACATCTTATCAGAGATGGAGGTCTCAAGAAAAAGAAGCAGATGGGTGAACAAGTTGCAGGGGTATGACATGGATATCCAAACCATGAAATTGGTAAGAGGTTTGGGCGTAGAGAGAAACCTACAAACTATTGAAGTGAATGAAGTAGAAGGAGAAAGGGGTGGATGTCCATGAAAAGTTGGTAAGTTTTGAATGGTACAAAGATATAATAGTTTATCTTAGACATCTATGCTTCCCTGAATATTTGAGTAAAAATCAGAAAAGAGCTCTTAAGTTAGACTCTCAAAATTATGTCATTACTTATTTTGGGTTAGCTTGGAAGAACCCTAAGGGAGTGCTCTTGAGATGCATTACTGAAAATGAGCCCCCCAAAATAACTCCTGATCTCCAGTGAGGGGTCTTTGGGAGACATTTTCCTGGAAGAGTTACAACACAAAATCTTGAGGGCTAGTTATTGGTGGCCAAATCTCTTCGAGGATAAAAATCTATTAGTGAGGAAATGTGAAAGTTGCCAACATTTTTCTGGAAGAATGAAATCTTCAGGATCCCTTCCTTTGCATCCTGTATCAACTGAAGCCCTATTTAGATAATGGGGAATGGATTTCATTGGGGAAATTTTTGATCCTTCCAGTGCTGGTAATAAATGGATTCTTGTAGCAACTAATTATTTCACTAAGTTGGTGGAAGAAATACTCACCAAGAAGGCAACACACCAAGTTATCATGGACTTCATGCTGAATCAAATCATATGCAGATTTGGAGTGCCAGCTAAAATTGTTGCTGATAATGCAATGAGTTTCAGAGCCAAAACTTTGGTGGCAATGTGCAAAGAGTATGAGATCAATTTGACATATGCTTCTAATTACAATCCCCAAGGAAATGGAAAAGTTGGTTCCAGTAATAAAAACTTGTTGAAGATCGTTAGAAGAACCTTGGAGTTGAAAAAAAGGAAGTGGGGTTCGCAACTGAATTTTGTTGTTTGGGCTGACATAATCATTTTCAAAAGAGCTACAGGTAAAATCCCGTTTGAATTGGTATATGGAACTCAAGCTCTGCTACCCCTCCATTTGCAATTCTCTTCATTCAGTTTGTTCAACAAATTGAAGACAAAGAAGCTAGTCCATATGATGCTTGAATCAATCATATTATTGAGTTGGATGAAGAAATAAGGGCATCCCATCAATGGCATGTGAAGTTCTGAGAAAATTTGAAGAAGCTATTTGACAAAAAGTTGACACCAAGAGCTTTTAGCATTGGGGATCTTGTACTTTTATGGGATAGCAGGCATGAAGATAAGGGAAAGCGTGGAAAATTTGATGCATTATGGATGGGCCCTTATTCAATTACTATTTAAATTGGTTAAAATACCTTCTTGCAAAAAGACTTAGACGGGGAACTACTTGAATTGCATGTTAATGGCAAGCATTTGAAGCATTTTCTTGATTGATTTCTAAGAATCAAGGTATAGTCCATTTGTATAGTGTATAGTTTTTTTTTTTCATTTTTCTTTCATTTTTTTGTTCATTCTGGTCCTGGGTGACCTGATTTTGTTTGTTTCTCAGTTCATTTTTTGGAGGATGGTTATGGTTGTTCTTCTCTACAAGCTTATTCTTTGATTTTTTTTCCTAATGGTTTGTTTTTGGCACTTGGTCTACTATTTGTTCTTGTGGCACTCACAGGGAGTTCCCATCCCCGAGTCAGAGTTGATGTTGGTGCTCAAATTTGGTCTTTCCCCATTTGTCATATGAATTCCTCATTTTCCTACCTCTGTCATATTTTCTGTCTCTCCGAGTTGGTGCTTGAAGACTCTGTCCTCCATTTGGTTGCCATGATCAGTCCCTTCCTTGGTCGAGGATCGCTTAAAGGTCTAGAATTTGTTTTTCGTTTCTCTGTCCATCTGATGGAGTCTATAAATTGGGCGTAAAACTCAGGTTGTTCCTTTCTTTCTATTTTCCACAGTCATGTTTTGTTTTCCGTGCTATTTTTATCCTAAATACTTGTGGAAAAATGAATGGATGTAGCTCAGAAGATCATATTTGATCCTTGTAACATTTCCAAATTCTCTTTCCTTGAAGAAATATTCATTTCCAGGATCAAATGGTGGTTTTTCTGGATTTTTACGGTTTGAGGAGTGTGTTTTTCCCCGTCAAATTTACATCTTTGCATGAGTGGAAACATGGCCGTTTTTCATTGGACAAGGCTTAGTGAGGCACTCTAAAAACTGTATGGCTCACTTTAACCCAAAAATTGTCCACGTGGAGGAATGACGCTTGTTTGAAAAATCACCTTTTGTTTTGGCCTTGGAGTTACATCGGGGGGACACGTGGAGGATTCCACTACTTTTCCCAGACATAGACAAATTTTTCATGTAGCCAGTACTATTTTCGCCGGCCATAGACACATGGAGGGATGGCACTCATTTGAGGATCTGCCTCAAGCTCCCACCTTAACAATTGTGACAGGGAGACATGTGGAGGCTTCCACTGGCTCCGCTTTGTACTTAAAATTTTCAAAGAAATTTTCTAAGGCTTGGGACATGTGGTGAGCCCACGTTTGTTTAGGGTTTCTGCTCTTGGGCACCATCTTGAAGTTGTGCCTTAAAGACAAATGGAGGCTTCCCTCTGGCCTTCCCTTACTTAGACTTTTCAATCAACTTTCTAAAGGGCCTAGGAAACATGGAGGGATCGCACATGTTTGGGGATTGGCCCCTAAGTTTTATTTTGAAGAAGCACTAGGAGGACACTTGGAGGCTTCCACTCACTCTACCCTGTGCTTGGAATTTTCAACAGCCAAATAAAAATGTCTCGGACCCTAGACAAATGGCACCTTCCGTTGAACCTTCAAATTTTTTAACAGACTCTTCCAGACTGAGACACGTGTTGAGCCCACACTTGTTTGGGGTCTCTGCTTTTGGGGACCATCTCAAAATGTGCCACTGAGACATATGGAGGCTTCCGATAGCTCCTTTTTTCACCAAGACTTTTCAAAGGCCAAAAGGCATTTTTCTTGGGCCTAGGGTACGTGGAAGGATCACGCTCATTTGAGACTCACCTCTATGTTTCTCCTTCGTAGTTGCACCGAAAAAACATGTGGACAACTACGATATAAAGTGGAAAGGGGGCAACATCAATATTTGATGTGCATTTCACCTATTTTTCTGCCATTTTTTCTCCAAGACTCTTAGAGACGTGAATACGCACTGTTTTTCATCGTTCTTTGATGAAATTATTTATTGACTCTGTCAGTAAGGTGTCATTGAATGGATTCAAAACTTAAATTGTGAGTCTAAGGATTGTTAAGGTTGATGTTTTAAAGTGGGAATTACTCATGCACTTGAAAAAATGGGAATTACCAGAGGAAATGGATGTGGGGCAGAAATTACAGAGGAAAAAGAGGGGAAAAGGATGAAATGATGAAAGTTCAGGTGTAAAAGGTGAAAAAGGCATTTCCTCGAGAGAAATTAGGGATGACCTATCAAGTCCAGCTATGCAGAGGCTCTGAAAAATGATTAAAAAGGGGATTTCTCACATGATAGAATCAAAATTATTAAAAGGACTCCTAAAAAGTTGTGGCATGACATCCTAGTCATTAGTCGAGAGTGTAGACACCTATAATTACGCCCAAGCAATTTAAATACTTAAATTGTGCTAATTATCCCCTTTCTCGCAAATCAATGACATATCGTCAAAGGCACTCATTTTCCCTCATATCATCATTAATTAATTATACTAAGCTAATTAATTAAGTTTCCTATCCAACAAATACCCTAATTAACGACCTTCCGTTAATAAATCACCTCTTTTATCTAGATTAATTAATTATTATTAATTAATTAGTCTTCCCCTTCATTTAACTAGTAAATCAATATTTAATTGATTTAATCCCCTTTTAATAGCCTAAATCGTACTAATATTCCTCTAATTAGCTTCTATAAGCTTACATCTACCTATTAATTAATCACCTTTGATTAATTAAAATACCCCCCAACTCCCATGACTTGCTAAACATGTATTAAACCCTTCTAAAGTAAGGTTACCTTTAATAAAGCAACCTTATCCATTCCTAATCATGTTTTACCTTTATCCCACATTCATGAGAATGTGTTGAATCCTTTATCCTTTGGGCTATATAAAGAGCCCTCCACCTACCTTTTTACTTACACCTAAACTTTCTAAGAGAGAAAATGCAAAGCATATAGCAAAGAGACTAAGAGCTTGCACCTTGCCCTTTTGAGAGTTCATCATCTTGAAGAGTTAAGCCTCTTTCTTAAAGTGCTTGGGTCATATGGGAGGTGTCAAAAGGGTCTTGTAGCCCAACTTTGATTAGCCCCCATTCCTAGGTTCTTGGAGCATTAAGGACAACTATTTTGATAGCCATGGAGCTTACTTAGGTCCATTCATTTATTTGTTGTTAGAGAATAGAGGAGTTTATATATTTAGCATTGTTAGTTTCAAAGTTTGTATTGATGAATGCTAGCATCTAACCCTTGTTTAATTCTTATCATGATGGTGTTTATGTTTTGTTTTAGCTAAATTGTAGAACTATTTTAGGTTGTAGTTCTTGCTTCATTTGATTTAGCATTAAGCAAAGTATACATGCACACATTTGGCACGCCCGGTCGGACTTACTCCATTGTCCTTTGCACTTAATTTCAAGTTTTTGTAGTTAAGTTTTATTTTTGGTTACTAACCCTCTTTTACACATGTTGATCTAACTTGTTTTTTTTAACATGTTTTGTTGAGTTTGCATGTGTTGGGTCTTCCTTGTAGGTATGAAGGAGGTGAAGTGCTGTCAAAATTGGAATTGAGGGGAAAATTTCAAGATTTCTCCATGTTTTCATTTTTAGAGCTTACTTTTTCAACATTCTACATGCTAGTTTTGTCAATTTCTTGAAGATTTTAAATTCTTGAGCATGTAGGTTAGTGTTTGATAGTGGTGAGTCTTCTATTTACATATTAATGTGGTGGTTTGCTGTCAAAATTTAATCTTGTTGAGAAAATTTCAAGATTTCATCATGTTTTCATTTTTTGAGCTTACTTTTTCAACATTTTACATGCTAGTTTTGTCAATTTCTTGAAAATTTTCAATTCTTGAACATGTAGGTTAGTGTTTGATAGTGCTGAGTCTTATAATTACATATTAATGTGGTGGGTTGCTATCAAAATTTAATCTTGGTGAGAAAATTTCAAGATTTCATCATGTTTTCATTTTTAGAGCTTGCTTTTTCATCATTCTACATGCTAGTTTTGTCAATTTCTTGAAAATCTTAAATTCTTGAGCATGTATGTTAATGTTTGATAGTGTTGAGTCTTCTATTCATATATTAATGTGATGGGTTGTTGTCAAAATTGAATCTTGGTTGGAAAAATTTGCCCATTTTGCATATTAAGGGACGTTTTTTTTGACATTTTTTAAGTGCATGTCAAGTGCATACCCATGAGCATAAGAGCATATGCGTAACCCATCTTCCGAAGGCCATAACTTTTGCTCCCGACCTCGAAATGGCTCCATTGTTTTTGTGTTGGAAAGGTATTGAAGTTAACTATGCAATGAAAACATAAATTCGGGATTTACACTTACAGAGGTTGTAGGTTTTTCTGTTATTTTAAAACTGGTCATTTTCTAACATGTCTAATGTTTTGATGAATGTTGTATTTCCATGCTTACTCGATTTAGATCAAAGAATGTGTATGCTCTTCTCTTGAACCTTTTGGTGATCTTGAGAATCAAAAACAACTTTGATCTATATATTTTTAACATTGGGATTAAACTTGGAAATTTAATTATTCATTTTGCTTAAGGGAATGAACCTTTTACAAAGCATTTTTCAACGGTCCTTTGATTTGAAGTTTTCCATTTCTATATAGTTGGGCTAAAGTTTGTGTATGCTCTTCTCTTGCACCTTAGGGTGATCTTGAGAATCAAAAGCAACTTTAGTATTCATTTTATAACATTTGGTAAATTGGAAACTTCATCTTTCACTTTTGGTTTAAGGGAATGAACATTTATCAAAAAATTTGTATGGTTCATTGATTGAAAAGATTTTATTTACTTTTTAGTTGGATTATTTGTTGTGTATGCTCTTCTCTTGCATCCTTGGATGATCTTGAGAATCAAAAGCAACTTTTAAATCCTCTTTTAAATAATGTGATTTTCTTGGAGAACTACTAACGCTTGAGTGCAGGACCTAAAAACGCTTGTCAAAGAAAGGAGGAGTCAAAACGAAATCAAAAACTACTAATACAGTTGTTATACAGGTTGCCAAAAGGTGTTCAAGCAAACCACACCTAATTAAACAAGATAAAAAGAACAACATATTCAAAACACTGTATTGCAGGTTTCGGAAAAGGGTACGTCCCTCTCCGCTCAACTGGAACATAACCCCTTTGGCATAACGCCTTAAGCTACAACAATGGGGGTGGTTCCAGGAACCCCAAAGTACTCCACACAAGAGGGAACCTTGTGGACGAAACGGGAAGTGCTCCGCACTACCTACTTGACTAGTGATTCCTTTGTGAGATAGATTTACAGGTTGTCCGTTGTGGCGACCTCAGTGATAGTACACGTAGACGCACTAGTTGCCTACTATTCTTGAAGGGGGTAAAGTAAAGCCGAGATACTCCCAAACTAGTCAGTGCGACTTTTTGGGTAAATCACGCTCGCTCGTGGCAACTTTGTAACACCTAGGGTGAGAGAACCACCTAGGAGAATATACTTTGGCCAGGAGCCCACTTTGACCATTTTAAAACAGTGTTGAGTTGTGAACCTTCTTTTTGAGAAATGTGTGACGTATTACTTTCGCCTAGTTTTTACTTGCCTTAGGGCGAGGCGAAACTCTGCCGAAGTGAGACTAGCATTTTTCGTCATTTTTTTTCTTGATTTATTTCCTTCATATTCTTTTGACACTTTGTTGATCAAAAGATGTGTGATTACCTTTGTGTTGCCATTCGACTATTTCTCTCACTTTTATGTCCGTTTACGCCCATCCATGTTTGCGGCTGGGTTAGTTAAACATCTAAAGTGAGTGGAGGTGTTTTCACGTCATTTGGTAGCCATTGTGATCTTGATACCCACGTCAAGATCCTCATTGTAGTTAGGCATGGTTCATCATTGTGCACTTCCATAGAGGAGTTAGCTTGTTTGTCTCGTATCATTACAATTTCAATATTTACGTCTTGTTTCTTGTAAACTCGACATAAATACCTATATTGTACGGTTACGCTGCACACATTCTTAACTATTCCTAGCTATATTTTGAGTTTTTTTTTTGGTTCGGTTTAATTATTACCTCGATTTCAAAAGGTGCTAGGCACTACCATTTGTGCATGTTATATCAATAACACCTCGATATCAATACTTCACTTTCTTGCAAAGTGGGTTAACATATCTTAGTGATATTGTTGTGTCATTCACAAATAGTAATTGACACTTTTTGAGATATAGGTCTTAATCAGACTTGAGCTTGCTCATCATATATATTGATTGGAAGATCACATTTAACTTCATGTATTTACTTACGTCTTGTTCATTCCTTTGAACTTGGCATAAGTGGAGACATCTTGTTAATCTTCTGGTGTCATAAATTACTTTGGAACGTAGTCTAGGAAGTATTTCATTTGATTAGGTTTTGGTACCAAACGATTGTTTCATTGGTGACTTTATCACTTTATCACATTGGTATTCTCACACTGTTAATTTACTCTTAACACGTCCATCTTGTGTTTCACTTAGGGGTAGACATTGAATTTTGAACAAATCTATAACTTACCTTAGTGAAATTTATCACAAAAACATGGCTCCCAAGACGCGTCTAGGGTTAAAGAAACAAACATATGAGGAACAACAGGTGCAAGCTTGGGAAACCTCTAATAGACAAGGGTCAAACCCATTTATCGGACACGATCTAGGACCACTATTTTCTGCAGAAAAGGAAACAGAAGAGATGGTCGATCATAGTGGAAATGAATCAGAATCACCACACGCAGAATTTGATTTTGACCCCACTCTACTATATGAGTTTCTCCTTAGAAACAAAGATAGAGTTTTGGCACGGGTCATGGAATTAGGGGCCAAATTTCCCATTGAGAAGGAACCAATACTACAAACAAAAGACACTACTAAGGAGGAACACCCCCTTATCAATATGGAAGATATTTTAACAGGCGGGCATGCTTCCACTTCTTACGCAGAAAATGATAAAGTGGTAGGGCATAGAATACCCCTCATCAAAGTGCCACAAAGAAACAAGATAGAACATGAGACAGAGGAAGAACCTCCACAATACGAAGAGGAGGAACCTTTAGAAGAAGAAGACACAAACCAAGTCACAATCCAACAACAACTCAGTAACCTAAGCCGATAACTAGCTTTGCTTACTTTCCAAGTACAAAAAGACGTAAACAAGAACGTTCAAAAGTCAAAGCCCAAGTTTAGGATCCACGAACTCCATCGAGAAAACCAAGGAGAAGAAGACATGGGGTACCATCATGTACACGTACCCTCTTCTCCCACTAGAGAACAATTGCTTGCACAAGAAGTGCAATCTATGAAAGCAACGCTTGCGAGCATACAAGAGAGCAATATAGGGAGTATTAGGAAATACCAATACGAAGAACTATGCCCCTATCCTTTTGATAAGACAATGACCCTTTAACCCTTTCCAAAGAAATTTGATATGCCAAAGTTTGACAAATATAAAGGAAAGGGAGACCCAAGGGATCATGTTAAAGATTTCTACATGGCATGTCAAGAGGTGTCTTATAGTGATAATTACCTCATCAGACTTTTTCCTAAGAGTCTCGGAGGTCAAGCATTGGAATGGTTTACGCGCTTACCACGAGGATCAATTTTCACCTGGCCAGAATTGGCGGAAAGATTCGTACGTCATTTCTCGTATAACATAGAGAGTGATGTCACCATGGCAGACTTGTGTGGCACAAAACAACACCCAAATGAGACCTTCGCCAGCTTCCTCCAACGATGGAGAGGGATAGCTAGTCGCTTCCCTTGCGCTTTCCCTGAGAAGCAGTTGGTCAGTATTTTTGTCCCTAATCTCAACCCAGATATAGCTTTCCACCTCCAAATGCATTGTGTCCGCACCTTTGAGGAGGTTATTGAGAAAGGGATTCAAATAGAAAAGGCTCTCATTGCCAAAGGCACCCTCAAAACTCAATCTAAAGACAACCAAAGTGTCAAACCCACTGAAAAGCCAAAGATATTTAACAAAAACAAAAATGTGGTGGGAGACGGAATCACTGATTCCAAACATGTTCAAACAGTCCAAACCAGTCAACCTTTTAAACTGACCAAGGGCCCAATTCAACCACCACCAAAGCGACGAACATTCACCTCCCTCAATGAACCATTGTCTGTCATACTAAAACAGTTGGATGCGGCCCACATGATGACCTATCCTACAACGCAACCGTTTGATGACAACACTCCTAAACCTTCATGGTATAAGGAGCATGAATACTGTGAAATGCATCGCGTTAAAGGTCATAAAACAGAAAAATGTTTGTGACTTCGCCACTATATTCAAGACCTCATTGACAATGGGGAGATAGAGGTGGATAACCCTAGCCACATGCAAACACCTAATGAGAAAATGGGGATTTATAAGGAACCATTCCCCAAGCATGATAAGTTGGAAAAGGCAAAACCGGATCGGGGAGATTCATCCCAAACCTATAAAGCCACGAATTACTTGTATACCAAGAGAGATAACAATCATTACGATTCACTTATCGGATGTATTCACTCCCCTGCTGACCGTGTCAATACCATCCGGATCAAAGGAAAGGACTGCGCTGCGGTAACAAGGCGTGCCCGCCTCGTGATTCCAGAACCCTCTCTGTTGACCCCACAAACTGGTAAATATAATCTTTTAGAACAACTTGAGAAGACACCTGCTAAGATCTCGATCTTAGATCTTCTCAAGATATCTAATGTGCATAAGGACATTTTGTATCAAACTCTTCAGGGGTCGGAAGTGCCTTTAGAAGTTGATCCTGTGTACCTTCAAGCCGCGGTGGCAAATATTGCACCCAGTGAGCATCTCACTTTCAACCATAGGGAGGTCCCTACTGAGAATCCTACACATAATCTTCCCTTATACATTGAGGTAGTTGTCACCCGCAGGAAAATCAAACGAGTGCTTGTGGACAACGGATCAGGATTGAATATCTGCACGCTTAAGTTGGTCAAACAATTGGGACATACAGAGGCAGATCTTGAGTCCCATATCATCACTATCACTGCATACGACAACGCGGAAAGAGAGTCAGCAGGCACCATTACGCTACCCATGGAGGTGAGCCCCACTTGCCATCAGACAAAGTTTCACGTCCTAGACTTGGAACTTCCATATAATATGCTTCTAGGCCGACCATGGATTCATGCCCTGCAGGCTGTGCCATCAACATTTCATCAATGCATCAAGCTGAAGCATGAGGGACATACGGTTACAATTCCAGGAGATTCAGACCCCTTTGCTCATTGTAGAGCTCTTAATAGCTTTACACGGAAGGGTATATACACATGTCCCTCCACAGATATAGCTGTCCCTTTTCAGTCTGAGGCTATGGAATCTCGACTGGATTCAGATTCTCTTAGGTCTTACGCTCATGGGGCATCCACTTCCACATCACCATTTGATTCATGGGAGATGAAAATTCTGGAATATGGTTGTGGGGAGTATAATGTACAACAAGCACTCTTGGTTTCTGACCTCTCCTTGTCGCCTAAGACTAGAGGTCGACCCAACTACCACTTCAGGAGACCTAGAGAGGAACACACTATTGGGTCATTCCTACCTGGAGGCTTGTTAGCTGAGGAAAAATTACTTGATCCACCTACTACTTGGGTCCCTGACGACACTCAGCCATCTTGTTATCAAACCCCGGAATATGAAAAATCTAGCAGAATGATGTACTCCATGGGCTACAAAGGCCTAGGATGTGGTAAGAATGAACAAGGACAAAGGGAACCAGTCCCTCTCCCCCATTTCAAAACTGAAAGATATGGCATCGGGATTCGCCCTTATGGGGTACACCCTAATGATCAAGATGTGACTTGTTTAGAGCATGAGGATGGCTCCGATTATCTAGACAATGATACGGATTCCTGTTGTAGCCAATATGAGGATCTGGCCTCCACAAACCTTTTCATGAATAACGCTGTCCTGACCATAACCCCCACCGAACCGACCCTTGACCTTGTGTACCCTTCCCTTGTTGAATGGGACCAACAACGTCACATGCCACTAGATTTATTCGAGAATGACGAGGCTATTGCAGAGTTCATGGGCATAAGGGATACAATTCCCATTGGAGATCACAAGAAGGGTTTCTTTATCGACTTAGACACCTACGCCTACTTCGGTGAGGAGGCTGAACTTCGTGGTCAGCAAAATTTAAAGAAAAGCGAGGGTAAGAGTTCTAAAGAAAAGCCTCGGAAAAAATCAAAGTCCAAGTCACACAGTGAAAACCTCTTTGAGGCACTGGCTGACAAACAAATAAGAAAATCAAAGGACAAACAAAGTGACCACGCCAAGGATGAAAATCTCGTAGAGACATCCTTGGATGAAGATCTCAACCTACCTCCCGATCCTACGCGTATGGAGGATTTATCAAAATTGTTAGTTGAAGAAACCATTGATGTCAATATTGGTACCGAAGAAGATCCCAAGATAGTAAAATTGGGAGCATCACTTTCAGCCAGAGAACAAAAGACGTTCACTATGCTACTGCGAGAGTTTATTGATGTGTTCGTATGGTCTTACAAAGACATGCCCGGCTTAGATCCAACTTTAGTCGTGCACAACCTGGTTGTGCACGCAGACGCTAAGCCTATCAAACAGAAGCTCCGAAAGATGCACCCAAGAGTGGCCTTGTTAGTTAAAGAAGAGTTGGAAAGGTTACTTGCAGCAGGATTCATCAGGCCAATTAATTATTCTGAATGGATATCAAACATTGTTCCTGTCCAAAAGAAACCTATCGGTATCCGAATCTGCACAGATTTTAGGGACATCAATAAAGCTTGCCCTAAAGATGACTTTCCATTGCCCAACATTGACATGATTGTTGACTCAACCGCAGGGTACGAAATGCTATCACTCATGGATGGCTTTTCAGGTTATAATCAAATTAAGATAGCTAAGGAAGACCAACACAAAATAGCTTTCACAACTCCTTGGGGCACCTTCTGTTATCAAATGATGCAATTTGGCCTTAAGAATGTGGGAGCAACTTATCAGCGGGCCATGACAGTAATCTTTCACGATATGATTCATGACATCATGGAAGATTATGTAGACGACATCCTGGGAAAGTCCAAAACAAGAGAGGATCATCCTATCATTTTGCGGCGTATCTTTGAACGCCTGCGTGAATACAAAGTCAGATTGAATCCAAAGAAATGTGTCTTCGGTGTGTTATCTGGGAAACTATTGGGCTTCATTGTGTCGAGACGAGGTATTGAGGTAGATCCCGCTAAAGTGTCTGCCATCATTGAAATGCCTCCACCTGAGAATATCAAGTAACTACGTAGCTTGCAAGGAAAAATTCAAGCCATTCGCCGATTTATCTCCCAACTTGCAGATAAATGTCACTCATTCACCCATTTGCTTAAAAAGCACGTCGCTTTCCTTTGGGGACCCGAGCAGCAACAAGCCTTTGCTTTGCTTAAACAATACTTGGCTAATCCACCTGTCCTCATGCCTCCTACTCCAGGAGAACCACTTTTGCTCTATATTTCCGCAACGCAATACGCTATTGGTGCGTTGCTCACCCAGTACGACCTTAGCCATAAAGAGAAAGAGGTGTACTATCTGAGTCGCACCCTCATCACCTATGAACTTGATTATCCTCAGATTGAAAAGGCTTGCTTGGCTATCGTTTTTACCTTTCAGAAACTTCGCCATTACCTGCTAAATACTAAGACCAAGCTCATATCCAAGGTCGACCCACTCAAGTATTTGTTGTCCAAACCCGACCTCACAGGTAGACTGGCTAATTGGATCATTCTACTCAGTGAGTTTGATATAGAATTTGTCCATCAAAAATCAATTAAAGGACAAGTACTTGCCGACCAGCTAGCAGAAGCACCTTTGCAAAGCACAAAACCTTTGAGTCTGGATCTACCAGATGCATCTTTGCTCTACATTAAAGAATCTGTCATATGGCAGATACATTTTGATGGATCTTTTACGTTTCATGGTTCAGGTGCAGGAGTGGTCCTTATTACTCCTTCGGGTGATCCTATACCGCAGGCTTTCCGCCTGGCCTT